>CAXAMN010013558.1:830856-855815 GCA_963970005.1 Durusdinium trenchii | reverse complement strand
GTTAACTTTTCTTCAAACACCTTCAAATGCTCTGACTCAACCGACTTTCGGTTATGCCGTTCCTTTCACTGGGGATTATGGTGAACTGAAAACCCAATGACTAAGTGTGTGTGCGCCTGTATGTGCTTCGAAGCTGTGAAGGAAACAGTTTTTTGTCAACGATGAAGCCGTGTTTCACCGCCACGCTCCGGAGTGGGAAGCTGCCTTCGTTCACAAGTCAGCCAAGCGACTTCCGAAAGTGAACCCTGAAACCACCACCGTGCTTAAGGCCTGGCCTTCGGGTGCAGGGAAGGGCGGCAGGGTCACGGTTGCTCTGCACGGAATGCACTAAGCTGGGCCTACAAAGGTTTGAAATCTTCTTGGGGCCTTGCTTTGGTCCAAAGCCTTCTTGGGGCCCGGCTTTGGCCCAAAGCCCGTTTTTTGCCATTCAGCTTGGCCAACGCTCGACGCTAGCCAAACAGGGCCAACGTGCGCCGGCGCCTGCAGGCCACCCCTGCCAACCTGAAAAGGAGCAATCACAAGGGACAGTCATGTTTGCAAACGGTTGGGCAACTGCTGGTGTGTGTGCATCGCGATGTGAAAAGTCTACAAGCCTGAGTTGTGACAAGTAGCGGCTGGTTGTAAGCTGCCGTGTTTCCATGTTCGATGGGCTGCGTATCGGCGAGGGGAGGCGTGCGCAGAGCCAGCAAGTTTGGAACCACACACCGTGGCGGCTGGCGATGACACGATTTTTCCCGAAAGCATTGCGAAGGGTTCTTCCGGAAAATCGCTTGAACACTTACACTTCTATACTTACACTTGAACACTTGCACTTCTATACTTACAATGGCACTGAAGTATCCAAGTGAAAGTTTGCAAGTGAAAGCATCCACGTGCAAGTATGCAAGTGTAAGCATGCAAGTGTAATGTATGCAAGTGTGAGTATGAAAACTTTCACGGGAGATATCCTAATGAAAAACCATCCCCACTTTCTAAATTCTCTTTAAAGGCGGAGGGTGGGACCAACAGCGTCAACCGAAAATGCAACCCTCTGCGGAGATCGTGCGTGTCGAGTGCGCGAAATGCAGGCGAGAGTGCGATTTGTCCCATGCGCGCGCAACCCTCTGCGGAGATCGTGCGTGTCGAGTGCGCGAGCCCTGCTCGATGTGGGTGTTCTCGAACTCCTGGTGTTCTTGTTCTCCAACCCGACTGCCTTCTCCAATCATGGCGTGGCACCAAAGCAAAGCAAACGCAGCCTTGCCTTCGACAAGGGCTTGGCTTAATACCAACGTCAGCTAAGTTGAGGACGGTGCTGATCTGTCCTATTTCCAGTCACCAAACCAGTTTTCCACTTACATGGCGGAAGCGTCCAGCGCCACGCTTGTTGGCAATCTGCTTGGTTGCAGAGTTGTCCAAGGCGTGCTTGATGCAAATGCCACCACATGTTCCAGCCACAAGAGCGTGCAACTCGCTTTCAGCTGATGAAAGGCTTACCGCCTTTTTGACCCCGATAGATGACGATGCACTTCAAACCGTGGATGGATGAGGATGCACTTTTTGTTGTAGCACGATTGCCGCTCCAGTCAGCATCAGAGCATCAGCTTCACCTTGAATTGGTAAAGGAAATAAGATGCGCTGGCCCTCCGTATCCTTGCGCTATCCCACCAGTCCTCGTGGGTTCTGCATAGAGAGCCCGGTGGGACTTGCCATCTTGCTTGCCAGCTCCTTGACCACGAAGCTGATGTCCAACCTCTCCTGTGCCAGATAGATGTCCATGCCCACAATGGATCGATAAATTGCGAGGCACCATGAGGCACCACAGTGCCTGAAGGCTTTGATCATTTTTGTGGCGTACTGCCCGGGCCTCACCAACAGACCTTCTGGAACGTAGGCGTACTTGCGCTTCAAGAAAGAGAACTCCCCATTGTAGTTCTTGACCATGGAAATTTCCACGTCGAACTTCTCCTTCAACTTCTTCACAAAGCTCGACACAGGGACTTGGCGTCCAGTGAACATCACATCGTCCACATGCACAAGGACACAAATCAAATTGTTTCCTGTACCTTGCTTTCCCAAGCATGGATTCACGAACAAAAGTTCGGTCTCCAGGTACCCTGGCAAGGAATTCATACCAAGCCTTTGCTCCAATCCTCTGACCAGGGATATTCCTCAGGACTTTGTAGTATCCAGTAGCCGTGGTTACCTGGAGGGGGGCCAGTGGAAGCGGCCCACTGTAACGCAGGGTGCCCACGCTTCGCCCGTAGGGGAACGAGGCGACGAACTATTTGCTGCGTGGTTTTACACAAAAATCAAACACTATTGTTTGAAAGTACACCTGGGGAATGTTTTTTTCTCAAACACCTTTTTCCATGCGAGTCCGGTCCATGGAAGGTGGTGACAGGGCCGTTTCCAGGCGTCTTGAAAAAATTTGAGCCTGGCCTTTCCCCAAGTTTGCGAAATCCACGGTGTGGGTTAAAGGGCTGGGAGCGGTTGGGACCCAAGGGAAGGGGTTCACCTTCGACCATGGCGTGTGGGGGGGCGGAATCCAAGACTTAGAGGGAAGCCGAGTAAACTGTGAAAACTGCATGCGTGAGCGTGGCAGACCAGCTGTGCAGCAGGGTGGCCGCGACAGCTTGTCGGAGCAGGGGTGTGGTTTGCCGTGCCCTGTGCCGAGCCAAAGGCGGAGGAAGGTGCAAGTTTCCTCGCTCCACCGGCCGCCGGCTTTGCAAGCGATTTGTAGCATTTTATCACATATATGTCTCTATTTTATCACCCTTGAGCTGTACATGACCAGGCACAGCCTTCCTGAAAGGACGCTTCTAAGCATTTCCAACCCACCAGCCACTTTTTCAGCAAATTGGCCATTTGCTCACCCGGCGGCATTCAGTGGAGAGCAGGCCGCATCCAGTGATCTGTCCTTTCGTCGTTTCAGGGTTTGTTGGGGTGGGTTCTCTGGTTGCTATCGACGCGACTTGAACCCACCCCCAAAAGCCTTGGCCTTTGAACTTCAGCGACACACCAAGTCGCACAGCTATGTTCAGCATTTCGAGCAGTGAGCAATTCGTGCCTTCGATCCCTTCAGGCCACATCGATCCCTTCAGGCCATAACCCCGGCCCGTGAACGTGGATGCGGCCCCAGCTTTTAGAAGGGAAAGGTGCGTTTTTTCAATGATGTGTGACACCAAACGAAAGGAACACGACCATGTTCACCGAGAAGGAGTTCCCAACACCCTTTCGGACAAAAATAAAAATTAACGACCTTGCAGGAATCAGGGTTTGATGCTGGAGGCAAAGCACCCGTGGAAGTTGAAACATGGAGGTGGGACATGAACTCCGCGATCTGATTCGCACAATTCTCAAAAATCGATGGCCCGTAATCAGCACCAGCGGCGGATGCGAAAGGTGAGGGTGCAAGCTGGATTCCGGGAGGGCCCCCGGCCTCACCTCGATGCGTTCGGGTGACTGGGATGGTGTGTGTAGTGACTGTGGCACCTGCTTGACCGTAGGTACGGGCAGCTCCCCATTCAACCAAGCGAATCAGGCCGCGCCCTGCAAGCCTGAGGGCAGCGGGCGGGCGTGAGAGGAAACGTATAAGTTATACCCGTATAAGCCGGAAGCAGCGGAGCAGCAGGAATCCCTTCAGCCTTACTTACCTGCAGGTTCAAAGTGGCATCGACAACGGGCGGGCGGCAGCCCAACCTTTCTTCCAGCCCAACCCTGGCGGCACCGCCTAAACCAGTTCACCAGGATTCAACAGGACAAAGCAGAATCATCACAGCCCAGCCGCCACAAAAACTATAGGAAAAAAAGGGAAGCAAAGGAGACGAAAGGCCATAAATCAGCTTGGCAGAGAATGATTTCCTGCAAAGCCCGCAAGCCTCTCACAAAAAGTTGGCCGGAAGAACCGTGACCATGATAAAAACCCAACTCCAAGGTGGACCCAAGAATGGCCAAGGCACACAAGCAGCAAATTCCAATCTGGCAGCGTGGTCACCACTCGTCATCGCAAAGAGAAAACCCAATCTCCAGTTCAACAAAGTGCCGCGCAGTTTTTATATTTGCCGCGACTTTCACTTTGCTCAATCAAAACAATTCCCTCATTCTCATCACGCAACTGGGTTTCAGGTGAAGAAGTGGATGAGCGTGACAGGACAGTGACATGCCCACCTGGACACGACCAGCTGGGTGAAGATGAATCAAGCGCCATCTGTTAACAGGGCGCCGTATACATTTCTGACGCTGCCATGTTCGTCAGGGGTTGAATCACGTTGAGCCGGCCCGTTCTCAGATTCAAAGGCCCATAGCCTGTTCAGTTAAAGGCTCGTCACCTTTAGTGAGATGGCTCACGGCAACAACACACAAACACCCATGAACAGCCCTGTTTTTTCCATGGTTTTCATTCTTCATGCCAATGAGGGTCGGTACCTTCTCAGCGTCCAAGGTGTAGGCCCCCAAGGGAACAACACGGAAACCAACACGCTGGGACCACCATGACGCTTTCATCGCCAGGTCGACCTCGTTTGGCTTGCCAGCTATAGCGACAGTCTGGTCTTCTAAGGCCTCTACGGGCTTCAAATCCCTCAGCGACAGTGGACGTCGTTGAAAACATAACATCCGGATGATTTTTTCCTTTAGTGAACCTAAACGTTTGACATGCTTGTGCGGTCACAGCTTAAACTGTATGAAAACTAGACGACGAGTGGCCCGAAAACATTTTTCACCACGTGTGAAGTTGGAGTGTGAGTTGTGTGTTAAGTGTTCAGTGTGAAGTGTTAAGCTTAGTGTGTCGAGGCAGTGTGTGGGTCTGTGTGTGTGTATCTATGTCTGTGTGTGTGTATGCGTCTTTCTCTTTATGCCTCTCTGACGCGCAGGAACACCTTTTTTCTGCAAGTTCTTGACCTTTCGCAAGCCACCGACATTTGGGCAGCGCTGCGTCCACGCCTCAAACAACTTTCGCATTTGTTTTCCATGTCACGAACCAAAGTCGGACCTCGACCAAAATGTTTCGCGTGCTTCACACTTGACGACCGACTCGCCAACACGGGAAATATTCCACTCACTATTTACATCTAAAAGTCGTCAATGGTGCAAAGCCAGTAGCGTCCTTGCTTCTAGTAGCGAGTCTGCCCCTTAGTGGCCTTCTTTTCCTCCTAATAGCGATGCCAGAGGCCCTAGTAGTGTCCTTGCTCGCAGTGGTAAGCCCAGGAGCCCCCAGTAGCGTAAGTAGCACGCAGGCCTCCCAAACTCCGCTCAACTTCGCGAGCGTTCGAGCTGCTGGTAAGGGGAAATGGTCAAGTTCTTCACTCTAGATGTAGCGAACAACCAACCACTATGCTTGTCATTTTTGAAGCGACTGTCCCAAACAAAAACGTGGCAGCCCTTCGAGTACTTGATGGAGCAGACCTTGAGTCTCGCCGGTGACGTGGGGTGCCAGGGATCTTGGATGAAGTCACACGAACGTACTGCTGCGACATCACGAACGTACTTTGGCCACACGGTCTGTCCACACACTAGAAGCAAACATACCACATGAAACCGCCAATGATCCCGCTCACCAGCGACACGCCGCGTTTACGCCAGCATGTACTGCGCTCCCAGTGGCACGGCGCCACGGTCGCCACACCGTCTGCCACTTCTGACTCCAGCTCTGACAAGCTCTTTCCCGCACTGCATTTGTACTACAAACTGGCCATTCTGAGTCCAGCTCCGAAAAGCTTTTCCCGCCCTACACTTGCACTACGAACTGGCCAGGTCTGAGTCCAGCTCCACAAGTGCAGTGCCAAGTCTCCAAAACGAGCGTTTCGTACAAGACTTCCTCCAAAAAGGAAGCGCCCAGTCTCCAAAATGAGCGTCTCCAAAACGCACGTTTCGTGCGAAACTTCCTCCAAAAGTGAAGTGGCAAGTCTCCAGTACGAGCGTTTCGTACGAGACTTTTCACCACCAGAACTTCCACAATGCGGCCTCCATCCAAAACGATGATCGCGGTGTCTCCGCTCAATCCTGGTTCTCCTGGATCTACATCTATGTTGGCAACCCCGGCTCCAGGTAGTTGATCTCCACGTTCTTCCTGGATGGTTTCCATCCTGGTCCATCTCTTCCTGAGCTTCAATCCATCGTGCCACCTGTGGACCTCCTCCACATAGAGCAAGCTCTGCCATTCCAGCCTCTGCACTGAAGGATCTCCCACATGTCCTCCAGCAATGATCAATCCTCGATGCATTCGCTCCACATAGTCAGCTGTCATGGAACTCTCTCCGCCTTGTTGTTCGGCAGCTTCTCGATGGCCTTGTGCATCCATTGCGATTCGATGGTGCAGGAACACAATTCTCTTCTTGAAGTACAAGATGAATCCATGGGCAGCGAACAAGAGAGTCTGCCTGAGGTGGTGAATGCCGCCTGGGAGCCTGAGAGCATAAGATCCCCGAATCCCAGTATGTTCATTTTAACCGAGCGTACAACAGAGCGGGTTTGGTTTCTAGGGAAGAACTCCTGAAGATGGAGGCGGTTTGGTTCCATGGCCACAGGAACGGAAACCGCACCTGGATGGCTGAGATGCAGGAGCTGATGAGGAGCTCTGTACATCATGTGCCCAATTTCTACCCATGAAGGGTCAGGAAGTTGAGTTGCAAGCGTGGCACGCACCAACTCAAAGGAGGAGTGCTTGACATGCATAGAAGTACTCACATGCTAGCTCATCAAAGGATGACACGCACAAATTGAGAAGTGTTTTGACTAGGCCGCTGCTTGGCACGAGCGTGAAAAGTTTCGCAATTGTGCAACACGGTGACTTCGTGCTGTGCCTCGGGCTTTGGCGAAATTTTGCCCCAATCTGTTGAAAAACTACTTTTGCTTCGTGTGTGTCATACGGGCTTGGCAGTCACGTTAGCTCCGCGGCGAGGAACACAGTTGTGTAAGCTGCGTGCAGCACGTTCCTGGGTCACTTGCAATGGCTGTTGCAAAATGTAGTGGCCGGACTCCAAACATGTGGCGCAATGTTGGCGGAGTTGGGTGGGTGAGGCAACAACGGTGCCACCCAGGTTAACAGGAAAAACCACTGCCCGGCTGTCTTCGAGGACCCCGGTGGCCGTCGAACTGTGGAGCGGGGCATGATGCAACGGTGCCAAGGAACTACAGTGGCAGGGGGTTTGGCCGAAAAGGCTTGTTTAGGTAGACAGGGAGTCGTACGTGTGCGTTTTCTTGGTGTTTGTTCTTCCTACTGCCTTCTTGATCAGCTTCGCTTTTGATTCTCCCATTTCATCCGGGTTCATTGGGTCCGAATCTTCTGAAGGTCACCAAGAGTTGGCACCACTGAAATTCACCATGTTGCCGGAAACGCTATACATCATTGCGCGTGTTCGAGCGTGTCTCCGCCGGCAAGCTGCGTGTCGTTGAGCAAACACTGGGATCGTTCGGGAGGGCCGGATTTTCGTTCCAAGGCGATCCGATGTTGCGCCTCATGGTGGTGGACGGTCAAATTTAATCGCTGTTTTTGTTTTTGCGATTTTTGGGGCCAGTTCCGGAATCAGCAGAAAGGCAAACCCTCGCACAATTGATTTTTTCTCCTGGCGGTTGCAAATATGCGCGAAATACATGTCCGTTGGCGGGGCGAAGTTGCGCAGCGTTGCGTAGGGTCACTGTCCCATCGGTAATTCGCTGCGTGAACACATTGTACATATGGTTTGTGTGCCGCAGGATTTGGCTACAGTTGTGTTTGTGTGTGTGTGTTGCAAAATGTGCTGGGCATGGAGGCTATTGTTTGTTGTTTTGCATTGCAACTTCGCACATCGGTAAACACTTAACCTTAATGCAGCACTGACTCATGCAGTAGATCCCGCATCTGTGGAGCAGGCCTTGGGTTTCGTTTCTTTTCATCTTACCGCAGTGCAGAGTGGGACAGTGGGTGTGTCAGCTTTGCCAAGGCACAGCGATGTCGGGAGAGGTGCAGCCATGTGCTTGCAACGCTGCTGTGACAGTTCTGTCATCAAAGGGCTGTTTGCAAGAATAGTGAATGGTGACCTCAGGACGGCCCCCTTTCATTTCTGGACCGCCTCCTGGAAGAGGACAGCGCCCTTGGTGCAACTATATAGATCACGATCATGCCCCAGGCTAGAAGCCTCACAGCCAGGTTATGTGGTTCATGAACCAACTTAATTGCCATACTGCAGTTCAGGAGCGGCACAGCAACCTACACTTGGGAGCCAGGAACCAAGGAACCCAGCGGGCCCCAAAGCACATGGTCAGGGCGGGAAATTTGGGGCTGTTTCTTTTTTTGAGAGAGCCTTCGCCTGCGTCATGTTTCAGACAGCCAACGTTTCCAGGTCTGTCATTTTGTGGGGCCATTTGAGCTGAGGATGTGCGCTTTTGGAAACACCTCGAGCACATGGATAGCAGTCCTCGCCTCAAAAAGATCAGACAAACAGGAACACAGGTTTTTGCAAGGGAGTTTGATATTCAAATTTAATAAAGGAAATCATAGACGTTTGACCGGTGTTTGGAGTTTGATCCAGGCCACACGCGCCACATTTCTTATGCCGAAATGTGGCTCTTGATGTCGTCCAGGTCATGTCTACCGCACCAAGTCGCTGGAATACAAGACGATGAAACTAATGTTCTGTGAGGTGCGTGGGTTGCACTAACAATGCGTGGGCATGTCCCCAGTACACCTCAGGAGCTTTAGATGTAGACCATTTGTGGCACGCACCGGCCTGATAACTGGCACTATTTTTGTGAGAGGCACTTTCGACGAGTAACTGCATATATTTTGTGGGCTTACGGGCGCTCTCATGGGGCGCCCTTCACACTTCTGCGTTGAACTCCGCTCTTGTACGGGGGTCCAACGGGTCACCCGTGGGGTAGCGTCTGGGCTCCAGCCTCGACAGGGAGGCACGGATTTTTGCCATGTTCAAGAAAGTGAAGCACCCGGATTTCATTGTGGGGCACCGGCTGAAGGGTGCCAACACCAAGCGAGATCCCTTGCTGGATGAAAAGGTTGGCAGCAACAAACGAAGTCGGGATGAAGATGGTTCGTCCTCTGTGGTGTACAAAGAGACACTGGAGGAGAGGAAAGCGAGATTAAAGGCTGAGAAGGAGGCTGAGAAGGAATTGAGAGATGCACAGAAAGGAAAGAAGAAACAGGCCTTGGGCCCAAGTAAGGCAAGCATTCTTGGTTTGCCGGACGAGCAGGAGGAACAGGCAGAGGAAGCAGGAGCAACAGTGGAGCCGCCAGTTGTGGAGAAGCAGGCCAAGACAAAGGTCGTGATGTCGCACAAAGACATGAAGATTCTCAATCATTCAACTGTTGGTTGTATTTTTATATGCTTTCGCCTCTCATGCTCTAGAAGGTTCTTCAAGTGTCCCACACCAACTCAGAGGCACAGCAGTCTTTACAGTTGTTTTTGCGGCCATGCACAAGCGGTCAAGTCGTAGAAAACCCGTCTCAGGAGGGCGGTTTCGGTGCATTTTTGTTTATTGGATTTTTGATCCAGATAGTCTTCAATGCTCCCCTTCAGCATGGAATGAAGTCTCATTTGCCCCCCAGATTTTTCTCCCGCTCTGTTCTGGACATCAATGCCAATAGCCCGCCCAAGTCGGCCGTCCTGGCACCCGAGGAACACCTTGGCCGACTTCAAGGATCGGCTGAAGGGCTCGAAGCTGCCGGAGCAGGCGCAGGCCGCCGAGCTGAAGCACCGAGAGGATCTGGAGCAAGAGACCCAGAAGGCGCTGGCGGCCAATGAGATGCTCGCTGAAAGCGGGGGTTGGAGGGATTTTGTTTTCTTGGTGGGGGGGTGGTTGAATGGGGTGAGGCGTTCGCTTGTGACGCCAATTTTCGCGTCGCAAGTGATTTGAAACGTGTTGTCGAAAGTGAACGGTTGACCGTTGAAGGGGCTTTGGTTGCTGGGGGTGTTTGGAGATGGGATGAGATGCAAAGGGCAAAGACGGTAGGACTGGGGGTCTTTGGGTTTCAAGCTTGTTTTGTCACTGGTGTGTGTATGCGTGCTGAGCGGCTCGGTGACCTTTTTCAGGTTTAGGAGTGCGCCCCGTGAGGAGAAAGATGCAGGAGTTGAAGGGTCAAGCCCCCGACTTTGATGAGAGGCTGACCATGAATGAGATTTGGAAGGCTGGTGAAGGACGCTTGGCCCATGAAGCTCTTTCCGTCGACTCAAATCCGAACTGAAGGCCTCAGAACTTGGCATTTTTCAATGGAGCACCCGAACAGCTTGTGAGGAACTAAGGGACATTGCCCGAGAGAGTGTGCATCAGGTCCTAGAAGCTTGGATTTTCCCACCGTTCAATCGTGTTGCGGGAAAGCATTAGAGGTGGAAGCGAGCGACAATCAAAGGACGATTTGAGGTCAAAGTCCGTAGTTGTATGTTTCATGTCTGGACCTTTCCTTATTGTGGGGTAACCTCCTAGGCAGTCCACCCAGGACCGCCCTGATGAACATTTCGTGCTGGACTGTCAGGTGGCGAAGAGGACTCAGGCGATTGGTTGGAAGGGCAAGGCTTGAAGTTCCACACCACTGCAGACAAGGCCTTCTCGATGGCCAGCCAGCACTTCAAGGATTCCAATGTGGGGCTCCCCAGTTCCGACTTCTGAAACGTCAATGGCTTGCTGGGAGGTTAGAGGCCCAAGTGCAGACGTTTGGATGGATGCAGGAGTAGTTGAGTAGTCAGTATGACAATGATCATGGAAGTTTTGTGGTGAAGACCACTTTCCTTCACTTTTCCTTCACGCCTTGTTATCCAACCTTTTCGTTGAATGTCCCACCTCCCGGACGGGTCCGGTCAGTGGTTCTCTGCTCCCTGAGAGCCACAGGTGGAGGTCGAGAACCGCGAGCTGGCTGCCTCCTTTGTGAAGAAGCAGAGCGAGCTGCGCATGGCAGAGATGCGGCGGAAGAGCTCCTAGTGCTGGTCGGTCGAAAAAGGATCCGTGGTGCGAGGGTGGGTGGGTGAAGGGGCAGCAAGAAGACGTGAAAAGAAGGTGCCAAGGTCCGTGAAGACCCAACAGGTTTTGAGATGATGGAGCTTCCACCATAGTAGCAGCTCAGCTCAGGAGAACGGGTGTCCCTCACGCCCACCAAGAAGGAATGTAAGTATGGACCATATGGATGTTATGTTTCGATCTCTGGTACCATCCCTCAGCACCTGAATTTGAAGTATAAGGCTGCCACACCAAGAAGAACAAACTAGGCTTCACTTGATGGATAGGCACAGCTCTCCTGTGCTCACGTGGGCACTCGTGGGATTCGTGACTGGCCCAGCTGGTTGCGTGATCCTTGAAATTCCCTGGATAGAAGTTCAGGGCAGTTGACCGCTCGTCGTTGCAGCCATGCGTTGATGGGCAGGGTGTCTTCTTTGCAATGTTCCTCTTCGTGTTGACCACGTACTTGATTTCCGAGAAGGCTGGCGATCTCTACTCCAGCAGGAGGCGGGGCAGGGTGAAGATGACTGAGCACCTTTAAGTGCCTTTAAGCCTAAGCAGATTTAGCCGGAGCAAAGTGACAGACCAAACGGGGCTCATGTCCCCAAAATGGGGCTCATGTGCAGGCAGCAGCTAGACTACTGGGGTGGGTGCACCATGCAGGCACTGCCGGTGTTTGGCATGCAGTGGGGCGGAGAGTTTCCCAATGGAATGCGGTCAATAACAGACAATGAAGCTTTAGTTTAAGCCTAAGCTACTGTAAGGGCAGCTTGTGGACTTGTGGATAGTGTGAAGACCAGCTATGAGAGTCTTATGCTGCATGCAAATACACACACACATGCACATATATTTGTTCATACTGTCCCAAGGTCCTAAATTTCCGAGATGGCTTTGCATGAGTCAGTGATGGTCAGCGTGGCTTGCCATCACTTCTTCCGGAGATGTTCGGCCATGCAGGCGACCTCACGCCACTGCAAGGTCAATGTGCGGGGCCCTGGTGAGGGTTTCAACATGTCTCGCCTGTGACTTTCAAGCTTGGTCTCCCAGCCCCTTGGCCCTGGCAAGTGATGCACTTTCGAGCTTGGTCTCCCCCCGTGGGTGCTGAGGATGTCAAGGACGTGCATTCTCTTATGACCTGGCTGGTCGATGACTTTGTGCCACTCGCACCTTGGCACTCGCCAGTCGCCACGGGAGACGAGACGATGGAACGCAAGTCGCCAACATCCACCTGCAACCATCGTCCGGTAGGTCCGGAATATGCAATGGGTCCACCTGGTGATGATGCAATGGGTAAAGAGAAAGAACTGGACTTGGTTTCCGATTTTAGAAAGACTTGACCCGAGTGGCATCGACTCTTTCTCTTGGTCGATTCAACTGAGGCCTTCACCGACCGCACGGAGTACCCTTCTGTGGTGAAGCCTTGAGCACAGTGAAAGAGGGGACATGAAGAACGGCCCCGGGCAAACTTGATTTTCAGCCCGGCAGCTGGGTCCTTCAAGTGGTTACTGTACGTGGAAATAGATGCAAATGCTGCATCCAGCAGGCTGCCAGCAGGGACTGATGACCACCTTTTCTCGGGCAGCTCGGTTGCTCACCCGCAGAGTCTCATTCACAGCCTCACGCTGGCCGTTGGCTCAGGTCCCCATCGGTGTACCGTTTGCAGGACCGGCTTTGAACTGTGGCCGATGGGGGCGGCCTCGCCCATGGGGGGCGGCCTTGTCTAGCGGGGGAGAAGTCTCAACCGGGACGTCGTTTTGCCAAAGCTTTTCTGAGCCCTTTCCGCTGATGGCTGCACAGGATGAGACCCCGCATTGGACACCCCGCTATGTGGGAGCCCCAGATCGAAGCTGCAAAGCTTCGCCAGTAGAACATGTAGGGAAACGATATTCTGCGTTTTGTGGAATGTGTATAAGAACACGAGCTCGCTGATGTATTTGTATATACACGTCATGCAATTCTTTCTTAAATCCAGGTTGGGGACACACAGACCTCCGTGCTCATTGGCACCATCCGCATGCGGCAAGTGCGAGTACAGTACTACAAGGTGCGTGCCGCGCTGGCCGCGCAGTTGGATTGCAAGACCGGTGGCATCAGTGAAAGGGTTCACTTAGGCCAAGAAGGCAAGTTTCAGATCGGCAAGCCATAACTTGGACGACGCAACTATGGACGCACCTGACGGCCAACGTTAGGAAGCAACAAAGGAATCTGTGGACCCTTTTGTTGGCTCATGAGGTGCACATGGCAGATGAAGCCCAACATTTGAAGATCCAGCTTAGTTCCCGGTACGTCCTGCCTCCTTCCGCCACGCACGACTCGCACGAGCGGTCGTGCGTCGCCCGCTTTCACGGCCGGTGGAGGCCTGCAGCATCCTCGATGACCTGGCGTCCATCGTCACGGATTGCTTCGCCGACTTCTCCGAGGCGGTGCAGAGTACCATGTCCTGGGCGCCCGCCTGGACGCCGCAGCACCTCAAGGCGCACGATGTTTCCCGGTGCGGGAGTGTCACCACCCTCGGGTGCGGGAGGAGGTGCCCGACCAAGAAGCGGGGGAATGTTTGATTACTCGATGCTATTGGCATAGGGTTTGATCCACGATTGGAAGACTTTGAAAGCATGACCCACCATAGAAGCAACTTGGTCAGCAGGGCTGAAAATGACCGACCTTTGCCTTTGGCTGAGCCAGGATCATTACGATTGGAAGAGTGCCTTTCTTACGGAGCAACGGCCGATTGTCGGGAGGCCGGGCTGTGAAAAACGGAACTGGAATGGCATGGCGTGTGTCCTGTGGTTTTGCTTGCCAGGTATGCGACCTATCCGGGGGATGGCTTTGTCATGGACCTAGGCTTGAACCTCACTGGTGGGCAGACCAGGCCATGGGGGGTGGGCGCACCGGATGGATCTGCATCATCCCGCTGTGTGATGTCCAGCTGTTCTGGAGAAAGAACCGGCTCCAAAAAAGTAAACACTTATAACTAGTCAACTTGTCAGGGCTGAGGTGCTTGTGAAGCTGTCCTGGTGGACTTCAAATCCAAGTCCCTGTTGCTTAGTCTCTGGCCCTACGCCGGGACCAGGTCGGTTGGTGCAAAGAGTCAGACCCATCATGTTATCCATTTAGGCTGCGAAAAGCAGCCTCAACCCACACCTGATGCTCGCCCAGCTCGCGGCGAGCAAGCATCAGGGCTCAGGTCCCGTGGGCTTTCGCACAAAAGAGTGGACTTGGGCCCAAGAGCACATGACCCCCATCCTGTGTCGAGGGCGGCAAGTTTTGTGGCTCTTTCTTCATCAATGCTTACAGTAGATCTTCTCAAGAGCTGCACCAAGAAACCAGCAAGCTTGCATGTGATCCGGTGTTGATGTACGAATTCCTCAGAGCACTCCCCGCTCAGAAGTCCTGGCTCAACAACTGCTGTTGGTGACCGTTGCAGACAAAAACCTAAGGTTTGAGCCAAGAGCACTGAGGGGTTATAGATATATATATATATACCTATACACATATGCGTTGTTTACACACTTTAATGCATGCAAACTGCAAACCATTTTTTTTCCCCCATCCAGTGCTGTAGTTGCAGGTTGCAGGAGCTTCAGTCCTGGTCATGGCTCGATGATCGAACTCGTCCCACACTTGAGAGTTGCATTGTTCGAAGAAGGTTTTACAGAGCAACGGCCGATTCTGAAATATAGACACGGCAGGTTGTAGGGAACAGCCTTTTTGCATGCAGGAGTGCAAACAAGCAACTTAAAGAGAAGTTGCGTTACATAACATGGAACAGTGGTTTTCCACTACGAGTGTGTATTTTTCACGAAGAGCATGGGAGAGTGTTTGACGATAGTTATTAGCAGCTTCTTGAACATTTTGAGGTGCCTTCATCATCGAGCTAAACACAATCAATCCAAATGTGAACAGCTTTGTCCACAGCAGGTGCCTTTTTTGCTTTTTTTTACCTGAGAGTTTGACCATCAAGCGCCTCTCCGAAAATCCGGACAGTTGATTTCGCGTGAAGAAGCAACAAGTTCAGTCCTTGATGCAGGATTCTTTTCGAGTTTCCTGCTGCTGGCGGTGTCCTAATTCGACAGGAGGCACGGCGCCGGCGCGTTTGAATTAAGTTTGTTTCATGATGAGGCTGCTTCCTGTTATGTATGGGAAACGGCCTTGCTCCCCCTGGTTGGGCCCCTATTCTAGACACAGCCGCTTGAAAGACTTCCAGTTCTTTTGTTGCCCATGGCGACAGCCTTCAATCGGATGCAGATGTCGCTCCTGTGTGCTTGGTCGTGGCTTGTTTCAGGGCGGTGAGGGTGGGGTGGTATTGGTCACCGCAGTGGATGTGCCGCAGCCCTAGGCTTTTCCCTTCAGAGCTGTGCAGCTGTCATTGCCCGGAAGCCTGGAGGAGAGCGTACACACACACACACAGGCCCAACAACAAAGGCTGCTCCGACAATGGTATGCAGTGTATTTGATATTGGTATTGCATGCGCGCGGTGCTGTTGTACACATCGGTCCCAGATGGTGGTTCGGGCGCATACCTGCACACCACTAGTTCCAACGACGAGGTGATTGCGAACATCAGGGGTTGTGAGTGGAACCACCGAGAGAGGGAATTACAAATCGTTTTTTTGTGGCGGAACCTTTGTTGAACTTGGCACCCAGTACATTGTGTTTCTGGGCTTGGCGACTTCTCAATGTGTGTTCACGTGGCGCTGGGCCGAGGGCCCTGATGGCTGCCGATGACTTTGGGGGGAGCTTCGTGTATTTAGCCATGAGCCCAGAACCTGCGATGCTTGAAAAAGAAAGCGGCGGTGGCTTATCAGAGCTTGCCAGAAGCGTGGTTTTACCCCCACGCCCCCTGAGGTGCTGACTTGCGGATTTAGCCTTCTTTTCGCCATCTACGCTGGGATCTTAGGGGAGAGAGAGTGAGAGGGAGAGGGTGAGGGAGAGGGAGAGGGAGAGTGTCGGCAAATCCGCGATTATGGTGCCCTGCCAATTTTTCTAGAAGCCTCCGCATGTTCCCACAGTTCTGGGGGTTCTCATTGCAGTTTCCGCGCGGCCCAGAACATTTGGTTGATCTACAAGAACGGCGCCCGCTTCTTCACCTACTTCTGGTCCAACGTGGCGGCCTTGGGCCCTTCCAACCAGCGACAGATGGACGGATGGAGGACGACTGCCGTGACTGGGCGGTGACTGCCATGGTGACTGGAGCGTTCTTCAGGTGGACCTGCTGAGCCTTGTGGTGCGCCTCCTCCGATCCTTGTGGTGCCCGGTGGTGTTCTGTTTCTTTGAATCGTTTGAGTCGAAGATGTGTGAAGCCAAAACATGGAAGGGATGCCCACAGGTGCTTGAAGTGTGCTGATGGGCGGTTTGCCAAATAGAAGTTGTAAGCGAAAACCGAAGATCACTCCGACTCTTTGAGGATGTGCCTAGCACGATGTACTCATCCGGTTCAGGGTGGGATTCCCTTAACATTCTGGGCGAACCAAAAAAACGGGCGAACCAGTTTCAACCAGCACCTGCCGCGAAAACCGCCCTTGTCGCCGCCCTTTTTGGGGCTCCTGAACAGCGGTGGCGGTCCGGGGTCGAAGAGGTGGGGCATGAAGGCCCAGCCGTCGCTGGTCGTGGACGCTCGGAGGGTCGAAGAGGTGGGGAGTGGGGCCGGGGGTGAAGGTCAAAACGACTGGTGAGACCCCTCACCCTGCGTCTATGGATCGAACGCAAAGAGAGAGAGGACCGTCAGGATCCTTAGGCCTGACCCTTCCTGGGGAAAGACCTCAAAGAAAAGAACAACGGCAGCACGGGTTTCTCCTTGGTGCATGCCATCAACTGCTCTGGTGGATTTGCTAGGCCAGCAACTGGGTGGTGGTCTAAAAGAGGGTGGGATCAGGGTGGGTGGGGGCCTTTTCTCCCTTTGGGCGAAGGAACCGGGCCATGCACACGGATCCCCCCAACAATGGGATCCGAGGTTTGTGGCGGAGGAATCCACTTCCACCGCACCAAGAAAGTTCCTTCCGCCATTTTTGGATCTCTGTTCAGTCTCCGTAGCCACCTGGACGAACCTGACACTTCAACATGGAGTCAAATCAGAAGCTCAAGCGTCGGACCAAGTCAAAGCTGCACCAAACTGCACACCAAACTGCAGCTGGAGGTGACACCGACAGATTGGTATCTTTCTAGCAGAAACTTTGAAAGAAAAAACTAAACCTCCCGGCTTGACCTTCTCATTGTTTGTCTGAAGCTCAGGGGCGGGCGTGAGAAGGCAATGCAAACCTAGACAGCTTTTTATTGGCCGGGTGTGGCCAACGCCGGGGCATTTTCGTATATGTATCATGTGTACATATATATATATATGTATTCTACATACATTTACATATATATATATATATTATTACCAGAACCATCATTGTGATGATTGTTACTATAATCATCGTGATGATTCGATGATGTTTTTTGTTTTGATTGCAGGTTTTTCAGTTCTCCAGTGGGTTTTCAGTTTTTAGCTTTGGTGTCCCAGTGTCTGGTCATGCCTGGCACATGTGCCACATCCAGGAAATTGGCCAACTGGGCGCTGGCTCTCGTTGGCCTCAAGCGCTGGTGTTTGCGCGCCGCGCGTTGGAGGAGGGGGTGATCCCCTTGGATCATGTCTACAGCGCCGCCATCGCCGCCTGCGGGCGAGGCAGCTGGGGAATAGCTGCTCAGGGCAGGGTGGGCGATTGATGGGACGATCTGAGGCCGGAGGGATGTGAGAAGCTTTGGAATTCTTTGAGCCTGCTTAAGGCTCACAGTGGGAAGTGGCTCTGCGATTGCTGGTTGAACACAAGCAGCACGGCAATAAGCTGAGCCCTTGCAACTGGGCCGACATGCCGAACGCTCGGAGCAGCACCGAGAAGTTGGCCCCCCATCTCCTGCCAATGGACTGGGGAACTGCTGGTATGCCTCTAGGTTGACGTTTGCACTGAGGTACTGTGGTTGTCTACACAGCAGCCATCACTGCATGTGCCAGGAGCAGCCAATGGCTTCAAGCAGAGGAAGTGCTGGCAGAAATGCAGCGCTCCATTGTGCGAACGAACCAGTTCACCTACAGCGCTGTGATTTCCGCTTTTCAAAGAGGTGCCCAGTGGGAAGAGGTGCCGTCCGGTCGCCTCTTCTGTTGGTCGATGGCTGTTCCTGTTGGGTTCTCTTCGGAAGCACCTTCCGGCCGAATTCGTGGCACACTCGGAGCGATTTCTGCAGCTTGGTCGGTCGAAGGCGTTGGTCCTGAGGCCCTCAGCCTGCTCGGCCAGATGGCGCGGCCCAACCTGGTGGCCTTCAACGCGGTTCTGGCAGCCTGTGGTGCCAATCAGTGGCCCTTAGTTTTGCAGATCCTGCACAAGCTCCGAGGGAGGAAGCTGCAGGCCAACTGCACCACCAAAGATGGCAGGGTAGGCTCACTCACCACACTGGAAACAGTTTTCGATACCTACTTTGATGTGTGCTGGGACTGATGAGTTTCGTCGGACAATCTGGAAGCATGTTGATGGTCAAATTTGCCGATGAGAATGGCTGATGATGCATGTGAGGTGAATGACCTATTCAAAACGATCAGACGCAGACACCAAAGAGGTGCCTATTGCTGGGTGACAGGATGTGCTTCTGTACCCAAGGCAAACTCTATACCACATACTCAGTAAATCTGAAGACTTTTCCCAGAAACCTTATCGCGAAGGCGGACATTGTCACCTACACCACGTGTATTGACGCGTGTGAGGGCCACTGGGTTTGGACTTTGCAGCTGTTGGACGAGCTTGAGAGGGACCGACTGCAGGGCAATGCGAGGACCTATTCGGCGGCCATGAAGTCCTGTGAGCACTGGCCCAGTGCACTGGAGTTCTTGGAGGTCATGCACAGGCGCCAAATTCAGGCCAATCTGGTCGTTCACAATGCTTGCTTGCATGCCTGCGCGAAGGGTGCACAGTGGAGCTTGGTCTTGGATCAGCTGGAGGCTTTGCCATCTAGACTTCTCTCTGCAGATGTGGTGACCTACGCCACGGCGATGCATGCGGCCGTGCGAGGCAGTGCTTGGCCACATGGCCTCGCGCTCTTCCAGAAGATGTCCACGTGGACGGTGCAAGGCTGGAGCCAGGGCTGTCAGTGGTCAAGCAGTGCACGAATGGGTCGGAATGAAAGGAATCAATGACTTAAACCTTCCGCTGAAGTTTTTTTAAGCTTTTTCAGCATTTGACCGATTTGGCTGTCATTCAGGCTCTGTCAGCACACCCGTGGCGAACACCTTGTTGGCAGCCTGCGAGCAGGGAAGCCTCTGGCAAGAAGCCTTGGAGATCCTGAGGTCTCAACCAGCCTTGGACGTCACAGGCTTCAGCAGCGTTGTCTCTGCCTGCTGCAGAGCAGGCGCCTTGGGAGACTTTTGGGTCGAAGATTTGGTGAAATCAGTGTGAAAACGACAGGAGATGCGATCTGATGAAATCAGTGTCTAACTTTGAGCCAGCCTTGAGCCTTCACACACAGTTGGCGACGACGAAAACAAACATTGGACCTCCTTCCATTGTCCATGAGCACTGTCGTCATACGTTTGCGCTTGCAAGTCTGTCGGTTCTCCAGGGTTGTGGCGGCATGGTGTGCACCTCCTCAAACGCATGAGGGCACTGCAGATACCGCTGAGCACGGGCCTCTTCGCAGCTGCCACCAACGCTTGCGCAAAGAGAGGTCAGTGGGAGGAAACCTTGATGTGGTTGCATGGCTCAAGATGCCCCCTGGCCGCAGAGTGCAGTACCAAATTGCTTGGGTTCACTGTAAGGTCCCGCCTACGTGGCAAAAGACGGATGCGTTTCTGAATCTGGCATCCACTTCCCTCCTCCGTCATCGTGAGGAGGGGGCATAAGAACGACATAACTTCTGAATGGACGACCTACTGAGCTGTAACTTCTGTTCGACGGATTTGGACTTGCGACTCGCCAGGTTCTGCCCTGGAGCCCGGCTTGGTCGCCACCTGCGCCAGCACCGGCCTGGCAGCCGCTGGCCGTTGGCTGAAGGCTGAGGAGCTGCTGCAGATGATGCGCAATGGGCAGGTGTGGTAGTGGATCTTGTGGCACTTTTGGAGTTGATTTCGCTGAACTTAGTGGGACTTAGACTTCCCCGATCATGACCCAGCCCAAATCTTAATCTTGGGAAGGCGGATGGCTTCATCCTGACATCACTTTCAATTGTGCTTTGGTTGACCTCCAGCCATTGGCGGCAGGTGCAGACTGACACCATGCTGTGCAGCAGTGTCATGAGCAAAACGCAGTGGCAAGGATGTGCACTATCCCTGGAGCAGTTGCGCCAGTCCGGCCTGGAGCCGGATGAGGTTGCTGCTTGGGTGATGGATGGCTTGCGAGGATGGGTGTAGGGTTGAATGAAAGATTTGCTCATCAATGTATTTCTTTAAGCGGCTTGTCCTCCTCCCCGATATTTATTGCCAGTTATACTCTTGACCAATGCTTCGTCAACTGAGGCTCTGAACACTCTTGCCAGCGACTTGGATGACAAGCCGGGTGACCTTTCGAAGACTTAGACTTAGGGCATGGGCGACTGACCTTACAGAGCCAGGGAGGAGGTTACACTCATTCTTGAGGCCAACCAGCCCATCCCTTTATCAATGCATCCCAGTCCCATGCTCTCTCAGGGCGCGGGTCTTTCTAAGGCGCCCAATGCCGTGGAGGCCGCTGGCGCGGGGCGCTGCGGACGGTGGCCGGCAGCCTCAGCACGGTGTGGGGCGGTGGCGTGGTGCTGGAGGCGGCCGTCGCAGGCGGGGGACACACAGGGGCGGAGTTGGGCGGCTGTGGTATTGGCAAAGTGTGGGAAGCTGTGGTATTGGGCGTGGAGTTTTCCATGCATTTCATGCCGGCTGACGGACAAGGTGTCGAAATCTTTAGACTGGGAGTTTCTTGGAGGTTGAGGTTCATAATGATCATTCCATCCCTCTTTTTGTGGTCCATGGCGCTATGGCTGTTGATGACTAAAGGATGGGGTAAGGTAGCTGATGCCCTCTTCTCGCAGGTGACTGGCGAATAGCTTGTGAGCTGTTGAACGCTGGAGGCGCCGCAGGGAAGCAAATGGATGCACATGCGGTTGCTGTTTGTATGCAAAATGATCATGATCCGTTTTCAGTTTCACTTGTCTACCAGTTTTGCATCCCAGATTGGAAGGGCGACCGAAAGGTGCTAGGACCTAGGATTCTTGCGCACTTCGACTGCGGCATGGGATGCTCTGCCTAGCGGTCTCATCGATTCGCGAGGGCCCAGATCAAATCGCCCGGATTTGGTGGCCTTCGATGCGGCGATCACGGCCTGCGCCGCGGCCGAGACCTGGCAGGGAAAGGCGAAGGGATGGAAAGGGGTCTGGAGGAGCCTGGGTATTTCGATGGCCTCATTGAGCTTCCAACATTGTCCCAGGTTGGCATTTGTATCTTGTCTGGGCTCCAGGCAAGGACGCTACTAGGGGCTCCTGGCCTTACTACAAGGAAGCTACTAGGTCCTCCTCTTAGAAATCTTCTCCTCTCGTGAAGTGTGGCCGGTGCAGCTAGCGCCGCCAGTCCTGGGCCGGCAGCTGACTTGGCACCTATAGGACCACCCCTCAAATGCCTCACTTGATCCTCAGTCGCTCCGTCGTGGCCCGGAGCTCTCACCATGAGACAAAGGAGAATCCAACCTTTGTTACTAGTAGCTTCTTGCTACCAGTAGCGTTGCCAGGAGCTACATCTAGTAGCGATGCCCTTCTTACTAGTAGCTAAGAAATCACTTCATTCCCAAGATTCCCACTCCCACAGACCAGACATCGTACCCGCAATGGAGGGTTGGGGCCCAGTGACGTCGCGAAAGGAACACCCAGAGCTTGGCCTTGTGATGCTATGGGCCTCGCAGCAGCAGCGGAAGCCGCTCTCCCTGCTGTGGGCCTTGACCCAGGTCGAGAATCGGGTGAGGGCGATGGAGATAGCTTTGTCGCTGTGATGAATGTTAAGGGTGAGTCATGGATACATTTCTCTTTGGATGCGTTCCTGCCAAAATGTCTCCAAACACTGATTCTCCTCAAGTTGCGCTTTCTTCTACCCGGAGCATTTCCAACACTCACTCGCCGAATCCATGCTACATGCTCGATAGTTTCCGGCACTGATCTCAGAACCCAATAAAGGCCCCATCATCTGAACTTGAATCAGGGATCGAAGCTCTGATCAGAACCAACCCCCGGATGGTGCCCAGATTGAGGCATAGAGCGTAGTCCCCTGCAGATTAACATGGACCTCAAAAAACTGGGTTCTACGGTAGAGGAAAATGGTCTTTCACGGCGTATCGGATCCATGTTCGCCTGCAGGGGAGTACATGTTCAGAGGAGACGTTTCTCGGCGATCGTCCGGAGGCTCTTTTCCCCCTTCCTCGGTCAGAGCAGGTGTCAGTGGAGGACGCTGAGGTCATCCATGCCGCGTGCGTCGAAGCTGCGGAGGACCGGAGTTGCGCGGTGGATGTGACAACCGTTCCATCTCTATCAAGAGATGGAAGTAGACATGTGAAACAGCAGCACAAGACATGGTTTTGGTTTCCTTTTTTGCATGTTTGGCTTTCGGGCATGCAATGCATTCTATGGGCTAAGACGCGTGTCCCATGTTGCAGGACTTCCGCCACCGCCCATGGGCTGCCTGTGAGGCGGCGCAGTTTCTCTGGTGCAGCGCTTGGTTGGGCGCCCGCGGTGCCCTGCACCGATCGGTGCAGAGGTCGGGATCCAGCGAGAGTCGCTTGTGCCGCCGCCTGTGCATGTGTTTCGCAACACTGAAATGGAAGAAGCTGCAGCAATCCAAGGCTCATACCAGCATTTTACAACCAGATGTGCGGCGACTTATTCCCCCCCCGTCCCAGGAGAAAAACAATGAGTGAAGGTGAGTGGAATCATGCGGAATCCATGGTCCCCGGGTTTGACTTTTGAATCTTGAAGGTTGGAAGGCATTGGAATTTCTCCCCGGACTTCTTCCTTCAACAAATCGCCCTGCGGACACGCCCAGAAATTGTGGTAAGGGGCGTGGTGATGAGGTGCCCGGGTTTTCGACTCATGGTGTCATTTGCAAGTCATCGCCCCCAAAGGGATTCCCATTATATATATATATATAATTCTTTCAAATTCTTTCATTTTGATGCTCTATTTCGGCCGAGACCTTCCTGGTTTCAGCCACGCTGGCCATAGGCTCCTTGCGTCCAAGCTGGGCAGCTCCGTGCCGCGACAGCTGGCCGAGGCGGCCCTGGGCGCGGAGGATGCACTCTTGGCGGCCATGCAGGCAGATAGAGATGACGATAGAGAGATGAAGAACTGAAGCTAAGAACAACCCAACTGAATTGTGAACATTTATAACGGCCAGATTCACCGAATGGAGGTGGATTCAGGTGGATGTTGGTGCGAGGGGCGCCTGGATGTGGGGTGAACCGGAGCCTTTTCCGTGGACGCACGGCCAGGAGGTGGTCGAAGAGTGGTTGCCAGACTGGAGCCGTCGATGTGGAAGCAGCTTGAAGTTTGCGGATGATGGTCGCTATGCTGCTTGCCCTTCATATTGGATCCAAGAACTGGCGGGTTGTGAGAGATCGGTCAGATCGGTTTCCGTTGGACTATTGGTGGGCACGGTGGGGCATTTCCTTTCAATGGCGGGTTGGTTGCCATGATGCCCAAGAAGATCAAGATCAACAAGCCAAGGTCCTTGCCCTTCTCCACGCGGCCACCTTGGCCCGTGCCCTGCGGCCGCGCACCTGCGCCACGGTCCGTTCAACGCTGCGGATGGTCGGCCGAGCCTTGGACGGCCGAGACTGCGCTGAGGACGCGCCAAATCCGCGGGGGTTCGCGGAGAAGCGCTTTGAGGCGGTGCAGCTAGCTGCAGCTTGGATGGTGACATCTTTTGGAGGTGGTAGGAGGAGATGGCCTAATATGATAAACCATCTGGACATCTTTGGAACACGCCTAGCTCCAGACAGACATCGCTCAAAGGCTACTAGTAGATAGATCTGTGGAGTTGATGTCCCACCTTCTTGGTTTCTTCTCCTTTGAGGTGGGCCCTTCGGTGAGAATGCGTTTTTCAGATGGAGCTGTGCTGTACAAGCCCGAAGGCTGGGGACGCGAAAAAGGGCTTTCACGGAAGTCTACGCAGGGTTTCCACCTCAATGTTTGGTGGTTGTGATGTATTGACTTAGAGTGTTCTCCTGACTCCAGTGTTTCAATTACAGTAACTGGACCGCTTGGACAACAATCTCAACGAAACTCCGCAGCAAGCCAGGGTGTGTGGGATATTTCAGCCGCTTTCATGGCCCTTGACTACCCATGAACCCGGAGAGGCTGGGAGGTCTACGGCGGCCACACCCGGCTGCAGCTCAGCCACTTTGCGGCGGAAGTGCTGAAGAAGATTCCGATCCTAAAAGATGAGGAGTGCCCCAGCTGCACCCGGCACCGGTGGGTCACCCCCTGTGTGGCCACCCATCGGCTTGGAGTGGCAGTGTCGCCGAGCCTGCACAGGCACAACCGTGGATTCCTCCACCGCCTGGACGTTCCAAGCTCGGGGCTGATCCTTTTGGCTGGCAGCTACGAGGCGCGACCAATCCAGCTGGCCTTTTGGCTGGTTCTGGACCGGTCATTCACCACCTCACCACCCCGGTTCATCTATGGGAGCTCTCCATCGAACCAGGTGCTGAACCGAACGCATTTTTGTGCCGAGCTTCGCAGCTTCACGTTGCATTGCACTGGCACACCGCAAGGTTACATCGCAAAGACCAATGCCTCGGCAGGCCTTAGATGGAAGCCACAAGATTCCTACTTCGAACATCTTCGAACTCGATTATCCTCACTCTTCCCCCCCCCCCAAGTCAAAACTCACCTGCCTGCTGAACCGAAAGAGGCCTTCTACGACTTGCAGGTTCAGCTCGTGTCTGGACAGATCCTCCGCGAGTACGTGGCCCTTCTCCACGGCGTCTCCGGTTCTTCGGTGCTGGAGACGCAGCAGCAGCCGCAGCGGGCGCGGCCCAGCTGCTCCGGTGGACGAGGCAAAGCGACCAGGCCCGGGACGAGCGTGGGGC
>CAXAMN010013558.1:798971-820343 GCA_963970005.1 Durusdinium trenchii | reverse complement strand
ATGGTCTCCAACCTAAGAGCGATGGTCTCCAACCTAAGAGCGACGGTCTCCAACCTAAGAGCGATGGCCTCCAACCTAAGCGATGGTCTCCAACCTAAGAGCGATGGGCTCCAACCTAAGAGCGATGGTCTCCAACCTAAGAGCGATGGCCTCCAACCTAAGACCGATGGGCTCCAACCTAAGAGCGATGATCTCCAACCTAAGAGCCATGGTCTCCAACCTAAGAGCGATGGGCTCAAACCTATGAGCGATGGGCTCCAACCTAAGAGCGATGGCCTCCAACCTAAGAGCGATGGTCTCCAACCTAAAGTGGCCTCCAACCCAAGAGAGATGGTCTCCAACCTAAGAGCGATGGCCTCCAACCAGACCGATGGCCTCCAACCTAAGAGCGATGGTCTCCAACCTAAGAGCGATGGGCTCCAACCTAAGAGCGATGGTCTCCAACCTAAGAGCGATGGTCTCCAACCTAAGAGCGATGATCTCCAACCTAAGAGCGATGGTCTCCAACCTAAGAGCGATGGCCCCTAACCTCAGAGCGATGGCCTCTAACCTAAGAGCGATGGTCTCCAACCTAAGAGCGATGGTCTCCAACCTAAGAGCGATGGGCTCCAACCTAAGAGCGATGGCCTCCAACCTAAGAGCGATGGGCTCCAACCTAAGAGCGGTGGTCTCCAACCTAAGAGCGATGGCCTCCAACCTAAGAGCGATGGCCTCCAACCTAAGAGCGATGGTCTCCAACCTAAGAGCGATGGTCTCCAACCTAAGAGCGACGGTCTCCAACCAAGAGCGATGGTCTCAACCTAAGAGCGATGGTCTTCAACCGATGGCCTCCAACCTAAGAGCGATGGCCTCCAACCTAAGAGCGACGGCCTCCAACCTAAGAGCGATGGCCTCCAACCTAAAAGGGATGGCCTCTAACCTAAGAGCGATGGCCTCCAACCTACTGGCGCTAGGGTTTCGGAAGGACCCAGATCTTGGATCTTGGATCACACCTCCTGTGGCTTTCAGTAGCCCGTGTCATGGACGTGACTAGCTAGAACAGGTGAGCAACGAGCATCCCTTGGAGAAATGGGATTTGGGAAAGGTGCCTTCCAGTGGCCCCTCTTCAGAGAAACAGGTCCAATGCCTGCCAGGACAACGGTACATGTTTTGGAGCATCTCTGGCATCCGGTGGGAGCTCTCAGCCGCGTGGTTGTGGAGATCACCACCGGGCGCAAGCATCAGATTAGGAGTGGTTCTTGGTCAGGGCATGTGACATGTGCTCTATTTCCCTCCTCCACTTGCAGGCCATTTTGGCATGAGCATGCATGAGCTACTACTGCAGTGTCTGACCAAGTCCTTTTCTCCAGGAGTCAATGTGCGCATGTGGGGCACCCCATCCTTCGTGATGCCTTGTGGCTCGGGTCGAGCTTCGAAACGTTTCCCGCTGGAACTGTATGGCCGTGGTCTTTTTTAAAAGCTGGAGCGCCAAATCCTGGTGGGCTGACATCCCTTATAGAGGAATCTGTTCATTTTCAGCGTGCAACCACAAGGTTACGTTTTTTGGACCCACAGCTGTATGAGAAATGAGGTATAGTAGCACCTCCACTTTTGAGTCGGACCTGCAACTTTGTTCCAGGAGCCTTGGTTGCAAAGGAAGCTTTTCGGGCAACCATATTACAAGGCATGCAGCACCGGAAGCATGGTTGCAGAACCATCGCACACACACACAACCCGTTGTTTTCTTTGGGGCGGATCGAGCTACAACCCTGGACCGGTTTTCCGGTTGTGCGGAAGATGCTATGGATGCTGCAGGAACTGGCTCCACCGGCAACGGCTCACCTTTCACGATCTTGAGGGCAAGAAATGTGAGGCCGGGACGTGTTGGGTGGATTGCTGAACACGAGGCGAGGTGCCAAGCTGTTGGTCGGAGACTCTTCGAAAAATCACCTGCCCGAGCTTATGCACAAGGAAGGAGGGAAGGCTTCAAAGTATACCGAAAAGAGGTGCAGTTTGATTGATGAGAGCAGCTTTGGTGCCCAACTGATCTCCACTGAGGTTGTGTGTCCACTTCCTGCAGATCTGAGGAATTGCTCACCAGCTTGCGCGAGCCGATCGGTCCCACCAAAAGGCGAAAAAAAAACAACCAAACAGCTGCGTGGCGCGTCGCGTGGCGCGTCACGGCTTCCGGGGGGGGGGGGGCACGATCTGGTCCTTCGGCTGAAGCGGGCGCCTCGTGGCGTCGGAGGGGGCCGAGGCCGACGCCTTTTCGGCTCGAGACGGGCGCTCGACGGCGCAGTATGAAGCTCTACGCATTGGGGGATGCCATCAGTCTCCCGGCGCCGAATGGTTCTGAAGGCTTGCAGAGAAGGAATCACAGAAACAGTATGTTCTTTGAGGTGTTTGGCTGGGGTCCAGGTTGGTGCGGGAGTGCTTTGCAGCAAGATGGGTTCCCGCTTGCTTGCCACAAGTGCAATCTTCCCCCTCCCCGTTGTAGAGGTTTCGGATAAAATCAGAAGAGACGCAACACAGGGTTTTTGATAGCCAGGGCGGATGGACGATGGGCATTTGCCATATGCTTTTTGGTGCCGTCTTGGGGAGAGGCTTTTGTGATCACTGAGGCCATTTGCTGGATTTGCTGCCCATCACATTGAGCCAAGCAGTGCCTAGGCAGTGTTTTTTGCATGAAAAGGGCTGGGAACTTCCGATGGGAGATGCCTTCCGCAAGGGCTTCCGCAAGGGGCCTTTGGGCCATTGTGCTGGATCAAGTCAACTGCGGGATTCTCGACTTGGGGGAGCAGATTGCTTGTCCAAACGGCTGGTTCTCGAAAGATCGGACTGTCGGGTTTCCTGTATGCAGCATGCAGTCTATATATATATATGCCTTTTGTGGGGTTTTGGGCCCTTTGGGATGATGAGGCAGGAGCCTGTCTCCTGAGGTCAACAGCTCGGACACTTGCCAGTACCACAGTGGAGGCCATGGAGGAACTGGGGGGGTGCGGGTGCCTTGGCTGAGAACGAGGGATGAGCATTCATTTGCAAGCTGTTCTGGCGTAGCCCAGGGAGGGGTTGAGATGACTTGGCTGGCCAGTTGAGTTCTGCATCCAGGCACAAAACGCAATCAAGGCAAAGGCAAGGTTGTGTTTTGGAAGCTAACAAGAGAAGCCCGTCCAACACTACAGCTTGTTTCAAGGTGATTATTGGCAGTGACAACGTGCGGAGCTTGGTCTTTGATGACGACCCAGGCTGCGAGCTTGGGGTGCACTGGCCAGCCAGTCTGGTCATGCAGGACAACTTAACGTGGTTCATTGGCCACGTTGGGGCAGATTCAATACAAAGGCTTGCTGTTGGACTGTTGGACATTCCAGCCTTTTGTTTCCATAACTCGGCTTTGCTTTCTAAATGGCCTTTTTGCAGGTTATGTCGAAGCTTCTGTCGCTTGTGGCTTGTCCTGAAGCTTTTGTCTAAGAACCAGGCTATATAAGCAGGGTTCAGAGCAGGGACTTTGCTGGATGACTCCCCAAGTCGAACATTGCTCGGAGGGCGCGGGTGAAGCCTTTGTTGAGCAACATGACGTTTGAAAGTGGGTCCATTGTATTGTCGTCCAATTGTGTCCAGTGCTTTAATTGTTCTCAAGGCCCTGACACGGGGTGTGTCAGAATTTTAAACCATGCCGCTCCTTTGCGCCACCGCGCTCCGGATGTTCCGCTCGCTGGCCCTGACCGGCCCTGCACGTGACCGGCACGTGCCCAGCACTCGAGGCACTGGTGAGAAGCCGCACTTACTGCGCTGGCCGCTCTCACGGGCCCCGGCCACCTTGAGCTGCGAGGACCCGACGGTGTGGGAGAAGTTTCAGTGCCAGGCGGGGGCGGAAGCGACATGGTGCGGTGGTGGTGGTGGATGGCGGTGGTGACTCTCGTTTTTTTGTGTGTAGTGATTGTACTTTTTGGGGTTTGGGTGCTCTTTTTGGATCACCCCCTTTGAAGTGCCGCGAGGATTGCGGGGCCGCGAGGCTCCACAGCCGGCCGTGGTTCGTTGGAACGCCCCAACATCGGCACTTCCTGGCCGCGCGGTCCAGCCGCGGCTCTTTTGGGTTCCCTTTTTGGTGGAAGAGGGACTCGTGCAAATGCATCGGAAAATGGGCACTTGTGGACCACGCCCTGCCAGGGTGGGGGAGCAGCTCAAACGAGGCAACCGCCCGGCCACCGATTCCTCCCGCAGGCGCCCAACATCGACAAGACCGATTGGCCCGTCCAATGGCTGCCCTGGCTGGAGACCTGCAGGCAGAGACCACAGAAGGTGCTCTTCCTGGGCCTTGGAGGCGCGGAGCCAGAGAACACGAGGGAATTCATGCCAAGCACGAGAAAACAGGTCGAACATCAGAGTGCATGACACATGTTTGTGTCTTTGGGGAGTTAATCTGACAGTTTCTTTGAGAATTGGTCGTTCCTGGATGCAACCTTGGGCACTCACATCGTTCTCCACGTTTATTGGGGCTTAATTTGCGATGTGAGTTTGATGCAGTGCCTCCCTCAATCGATCCTTCCATTTCTAGTCAAAGGTCCAGAAAGGCTGAAGATCGTTCGGGTTGGGTTGGTTGAGTTGGTTGAGCATTCATATGATTTGCTCAGCTTGGCTTTTTCCCCAGGTGGCTATTATCAAAGTTATTTGGCCAGTCAATGCCCGGGATCCGAAGCCCTGACCGTCGAGAAGAACCCCACCATCGTCGAAGCTGCACGGGACTACTTTGGCTTTGAAGGCCAATTCTCTGTCTTTTTCTTTACATGTGTCCCATTGCATGTAGGCTTTGTTTAAGCTGTACAACCTAACGTGAGATATCCATATATCATATATCTCTATGGCTTGCCTGGCTTCAGAAGAGAGTCGGCCGGCTATTGTGCTCGCACATGTTCGGTTTCCACGGGTAACATTGTGCTGACATCCTCACACCCAGCTCGCGCTTTGCACGTGGCTCTCAGGAGATGTGATGCTTGCAGATGCGACCACCGGGATGAAGTCCTTGCTGAAGCAGGATGCGAAGTTTGAAGCTCGAGACAGGATCTAGTTTTGTTAGCAGATGACCTCCTTGTTCTCGTCGGGGGGGGCCGCCATGTCATTTGGCCGCTTTCTATGGCTATGCGGTATGCAAGCTCGCAGCAGGGACAATCAACAAACATCGGTCAAGTGTTAGCTTTGCTGGTATCGTGGATGCTCATAGTTGTGGATGAAAGGCTTGGCCTGAAGCGCCAGGTGGCACGGAACTCCCGGGGCAAACTATCAAACGATGTTTACCCCAAACGAGTTTGCAGAGTTTGTCCACACCCACTTAGACCATCCAAGGACGCAGTGATCAGTGACATGGGCCAGCGCCCAATGGAATCTTCTGATCTCAGACTTGCCCAGAAACTTCTCAGACCAGGCCGATGGCACATGGTTGAGATGGCGCGCTGGCGCAAGCGGACGGAGTTGGTGACTTTGCCACGACACTCAGATGTGACCAGCCATGGGCTTTGGCCTGTTCCTCTCCATCTCTCCATCTCCGGATCCTGTAAGATGGAAGGTACACACCAGAAAGGATAACTTGTCATGGCTTTCCACATTGGGAACCGCGCAGGGCCTGAATGTTGGAACTGTTGCAGGTGGGACCTTCCTATTCCAGTGGTGCTATGGGGGCCTGCGAAAACATGAGATGAAGCTGGACAAGATGATGGATGCTTGGATCCTGCAGACCTCTCACGGAGATCGGGTGGCGAAATCGTTCTATGAGCGCCGACAGGGTGATAGAGTTTCCTCAAGCGCTCTGCTGAGGCCTTTTGAGCCTTCAGGATTTGATTCTCGAAGTCCTGCAATGGTTGATAGGGTCTGGACCGGTCACACCCTCTGGGTCACTCTGTATGGTTTTTGTTCCGAGGACTACTTCATCGATGTGAGTGCTGCAGCCGACAAGGATGGCTGCTTGGTAGAAGAGTCGTCGACTTTTGGATTCTATTTTAGTGATCAGTTGCAGTGGATTCGATACTCTTGCCAACTAAGGGCGCTGCACATTCTACGCAGCTGAGAAGGCGAATGAGGAGCTAGATGACAATGCAATCTCCAAAGCGGCTTGATTGAGAGGTCCCAAGATGAAAGGATGAATCCAATCAAGATCCTCCTCATGAATGTGTGCTGGACATGGGTTGAGGCTTCTGTGGTGGGAACCTCTTGACGCCTTTTGCAGATGAGTTTCGTCTAGGAACGCACGTTGCGAGCACGTGTCGCCTGGTTCTCTGAACCGTGGCGCTTGTACAAAGAGAAGTGGTCCTGAAATGGGGATCCGGCAGAGGCAGAGGCATTCCAATGGTTCAAAATGGCTGCCCTGGCATCTGGGCCTGTGAGCCTTTCATAGCTTTTTCTTCGCTTCGATATGAGATTTGCCGTGATGCGGTATGGTCCATGCATCCATAGAACATTTATTTGTTTTGCCCTCCAGTGCCTCCAAAACAAGAATTGCACGAACATCCCATTTTTTCGGCTTGGTGGGTGCCAACATTCACCCAGGATGAGACATCTCCTGGGCCAAAATCTGCTACGCTTTGGGCGGGCATCTCCTGCGCAGGTTTGGGCCATCATGTTGCTCTTGAAAATTCAGATCTTCCAAGTCGCCGTGGGGGACCTCAGCGTTGGCCATTTGAGCTGACAGTGCGCTGCGGAGTGCGTCAAGTTCAAATCAGGCTTTAGCTCTGAGACTCTGGCTGTCCCCACTGGTCAGGCTCAACACAAACACGGACCCCTCCCTTTCAAAAGGAACTGAAAGGGAACTGACAAGAGACCCGCCTTTCCAACAAATTGTCTTCCATTTTTTGGGTTCGTCATTGAACACTGGAGTATGCCATTCATTCCGGGCCACTTGGGAATAGCAACCCCTGCTTTTGGTCAGGACACGCTGCCGAACCTCATGCCAGAGGCGATTAGTGATCCGGTGGGTGAACTCAGTGATTGGTTATCCGGTGTGCTGTGTGCGTGTGCACTGCATGTGTGCCATGTTTACCTGGCCTTTTTCATAGACGTGCCCATGTGATGCCATGTGTCTAGAGGCATATAGCCGAACCTTTCTGGAGCTTGATATCTGACCAACCAGGGGAATGCCATCCCAAGGAGATGTTCTATCCCATTGGCACCCTGGTGCCGGCCTCGGAGCTGGGCAATCACTGGGTGAGACGGCCGGGGAGAACTCCAAGAAGGTCGGACACTCCGCGGGAAATTCCATGCCAAATGATGTACATCTCCGGATCGACATGGGACGTGGACAAAGATGCGCAAGGGTTTCCCGTTATCATTACTGTATGTTTCCGCTCGATGCTGTCAAGGTTCCAAACATGGAGCTGGTGATGGGCTTACAAGCCTTGCTTGGATTGGCCGGCACCCCACGTTCACCCGAGTCAGATGAGTGTTGCGCGGAATTGCTGGACAGACTTGCGAACCCTCCAGTGGCATAGCTTGAACAAGGCCTCCTTTCTAGAGCCCAAGGTGCCAAGAAGGTCACTCCAAAGTTTTTAGTATTCTTGAAACACTTTATACGGACAAATGATTAGTTGAGAGCAATGGAAGCCTCATGAAGAAGGCTTGGTGCCTCTTTGGGGATTAACATGAACATTCATAGAAGGCTCGCAGAAGACCCAGCCGAGACTTTGATTCTGGGTCCCCAACCCTGGCCCTCCATTATGCCTTTTTTGATGACACTTTCTGGCTGGAATCGTTGAGAGGAGTTTGATGGCCATCGCGCAGCACAATCATACAATGCACTTGTCCCTGGAGTCCAGCTGAGGGAGTGCATCCAAGACGCTATTGGAACCCAAAAAATCCAACCAAAGCTCTTCGATGGACCTCGGGATCTCCGTTTCGAGGGATGCTCAATGCCGCCGCGAGCGACCGAGATCACCTGGCTCCGGGTGATGAAGTACCTCACGCTCTCTCGCACGTGCGGGCGCCTGACCGAAGGCGCCCGAAGGCGCCCGAAGGCGCCCGAAGGCTAGAGCCTCCCAGTCGGCCGATGGGCCGACGGTGTGGATCCTGCACATTCCACTTTGTGTAGAGAGGAGGGTGGAAGAGGACTGGTATTGGGACAGGCCGACCGGCCTGAGATTCGGGTAGAGTATTTCGGCGCTGCATGAGCCTGGTCCCCGAATTTCATGGGTCCATAGCTTGCAAGATTCCTTTACAGAAGATTCCGAGGCGAGACGCCGGGGATCGCCGGATCCGTCGTTGCCACGCTCGGACGAAGGTTCCTGCCCTTCGTTCGGATTTTTGAGCGCTGCTGTATCGCACGGAGCCCCTGCTGTATCACGAGGGCGTGGTCCGAAGGTGATGGCGTGTCCGGGGGGGGACCCCAAAAGGCTTGTTCAAACAAGTGGGCCAAAGTATGACCGAGTTCGAGCCCAAACCGATGGCTAAAGGCGAAAACTAGACACCGAACACTGGTAGATGATTTTGAACATGATCCGTGAGACTCACCCAAGTGGTGAAGTGCTGGGCTTTTTGGTTTGGCCAGCCACGGCCAGTGGGTTTTCAGTACCCCTAAGTCACCTGGTCAGACCCCCACAGGGTCTGACCCTTTGTCGGACCGGACCGCCGCAGCGGTCGAGGCACTGCTGAAGTATTCCTCGCTTTTGTCGGTGAGCCTCTTCGGCTTTGCAGCACCTCGGCGGAACTGGACAACCACCATAAACCGCGCACGGTGGACTGGACTGCGGTGCATGGAGGTCGGCCCAAATGCCCCGAAATCCAGCCGGTCCAGCTGAAGAGAAGCTAGTCAGCTAGTTGAATGTTAATGACCTTGGATTGGTGGGCTTCCAATCAGGCCAGCAGGGGCCAGCTTCTCAGACACAAGAGCTGAATCCCAAAAGAATCCAGCTGAAGAATCAGGGTGTCCTGCTTTTCTGTTCCTTCAGGTGGCCATTTACATCGGCTTCGGCACAGAGGAGCAGGGGTGGGCATGGACCGTACGAAACCATGACGGGCCTTGCTTAGGATGGCTGCTCAGTTGGATGAACATGATCAAGACCACCCTGAGAATGCTCGTATCCAAGGTGGACTGGAGAACTCTAAGGTTATGACATATCCCTTGGATCTATTACCATTAAATAATTTGCTTTGTTTCTCCAGCTGGCCGGGGGACTCCAGAGAACGGGGGCGGCTTCCATCGTTTAGAGAGCTCTGTGGCTCCAAATGAGGCAAAGAGAGCTCTTCCATTTGGGACCATGGGGACGCCCATGAAGAAATTTGTGTGGATTGTAAAACCTTTCCATGCAGATGTTTTTTAGTATGTGTATTTTTTTTGGGGGTATTGATCAAGAGTCTACATTACTCATCTCTTGATCTCCATCGACCCTTGTGTCAACGGTTCAGGCGGGGATCTACAATAGCATTTGGAGCACCTTTGTGTGGGAACCCAGCAGCAAGCGTGTGGCGAATCCTGAAGGCTTCGTGAGTCAATGGTAGCTTTGGTGCTTTAACATTGGCCGTAAGGAAAGGCTTTCCCCACAAGGCTCAGCAAGGTAAGACTGCTAGGCATCATGCTGGAGAGACGCTGCACAGCACAGAGAGAGGCGTGTACCCAGATAACAGATCATAGAAGTCAAGAGTCAAGAGACTGAACGAACCCATGACGAAGCAACACTGGAGAGAAACGAGAAAGCACCGTAGCGCACACACACAGACAGACACAAGCAAGAAACTAAGAAGAATCATGGCAGTGGGTGGGTCACAGCCAAACCCATAAGAAACCCAAATCGGTCGGAGACAGTCGCCTGACCCCTGATTTGAGGTGGCGGTCGCCACTGCGCCAGCGGGCGGTGTGGATCTGGGCCCGGTGATCGTTCGGGGCGCCCGGGGGATGGATTGAGTGGGGGAGGCAATTTGTATTCGATCAAGCTACGGTTGAAGAAGATCGCGAGGCGTCGGCCTCCAAATGGGACAACTTCAAAGGGATTTTTGGTGTCTGTTACTGTCACTGACTACGATAAGCCAAGGCGTGCACTGCTGCATGACTATGTGTAAATGTGGAAATGGAATTGATTATATAGCAGGTAGGGAACTAGGAACTGGTTCAATGATTCAGCTAGCCCAGCGGTTCCCCTCTCAAGCGAAGAACATCACATGTTGTTTTCCCAACTTGGCTTGTTTAACGATTCTCTGCAGGAGAACAGCACTGACAGGTGGTCACCGAGTGGCCAGAAGGTACCCGATAAGCAAAAAGCAGATATGAGTCATCTATTGCCCTTTTCCGATGGGCCCCACAGTCGGAATTCCGCGCCACGCCCAAGGACAAGAACAACAGCCTGGCCGGGGTCTCATCCCAGTACAACCCATGCCCAAGGATTCACCGAAACGCATGTGTACAGGTCTTTGAGAGATTTCAGCAGTTTGGATCAAAACTTCCATTTTTATGTCAAGCCTCCTCCAAATGTCGTGTCACTGCTATCATCTTCCTGCTTTTTGACATGCAGTTTCATTTCATGGCATCAGTCCAGCTACGTTGCTCATGTTGTCTTTTTGCAGTGTTTGGCAGCCTTTCGAAATTACACTTTCGTTTGGAGGTGTGGCTGTCACAGCACCCACCAAGCACCCCTCCGCGAATTTCTGCAGCCCACCATTCACCAGCAAACCTCCAGCAAGCCGCGTCCCAGGTTGCGCCCATCATCCTCTTCTCATACATCATTGTGGTGCCTTGGAATGGCCGCGCGAGTTGGCTCCGTCATCGGTCCCTGACGCGACACTCGCCCGCCCCACCGGGCCGGGCCTCATGACATCGCGACGGGCGGGGTCGGAGAGATTGGGTGTCTGGATGGATCTTAGGGTCATGTTGGGTCCGTTGGGAACATGTCCATGGGCTGCAGTTAAGATGGAACATAGTGGATGTGGCACTCCAGAGCCTGCAATGACTGACTCCATCCATGACGCGCGGTGCCCTCCTGATTTAGGTGCCCCCCCCCAAAATGGAGGCTGAATCTCCTTCCGCAAGAGTCGAGGGTCATCTGAACAACCTGAGGTGGTGCTGCTGGTGCTGACCACCTTCAATGCCATTCAGATTGATTCCTACAGTGTGACCACGCCCATGGCCCCAGAATCGGCTTAGTCGCATGACGAACTGGAGCTTTCTCATGCCTGCTGGTCCGATGGTTGTGCCGCTGTGCCTTTTGCACCGCCGATGACGTTGCCCGACCTCAGCCCACTGACGGAGCAATATCCAACCCACACTCAGTCTCTATCCTTCTCTTTTGAGGAGCTTCGGCCATCTCTCCTTACTTCATCCCTCCAGTGGGTTTGAGACCCACGAACTTCCCGCTTTGGGGCTCTTCGCTCGCGCTTTCGCGAAGTTTTGGTGAACCTAGGGGACAATTGTTGATCGTCCACCAGCTCCATTTTGGAAGACATCACCCCAGCGAGGTATGAGCTCTTGACACTCAAGCGGCACAAAGCACCAGGCGCTTTAGACCCCTTTTCTTGGGGTCCCTCGGACTGGCTTCACCCACGGGTTGATGGGGAAAGGGATGGGTTTGATATGATCATATGATCCCATGTCTTTCATGGAATTCAATGGAATTCATGCGTTTCACACACACGCACACACACACACATGTCAGGTGTGTATGTATATATATATATATATTACTTATTTTTGTTTTTTTAAATATGTGTGTGTGCATCCGTCCTTGAACAACATAATTCGAGAAGCGGTGCTGGTTTCTTCCGCCCGTGCTGCCTTCTGCTCCGGCCAGGTTCGGGTGGGGATCCGACGGTCATCTTCATCTGGACCTACCTGAATGCCCTGAAGGGCGTGAAGTTGGTGGGCAAGGAGCTGGGCCCTGGGCTGGAAGCGCCGCTTCGGCCTCGACAGAGCTGTTGGTCGGTGTTGGTCAGTTCTCGTCCTGGCCGGGCTCGAAAAGTAGCATGCTGCATGAGCTGAATCGGAGCATTGATTGATATCAAGAGCCAAGAGCCCGCAAGAAAAGCCCGCAAGGATCTGCAAATGTGCCAAGACGTGGTAGGGATGAGTCAATTGTCAGTACTCCTCCGTTCTAAGGGCGATTCGGCAGGCTTTGGCCCCCAGTTCCAACTCAGCCCCCTCAACTCTGGAGGAAGACTCATGCTTAATAGGTCAGGTTAGCAATCAAGTCAAGAAGTCTAGTTTCCTACACCATGAGCTGTAGATAGAAACCTACAACCTGACAGATCTGATAATTCTGATAGCATGCTTTGCACACGTCACTCCATGTGTCGTTCGTTGGTGTTTTCTCTGACCGAGCCTGTTGGCGTTCCACCCGTCCGTCACACGCGCCCCAGTGGCAGACTGCTGGGCGCCATGAAAACGGCGCCATGGAATCAGATGTGAGGTATCATATCCTTTACTGGGAGGCGTGCTGTTCTTTGTGTCGCTTCTGGGTGAGTGTGCTCCGAGATGTGTGGAACTCAAAGGGGCCGAGGTTGAAGGTGAAGTGAACAGATGAAAGTCGCAGATGCCATGGCACACTTTGGGCAGTTAAAAGGGTCGAACTCGAATTTCAGACTCTGAAAGATGGTTGGCGCCTCTTCAGATGTCAGAGTCCATGAGTCCATGTGGCCGTGTGTGAGGCAGCCTCTCCAAATCTGAAGTGTTTGGCCCTGGTTCCTATCAGCTTCCTCCAGCCAGGGCGAGAATCCCAATGGCATCTATTTCGAAAAGGAGGACCTCACCGCGCAGAATTTCCGCAGGGACGGGCCAGGGCGATGCTTTTGCTGTGGCCATATCGCAGACACCTGGAGGCTGGTTGGGTCACGGGACACCAGGGGGTGGATGTAAGGGAAATACTCTTGCGGTGGATCTTGAATCGGCGGCTTGCATGACTACAGCACTCATGCTAAAGTCACCTGTGACACTGAGCTCACAAAAGTGGCATACCTTCCATACCGACGTCGAAGGCACCGCTTGGACAACATGCAGATCAGCTTGCGTATGTGCGTTGACCCCTCCAACTTGCAGTTCCGCAAGGAGCCGCTGGATGGGAAATCAGCCATCTGGGGGCATCCAGGAACAACATTCGGACTTCCATGTGCTTCCACCGTTGGGGTTTTGCTGGTGGGTCAAGATCAAGCAGACAGGGGCGATGGGGTGACCATGGACGAACAGCAGGTGACGACTTTGAATTCTGTTCATGTCTGATTTCATTATTTCTCGATTCAGTTTTTTGTTGCTTGGTGTCACCAATTGGATATGAATCACGGCAGGCCACAATATAAAGCCACAAACAAGTGCGCTATATCATATCTTTCAAGAGAACCGCTGCAGGATGTGGAGGGCTTCCATTGCCTGTCTCCTAGACTTGGAATCAGCTACAATCTCAGGCGCGGCCCCCATGTGAAGTCCGGCTGCAGGCGACCTGACCGTTCGGGGCGAGCGACAGCCCAGGGACCAAGGGCCCAAGGGTTTTTCGTCATTGGTGCGAAGAAAAACCGTGTTCGGAGGAACCATGTGGTGTCTGCCTCTCCGTGATGCCACCGCGCCTTTCGAAAGAGAAGAGCGCATGAGAGAAGCGATGCCTGAGGCAGTTCAACCACTACTTGTGGACCATGGGCAGGAAGCCTCCCACCGAGGAGGGTTTGGGAGAGTACGTGCTTGTGCCAAAAATGAACCACGCAGATCGGAAGAGTCCTCATCGCATGCTCGTTAGTTGAACAACATCCCACAGAAATGCTCCTTTGACTTAATCGATTTTATCAATCCTATCTTTGCCGTCTGGCAACTACGAGTGATGCCGCAAAGAGGCGCTGTAACTCGTGATGCCGCTCTCTCTCTCTCTCTCTTTCTTTGCCGTAGGGAGTATATAGGCTCTATGAGCTTAGCGGCTCCCTTGTCTCACTTCTCCGTACGCTTCGCCTAACGGCTCACTTCCCTTCGCTCCGGAGCCAGGAGAATGTGATTGGGACCGCCTTAGCGGTCCACAGGAAGGAGGTCACGCCACAAGCCTCTGGCGTGAAGCTTACGACTTGGCCCCTTGGAACGTGAAGCTAGCTGGGTCACAGCGCGGTTGGAAGCGCGGTTGGACGCGCGGTGGGGGGCCAGACTGGTGGAGGCCATGGGGAGCCCGTGCAACAGGTGAAATCAAACCAGTTCTACTCCAGCTGTTTTGTTCTTTTGGGGGGACTTGGGCACTTGGGCACTTGGGAGATCCAAGGCAGGGAGGCCAGCGCTGGGAGCAATGGATCAAGGACAAGGCAGAGATGGGGAGTGGATCGGCCTGTTGGGGGATTGAAAAGGTATGGAAGATGATGGAAAGATGGACATTCTCGGGCTGTTCTGGGTAATTAGGCAGCTTGGCTCTGAACGCCACGTGGGGTGAGGGAGGCATGACAGGCATGAAGTGTGGACGAAAGGCTCGAGTAGGTGCTTTGAGGGAGAAGACTGGGGCGTTGTGAGGGGATGGACATTCTTGCGCCTGGCAGGTCCAAGAGCTTCGAGAAAAAGCAGAAGAGAGGGGCGGTGTCAGTGTAGGACTGCTTGCGCGCGCGTCCTGAATGTGTGGAAACAGTGGCCGGCCTGCATCAAATCTGCCCAGCTAGACTGTGAAGCCACCGGTTTCAAATTCTACAAGATCAATGATCAACACTGTATATATAGTTATATATATATATACCAGCAGTCACAAAGGGGTGCTTAATGGAGGATACGGGTCCCCATTATCCACTCACTTAGGGACTAAACACCATAATTTGTGACTCCTGGTATATGTATAATTTGGTAAGCACGACGGGTCGATTGTTGGACCATGTTGGACACCACGAGCCAGCCAGCCAGCCAGCCAGCCAGCCAGCCAGCCAGCCAGCGGTCGCGTGCTGTGGCTAGCATGAAGGAGTGCTCAAGTCATAGGGATTGCTTTGTAGGACTACTAGCCACCCAAATCATCGTCTTCCCTATCAGCTGCAGGTCCTTCACTTGCAGACGCCACAGGTACCACTCCAGCAAAGCACATCGCTGCATTCTGTTCACAATTCCAGCCGATCCCGCCTTGGAGGACTGCTGCTGGACAAGGATGGCGTGGAGGCCTCCAACATGTTTATTTCACCACCCCGCATGGGACCTCCGGCTAAGCCGGTGGATGGGATGTTCGTTCCGATGATGGATGGCACCGGTGAGTCGGATCTCCGAGGATGGATGGCCCGGATCGTTGTTTTCTTTTGTTCTTTTTTTCTCATTTTTTCGGAAGCCCTACGGCCAGCGGCAAGCTAAACTAAACCCTTTTGGCATTCATATGGCATCAAACCCTTGAAACCGAGATGTTTCAGAAGATGCTGAAAAAAAAAGCCTGGAACGCAGCCCCTTAAAGAGGTGACTCAGGGTGTCCATGAAGCAACCCCGTGTACGGCGTTGCTGGGGTCCCGTCAGTGGAGCGGCCGGCCGGAGCTGAAGAGGTGGGCTCCTTCGGCACGAGCCTGGCGATGTTCGCGCAGCCGGAGCAGCCCATCCGGGAGATTCTGGTGGCCTTGGGGGGTCCCAGAGGCCAGGAGAGGTCCCAAAGGGGGTTGTGGATAGGGTTAGTAGAGGAGCTTCCGGTGATTCTTAGGGGTTGACCTGCTTAGGAGTACCAACTGACGAGTCTGATTTTCGATGCTTCGGTTATAGCCTAACAACACGAGCGATAAGAGGTGAAATGCTTAACGCAAAGTGGGAAAGCCTCGCAGACAGCCCCGTCCGCGAAGTGGTGCCGCTGAACCTGCTTGGGAGGTATTGATGATGCCGTGCTGTCTGTGCTGGAGAAGGTGGGTCTCCACTTAGGCCTCATGAAGGTGAAGCTGCCAGGCGGCCCGACCGTGTGAACGGCGCTGAGAGGGGACGCTTTGGGGGTCTGAACTCCCTCATGGAAGCTGAGGGAGTGGAACCAAGTGAAGAGAAGAGTGGGTCTAGCATTTAGGATAGTTGTATAGGCATTTCAACCTCAGAACTCCTCAGACAATATGACTGGTGAGCTTTAGAAGATCTTTTGGTGTTTCAACAGGCCTTTGTTGTTTTGATTCTTTGTTGTGCATCATCGTTTCTGAATTGCTTGACTTAGCCATGAACCCTCTCTCGCTTGCCTTTCCACTGGTGGGTCTCCGCTTCTCGTTGTGGATGTGACGCAGGCGGCTTGCAGCACTCGTGCGTGGCTTTGGGGGATCTTCTGGCCTTTCATGATCGAGGCCTCGGGGCGGGCGAGTGGAACGACCGTTCGTGGCATGGGGGACTTGCCGTTCGTGGCATGGATATCCTGGAGACGAAGGATGGATTTCTTCACTTCCTGGCCGACCTTCACATCCCATGGTCCATGGTCTGTGGGTTCCTGTTTGGACTTCAGGCGCTTTCTTCATTACAGAAGTCAAAGATGTGGGACACGTTGACGCCCAGAAGCCTCGAAATCCTTTAAGGATCTTCAAGGTGACATTGCTGCGGGAACAGCTTCAATCTAACGTCAGGAGGACATTTGAACAATTTCAATGGTGGCGGGGCTTTTGGCAGGTTACTTGCATCCCATCATGGAAGACTATCGATTTCTGAAGAAGGAGCCGAGAGACGGACTGCCGTGCTGTGCAACCCTGCACTGTCACTAACAGATGGACTTCTGTAGATGTTGAAAAACACGCATAGTTCTATATGAATGAAGTGCTTGCAATGTTCGAGGAGGCAACTGTGTTAGTGTTGTAGCAGACACAACATGCATAGCTTGGTGCTATCCAGATTCTTTTTGTGGAAAGTTTGCTGAGAGATGCTGTTGTCCTTAAATGGTTCAACAGATTCCGATTGACGTCCGACGCCCCAAAACTCTGGTTGATGGACACAAGCATGTAGCTATTGGAAAACCTTCTGCCTGATTGGAGTTTCCATCAAGTTGGAACATAGCAGGGCACCAACCCATCGTGGGCATCCTGCAGGGTGTGGTGCGGGGCTGATGCATCGTGCTGTTGAAGCTAGTGATGTGACCAGCTGCCATAGAGTTTCCTTGCTCGTTTCTTGACCCCTGTGGGCCGATGGTGTGAAATTCGCCCCCATGGAAGATCAAATTCGGATGCGACCAGACGGATCGCACCGCGCAGATGACAGATGCCAATTTGCTTTCTTGGATCTTCCGTGTTTCGAAGCCTCTCCAAAATCCTTGCTTTCCCATTTCACCGGTCCACCGGCGTCCTTCGCTCGCGTCGAGTGGTCCGAACAGGAGTCCTACCAAAAGTGGCGCGCGCACATGAGCAAAGCGCTGACCTCCTGGGCGCTGACATCCTCCGCCGAGGAGAAGACACAGGCGCCGGAGTGAAGGGTGCGCCCGCTGTTGGACTTTTGAGAGAAACTGTTGGCATCCCGAAAGACACTGAAATGGCACTCGGAAAGGTGTTGCTCTGCCGCAAGGTGTTGCTCACCCTTGTCCCCCAAGGGTCCTTCAGAGGTTTTCTCCCACCGTGAGGCCAAGTCTTCAGGTCCTTCAGCCGTGTTTCACGTCGCTTCGCCGCGCTTGGCGCGACGTCGCCCAGGCGCTGCGGCGCTTTGTGCGTGTTTTCCAGTCGCAGCAGGAGCTCAGCACCACAGAGCCAGAGCTTTCAGCGTCCCTCACAGGGGATGCTGTGGGAGCGGCACCGGTGACGCCTAGACAGGTGGACAGCTTTGTTCAAGAGCTCCAGGCCCAGGGAGTGCTACCCTCAGGCCCAGGGAGTGCTACCAGGGTGTCGATGGGAGGAAGCCTGTTTCGCTTGTTTCAAGTCTTCCACATTAATCCTCCCGTCAATGGCCACGGCGTCTTCTTTGGAGATCAGAACCCGTGATTGGAGAACTACATGGTGTTTGTATCCCCCCTAAATAAACGCACTCATTTTTGATCATTTTTGTGCGACATGTCTATACAGTTTTCTTATATAACTGCATGTAGGCCAGGAAGACCCAAATAAATGCGAGCACGCCGGAGTATTACTGAACACGATAGCTTGCCATTTTCGTTTATTGGAGCACAATGGCATCGTGCCAACAACCACCTGGGCACGTGCCGTAAAGTCATCGGCAGAGAAACACCCGCCGGAGACCAGAGGATAGGGGTTGAATGTTCACATCTGCAAGTGCACTTCGTTGCAGAGCACCCACACTTCCAGCTCCATACTGCAGATTCTTTCGCTTCTCCTTCAGGGAAGCGCCCTTGGCGGCTGCAGTTTTCCTTGCAAAAGATCGAGCCGGAGCGGGCGCTGGTGATCTTGCAAAGTCACCGGCGAAGACGATGGCGGGCATTGAGGGAAGGTCTGGACTTTGAAGCTTGGAGTGTGCAAAGCTCCTGGGCCCCATGAAAGTCATGAGAGCCATCGAAAGTCGGGATAGGCGGAGTTGACCACCGTGCTGGGTGGTTTCTTTCCTCCCTTATGGGAACTTGCATTCTGTGAGGCGCATTGCAAGAGGGTTCGGGAATTCAGACGTGAACCCCTGGTGAAGTCCGTTACGAGTAGATGCCTCGTGGACCCACTTGGATATTTGGTTTTCTTGGTGGAGGGGGCATGAAATAGAAGGGGACCACTGTGGAACCTGCACCTTGGACTCACATTCATTCCGCCGGATTGATGTTCGCCATCGAGGAAAGAAGCTTAAAGGTGGAAGGACTAAAATCAATGGGTGAGGAATCCGCTCAGAACAGGTGTACGAAGTAGGAGTCGTTCAGATCCTGGATCTTAACCACAGGCCTGTGATTGGCAGACCTCACAATCGAAAGAAACAAGTCATAAACCGGCAGCTTCAAACACGATGAAACTCCATGCATCTCTGTATCTCGTGATCGAAAGTGCGAGGTGGAGCATCGCAAGAGTCCACATTGACCTTTCATGGCCCAACCAACCCTATTGAAGCAAGTCAAGTACCTGCATCTTCCAACAGGTCACTTCTAGAGGTTCTGGTGGCAGGCAATCCGTAGCAGGAGGCGGCGGATGAAAGAAACACATCAGCCAGCCTGACTTACCATGCCCTCAGGACCCCTGGTGGGAGCTGTGCCTGGCCTTGGACGAGGCGATCACCGCAACGCATCCCGCGCCCGAGGCCACGCCGGAGGGGGTCCGCCAGCTGCTGGGGAAGCTCCGCGAAGCCCACGGTCTTCAAGGTGTGCAGGGGAGCACCGGAGCAGCGGAGTGGAGGTTTTCGGCCGAGAGTTGAAAGAAGGTGCCCCTCAAAGATGGAACATAAGGATGGAACATGATGTGTCGGATTCTCAGCCATGCAGCGGTTTTCATTCACGCAGCGGTTTTCACTTATGGACTCTCGGAAATGCGTGCGTTCATCGCATGGTTTTCGGGGTGGCGCAGTGGCCGGTCCTTCAGATCAGGTGCTCCAGAGCCCTTGGAGGTGCGAAGCCTGGAGGATTTGACCTGCAAAGAGGCCTGCGCCTTGCTCCAGCGGCTCCAGCGGACCCCCGGCGAGACGAGAGACGCAGAGACGAGAACGTGTTTTCCGGCGGGTCTTGGGTTCAGGCGCTCGGTCCGCTCGGTCTGTTGTCCGAGGAAACACCTTGGGGTTGAGCTAAGGAAACACCAAGGAAGCACCAACACAGCATATCACAAAAACTGACAAGAACTATGACTTGAGAGTCGTTCCAGTGGCTTTGTGCTTCTTCGTCCTGCATCCTCACATTGGCCTTTCCCAAGCATCACACTGAGGAGGGGCTTGACAAACTCTGGGAGCCGTTCAGCCGGACTGCGGGGCCGCGCGCAGCGGAAGTCGCAAGCTTTTGGAAAGGAAGGCAGGCAGGCAGGAAGGAAGGAAGGAAGGAAGGCAGGCAGGAAGGAAGGAAGGATGGATGGATGGAAGGAAGGATGGATGGAAGGAAGGATGGAAGGAAGGAAGGAAGGATGGATGGATGGAAGGAAGGATGGATGGAAGGAAGGATGGATGGATGGAAGGAAGATGGATGGAAGGAAGGAAGGATGGATGGAAGGAAGGATGGATGGAAGGAAGGAAGGATGGATGGATGGATGGAAGGAAGGCAGGAAGAAAGGAAGAATGGATGGAAGGATGGATGGAAGGAAGGATGGATGGATGGAAGGAAGGATGAATGGAAGGATGGATGGAAGGAAGGAAGGATGGATGGATGGATGGAAGGATGGATGGATGGAAGGAAGGATGGATGGATGGAAGGAAGGATGGATGGATGGATGGAAGGAAGGCAGGAAGGAAGGATGGATGGATGGATGGATGGAAGGCAGGAAGGAAGGAAGGAAGGATGGATGGATGGATGGAAGGATGGATGGAAGGAAGGATGGATGGATGGAAGGAAGGATGGAAGGAAGGAAGGATGGAAGGAAGGAAGGATGGAAGGAAGGAAGGCAGGAAGGAAGGAAGGATGGATGGATGGAAGGAAGGATGGATGGAAGGAAGGATGGATGGAAGGAAGGAAGGATGGATGGATGGAAGGAAGGAAGGATGGATGGATGGATGGAAGGATGGATGGAAGGAAGGAAGGATGGATGGAAGGAAGGATGGATGGAAGGAAGGATGGATGGATGGATGGAAGGAAGGAAGGATGGATGGAAGGAAGGATGGATGGAAGGAAGGAAGGATGGATGGATGGAAGGAAGGAAGGATGGATGGATGGATGGATGGATGTGTTTGATCATTCTTTGGAGGGGATGGTTCCAACTTGGGTTTGATCTGGGGGTGTTTGGAACATGCACGATCTGAGCTCCCAATGGGTGAGACATGGCCCACATGGGCACAGGAGTGGCAATGGAAGCGGCCATTTGGGCAGTGAAGTGCCAGCCGAATTCAGGCTATGCCCACCTTCATCTGCAAGGACGGAAAGTCAGAGCCAGAAAGAGAAGTTTCTGAGGTAGTTGATGATTTAATTTTTTAATAATGTGACAGCAACCAGGTAAACCAACACAAATGCGTGTAAGGTGTGGAGGCATATCCATGCTTGTTTGTCAAACGTGTGCCAGCCGCGATTGCTCCACGGAAGGACTGGCTTACCGGAAGCGTGCCCCACCAAAGCGAACGAGAGACACCCGGCGCAACGCCGTTGATCATCACGATCATGTTTGGCCGGTCTTTTCGCAAACACTCACTTTTTAAGGGAGGGGCGTTTTTTTTTCTTCTTTTTTTTTCATTTTTTTTAAATTTTGTTTGGGATATATATATATATTTTTTTTTTCGGATTCTGCTTTTGCTGCGTTTCTGCTTCTGCTGCTTTTTTGCTTTTGTTGCTTTTCTGCTTTTGCTTTTCTGCTTCTGCTGCTTTTGTTGCTTTTCTGCTTTTGCTGCTTTTCTGCTTCTGCTGCTTTTTGTGTTTTTGTCTTTCTGCTCTTTGCTTTTGTTGCTTTTCTGCTTTGGCAGCTGTTCTCCTTTCTCTTCTTGTTTTTGCTTTTCCATTTGTTTGCTTTCTAACCTTTGGATCTGGT
>CAXAMN010013558.1:784259-798871 GCA_963970005.1 Durusdinium trenchii | reverse complement strand
CCCCCCGCGCCACGAAGTCTGCACTTCATCTCCGACACGCGCGCCTGCCACGAAATCAATATTTTAAGGTGAACTCCCCGGGGCATAAACTTCTAACCAATCATATATGCCTCCTGTGCTGGTTCTCTTTCTCTTTACTGTTTCTCTGCTAACGTAAGACTTTCTCTGACACCTACACTATTCCAATGTATTTTGCCAGCTACGACATCTCCCAAATTAGTCTAATCAGCTAGCAATTACTAAATATAAAACCTGCACTATTACTATTCCAATGTATTTGGCCAGCAGCTACGGCACCTGTGTCTCGGCTAAGGACACGAAATTGCTGTAATTAGCTAGGTGCTAATAAGAAACCTGCTCTATTCCAATGTTTTTGAAAAAATCTGAAAAACATGAAAAAACATCCAAATTAAACGTGCACCCCTTTTAAGCATTGACCCGTTTCAGAGTCCATGGTCTTCAAACAGGGGTGCTGGTTCTGAACCCCTTTGGGAATGTCACATGATCCTCTGAACATGCACCGCCTCAGCGCGGAGAGGTCTCGCCCACGTGACCTGTTTCCGCCACAGGGACTGACGGGGACCTGTGAGTTGAAAGGGGCTGTCATACAAGCTGCATTACATACAGAAAGTCCAGACACAAGTCCACAAGTCTAAAAGAGGTGCTGTTCACTGCTGTTCACCTGGACCTAGTGCAGATGGATGATCTACAGTGAGGTGCCGGCCCGATTGGCTCAGGAGATGTACGAGCAGCTGAGCTGCAAGAGGTGGCGGAAGAAGTGGACCGAGCAGAGTCATGATGCCCCAAAGTGGTCTTCAGATCAACCAGCTGAGCACGCCACAAAGAAAGCGTGGTCCTCTTCGGAACATGCAGGTGAGAAGTGGTCATCTTCAGAGCATGGAGCGCATGAAGGTGAGAAGTGGTCATCTTCAGAGCATGGAGCTGATGCAGGTGAGACGTGGTCATCTTCAGAGCATGGAGGAGGCGGAGGCAGGTCGGGTGCTCCAATGTGTCTCATATTGCCATATACTCATCGTGCAAACATATGAAACAACAACTGTTCAATTGTTTTCCGTATGATTGCTTTTCAATTCTCCGCTCGTTGCCAGGGTGGACGAGTCGCTCATGGCGCTATGAGCAGACCGGTGCGCTTCCGTAATGGTTGGTTGGGGGGAGCATTCGGGGGAGCGCAATGTTGGGGGGTTAGTGGAAGCAGATCGGTTCTGGTGGTTGTGGGTGGTTTGGCTGAAATGGAGTTCTGGAAGTAACTGAAGCGCCTTCTACAGTTCTACACTACACACTACACTGTTGGCCCTTTTCCTTCTTGTGTTCAAGTGTGGCCCAACTCGGGTCCAATCAGCATCCTTGGCAGGCGCTTGGAATTCCAAAAAGCAAGACTGGTGGCCAGAGGATGCAGGCATGGTTGAGGTGTTGAGCATTCTCCAAGCTTGGCGTCCAAGCTTTGCCATGCCCTCTGCATCACGAAAGCGGGTTGCAAAGGCGGTTTGCAGAAGTTGTTTAGAGCAGGAGGATTATATATATATATAATTGATGCGAATGGAAGTGCAGCGACATGTACAGTGCAACATGTACATATATATACATACCATATGTACTTTGGCTCAAGGATCAAGCGACTAGAAAAGGTGCGGTTTCCGTTCCGACGCTACGCCGCTTATGGACCGTCAGTGATAGCTTCAAACTACGCTGATTAAGATCCACTCGCAGGTTATCAGCCGTACGCGCTCTTTATAGCCGTACGAGCTACACGAGACCAAGAACAAGACTAGTCATTACAGAAACCTGCAATGTCAAGCTCAGGAGGAAATGGAAGCGAACCCTATTCATTCGCTGCTCCTGGTGGTCCCAACACCATTTCGTCACCAGACTCTACAATGGGTACTGATTCATCAGCAAATGCTGACGTTATCACTATGCCTACTGGATCACAAATCTCGGACAGATCCGTGCCACCGGCTCGGAATCTGACCGATCTTGCACCCGTAGGACCGAGAAGATCGATGAGAGCTACAACAAGATCTACATCGCCTATAACGTCTACCGCGAGATCCCCAAGAAGGAGTATAGAGAAGAGACGTGACGATGATAGAGGAACAAAAGAGCAAAGAAGAGAGATTCAGCTGGGTGAAGAATTGAGATCGGCGAGAAACGCATACAATTTTCTTCATCAAGAATATGAATGCATCCAAGCCGGATACTCACGACTACACCACGAGGCTGAAGTGGAGTTCAGGCAAATGTCTGACTACAACAGGAAGATGCAGGAACATCTACAGGAGATGACACAGGAGGATGAAGGAGCGACAATAAGAATTGAAGAGCTCGAACACAAGCTACGCTTGGCGGAATCGACAGCTGAACATATCTACATGAGATATCAAGAGCTTGCACAAGAAACTCATCAAGAACATTCAGAACTTGAATCTGTGAAAGCAACGAAGGACAGAATGTCCCAAGAGCTTCAAGCAGCAATTGGACACATCCAAGAACAGAATGAATCTTCATTGGCGATCAATAGAAGATCAAAAGCCATTCAGGATGAGAACACAGCCTTCGTTGGAATAGCTGACCAGATACAAGCTAGAATGATTGCGCTACAGGATGAGAATGTCAACATGCACGAGGTGATCCAACACCAGAGAGAAGAACAATGGAACAGTGAGGTCAGGGAAAGACGTCTTCAACACAGTGTTCACTCATCTCAAGATCAGAGCAATCAGGAAGCTATGGTTATTGATCATATACGAGGTCAACTAGCTATGGCACGTGGAGCTGAACTCAACGCGAAAGCGGAGATGGGAGAGATGGAAGTGGGCATGAGGATGGAGATGTTTATATGCCAGACTGAAGTCTCTGCTAAAGAAATGGCAGATGCGAAGGCGAGCCACCACGAATACGAAGCAAACGTCGCAAAAGAGGTTATCGCAAAAGGAGAAATATTCAACAACGAAGTCCTAGAAAGTTCCATCCGTGAACGACAACAATTGAAAGACGTCAACCTCGCTCTATCCGAAGCCAACGCACAGCTGAAAAGAGAGAATATGATGAGAGCTCCTATGTTCGGCGATGATGGTGCAGAAATTCAACAGAAGATCAGAGAACTGGAGGATGCACTATTGGAAAGCCAGAAGGAGACAAAGAATGTCATTATGGAAAATGCGAAATTAAAAGCAGAAGCACGAATGGCACCCATAGTCTCTCGGTACAGCAAGCGTCCTAATTCCAGAGACCGCGGGTTACCAACCCACGCGTCCGAGGAAGATGAGGTTCGGAACGCAAAAGAGGAGGCGAAGCACTACAAGGACGGGTACAATGAAATGACAGAGAGCCGAGATGAGATGTATGAATGGTATGCCGAAACCCACAATGAGTACGCCGAGGAAAGGGAGAAATCAATTGAGCTATCCGAGGCGAACAAATCATTGAGGGACAAGATTTCAGAAACAGAGGCATCCTCTTCATCTCATCTTGCACCGGCAACCTCTACTGTCATGAAAGTATCGAGGAAGGAAGAATCAAAGATAAACGTTCCGTCATGGCCCAGGATCAATGATATTGGATTATGGAAGGCAAATCTCATTCAATCAATCATCATTGCGGCCAATGATTCAGATCAAGAGCCCTGGATCGACTGGATCAAAGAAGCCATGGACGAGCCTGATCCGGACAAGTTTGTCGACTCAGGAGACCAAAGATTCCATTCAATCGATGCCAAACTCGGCCTAGCTCTTACCAAGGTCGTCATGGATGCGAAAGATGATGGTTCAGGTGTAGCTATGAAGTTGAGGACGAGGATCAATGCAAAAGGGAGAACATCAAGCCTCATAAAGGGAAGAGAGGTCCTAGCCCTGATCCTTATGAATTTCAAGACAACATCAAATGTGGAAGTCTTATATACTTCAATGCACCTCTACCAACTAGAATATCAAGGAGACAAGAACTTATCGTTGTTCTTCCACACTTGGGATGAGATTCTGGCAGGAATGAAGCCCGTTGACGTCCCGAGCGACGAAACTCTTCGGGATCTCCTATGGAGAAAGATCAGGAACTCAAACCTCATGGCATACGACATCAGCGCCTACAATAGCATGAACGACGATGATGCCAAGAAGACATACAAACATCTACGTGATATGATCAGAAGGCACATCGAACGGCAAACTGAAGACAGGATGATACTGGAAAAGGAGAAGGCAGTGAAGAATGTGGCCAATATCTTTCAGAATCTCAAACCAGGCGGACCTGCTCCAAAACTGAAAGCTGCACCAGCTGATCCGAAGAAGAAACCAAAAGGGCAACAAGAACAGGTTGTCCCAGAAGACGCTGCTGCAGTGAAGCCGAAACCCAATCCCAAGAAGCATCCTGAAGACAAGAACAAAAAGAGAAAGGGGAAAGGTAAAGGTGATGGAAAGGATCGAAGCCGAAGTCCGAGTACAGACAAAAGGAAGATACCGTGCAAATTCTTCGTGAAAGGTAACTGCACTATGGGGAAAGATTGCCCATTCATTCACAAGAAACCCAGATCACCATCCAGAGGACCTTCTGTCGGAAAGAATGACAAGCCAGTATGTTGGATGTGGATTCGAGGAACTTGTGACAAAGGGAAGGATTGCAAGTTCTACCATGACCCAAAAGCCTCTCCTAAGAAAGGGATATCTGCACCAGCTGACTCAGGAGACGATAGGCCAAAGCCCAAGGCAAAACCCAAACCGAAACCTAAGGCGAAGCCTGGAGCCCCAGCCATTGGCGGTGAACTCTTCATGGACGAATCCGAAGATGAAGGGATTGCTGCATCCGCCAAGGCAAGAGAAGGAGGTGCAAAAGTATTCTTTGATGAAGAGACTTGTGAGATCATGTTGAATGAAGCGATCTACTCAATCAGGGACAAATGGAAGGTAGTGGAAAAGAAACCTCTACGTCCGGACATCAAACGATACGATGAGAAAGAGCTCACCTGCTACACGAGGAAAGAACAAATCAGATTTGAAGAAAAGGTCGCAGAGGCAAGAGGCATATTGATGGTCCCCTACACTGAGATCAAGAGGGTCCGAATACCAGTTGGACCAAAGGGTGACCTAGCGGTCACTATGTCTTTCGACGAAGATGACGGCCTAGTTTTTCATCATAAAGTCATTCCTCATGTATGCGAGGGAAAGAAAGATCATGCAGACACAAAGACATTGTCTATTCCAGCCAAAGGGTCAAGAACGAAGTTCATCATGGACACAGGATGTGGATATGATTCGATATCGAAAGGCAGAGCCAAGAAATTAGGTCTGGAAGTGAGAGAAAGCGACCAATCAATGTCATTCTATACCGCAAATGGAGTGACATCCACAAAAGGAGTCGCTGACATTCATTTCGACGAATTTGACTCTACCTACTCCCCATTCGTTCTAGATGAGTCTCCTTCAGTACTGTCTGTTGGAAAGAAATGCATGGAGGAAGGATACACATTCATATGGCCAGCCTGCGGCAACCCGTACATGATTTCCCCGAACTACAAGAAAATCATGTTAGAAGTAGAGGGAAACATCCCATATATTGTCAAGGGTAGTGATTTCTGTACTCCCACCGACGATACAAGGGCGGAGATGATCGCAAGGTTCACCCTAGGAGAAGATGAAGTTGATTACCAGTCGACTTTCATCAACTGTGATGTGGATCCTCAAGGAATCATGTGTGATGATGACGACCTTCCTGTGATTGAACCTCCAAAAGTCAAAAGGCGAAAGAGGAATAAGAAGTTCAAGGCATCTCCTGGGGAAGAAGATGAGGTAGGATCAGATGTCGCCGGAGACAGTGAACCAGAAGCTGACGATGATGATGCAGATGACATCGAGGTGGATGTTGTTGACGGTGCAAGTAGAATGGTGAGAAGAGGAACTCTGAAAGCAGATGCCAGGAAAATCGAGCATCTACTCACACATCGTTACAAGAATCCCTACTGTGAGTCATGCATCAGAGCAAAGATGAAACACTTCAAGACGCATCGAGGAGCGTTCAAGAGAAAGCTCAAAGCTTTTGGAGATCTGGTTACCTTTGATTTTGTCGATACGAGGAACATCCTTGATCAAGGGATCAGTACTGATCGAGAGATCTTCGTCATTCGTGACAGGTACACAGGCGTCATATGGGCCTATCCATCGAAAGAGAGGTTTACCAAGGACGTGGTCAATGCAATAAACCACTTCAAAGGATTGAAGAAGATCAAGATTGCTTATGCCGACAAAGCCCCAGAGTTTGAGACGGCTATGAAGCAGCTGAAGATCCCATTCGATCACTCTCTACCGAATCATCCTCAGAACAATTCTCTGGCGGAGAGGAACAATCAGTTCATTATGATGACAACCGCAACTTGTCTCTTGGAAGCGGGGTTACCACCATGTTTCTGGAGCTATGCGGTAGAATGCGTCAGCCATCTTTTGAACATTGAGGAAGGAGAGGATGGAGTGAGCCCTTGGTACAAGCTACATAGAAAAGAGTTCCATGGAGAGAAGATTCCCTTTGGTGCAAAGGTCTTCTTCATGCCGAGCAGTCAAGGAAGGATTGAGCAGAAGCACAAGTTCGATCCCAAGGGAATCCCAGGTATCTTCGCCGGATATGAGATCAAGCCCGGGATGAACTGGTCGAGACAATACAGAGTGTGGAGTCTTGAAACTTTTGCACATCAAAGCCTTGCGTTTGATGCCAATCGCCCTATCAGAAAGCTACTCACACCACAGCTCACAGAGACCCTGGTATTCCTCGCTCCCATCGAATTCCCATTGAAGGAAGGATACGAGAAGATCAACAACACGTTGGAAGGCATGAAGATCCGTGACAGGAGAGATGGAGAGCCAGAGGTCGGAGATCCTAGTCAAATGATTGACTATGGAGATTACGAACCAACTGAGCCCGGTATGGATTTTGAGGAGCTTGCGGAAAGGGAGATTAGGGATGAGGACGACGAAGAAGCCATTGGAGATCATGAAGCAGATGATGAAGAACGAGATGATCCCGGTGATGATGATGATCCAAAACCTGATGGCGGTCACTCCAAAATATTGTCCAAACCTGCCAAGGCGAAGGTACCACCTTCGACCGGCAGGGAAGATCACCCGCCAGTTGGAGATCCTTCAATGGATCACATGTCCATGGGAAAAGCAAGTGATGGTATCATCTACTTGAATGATGATGGTGAAACCGTGAAATTGGACAGAAAAGGGAATCCATATAAGGTTGGATCAGATGGAAGAAGGTTCTTCAGGTCATCACCGAGACCAAGATCAAAATATACTCCAGAAGAATGGAAAGCGTTATCTCTATCTGATAGAGCCATCGCTGAGAAGAAAGAAGCTCTCGAGAAAGAAAAGATGAAAGAGAGAGAGAGTAAAGGTGCGGGATCCAGCAAGGACAAAAGGAAGAAGAAAAAGAAGGAGGACAAGGATGATGATCCTAAGGACGTATCGCCCAACATCTTCGTCGGTCTGAAGAAAGATCGGACGCTGATCACCGATGACGATGACATGGGGGGCTATAGTCCATCTTCGGCATCTACGCTTTCCACAGAACTCCCAAGCGACGACGATTACTTAGTCGAATGGGAGGAATGGACGAGTGTGGAGAATGGGTTCGGCCCACGTGCTACTTGGGATCCACTCAATATCATTGATGTTAACAGTGGAGAAATCCTCAATGATATGGCAGTAGCATATGCAATGCCAACGGAATCCAATAGATGCACAACCGGAGATTTCACAAAGAACTTGAAAGATCATCACTTGTCATTTCCGTCAATGCCCTGCATCAACTCGATCTCCAAACATCGAGAAAGATACACATATGCCGACGCAACGAACCCGATGAGTGCTTATCGGAACCTGTTCAATGCAGCAGTCTCCAGACCTGTTAGTCGAGCAGAAATGCTGAAGAATCCCAAAGCCAAAGCCTCAATGAGAAAGGAATGGTTGGGACTTCATGAGCAAGGAGTATTCGACTTCTCTGTGATTCGGGAATATTACGATGTAAAACAAGAAGCGCTCACTCTGAAGCAGGTCGTGCACTTTGCAAGGGTCCATGGCATCATTGTGGAAAAGAACTACCAGTTGCCAATGAGTGATGAGAGACGAAAATTTAAGGGAAGAGGAGTATTGCTAGGAAACAAAGTGAAGAATCAGAATTGGGAAGCAGCTTTCTTTCAGGACTTGGGCAATTCACCAGCATCCTTTGAATCTTCTAGATGGGCAGATTTCTATGGATGTGTTCCCGGACATTCGGTCAAGCTCGCTGATGCGATTCAGGCATACATTCAGGCTTCTCTTACGGGACCGCCCTGTTGGGTCGAGTTACTGTCAGACGCGTGGCCAGATGATGTTGATGTATCAAAGTATCATCGACCAGTGGTACGCCTCCTCAAAGCCTTGTATGGACATCCGGACGCAGGTACAATGTGGGAGAAGCACTGCGATACGCAGGTGCGCCAACTTGGCTTCAAGCCAATTGGTGATGAATGGCCATCCATGTATTTTCATGAAGGCCTGAAACTTCTTCTCGTTATATATGTGGACGACCTGAAACTTGCCGGACCAACCGAGAACATGACCAAAGGATGGTCTATGCTACGAACGAAACTCAGGATTGAGCCCGAGACTGACCTTGGACTTTATCTCGGCTGTATGCTCACACGAGGAGAGTCCAAACTCCACGATGGAACAATAGTCAACACCGTCTCATACAACATGGAAGGATTGTTGAAACTGTCCGTCGAGAAGTATTTAGACATTGTCGGTCATGATACAAAATTGAAGAAGGTCACGACACCAAGCGTCCCAGAAGAAACCAAATCTCATCCCGCACGAGCACCCGCTCCAGGGAAAGAGGCCGTTACGTGTCCATGGTGTGCTAACACCTTTGACCCCAAGTATTCTGGTAAGTTGCACTCCAAGTCCGAACCTGACGTCACTCCGGACGATGGAAACCGTGGTTCTTTGGCGCCACATGCAGCGAGTATACTCATGAAGTTATTGTATGCTGCCAGAATAGCTCGATTCGATCTATTGAGATCAATCAACATGCTGGCCAGGAATGTGAATAAATGGACCAGCAATGATGATGCTCGTTTGCATCATCTCATGTGCTATGTCAACAGCACTCTAGACAAGCGCATGATTGGATGGGTTGGCGATCCGATCGCAACTCTCTCAGTCGGAATCTTCGCTGATGCTGATTTTGCTGGTTGCGGTGAGGCCCTTCGTTCCACGTCGGGCTCTCACATGCACGTACAAGGTAAGCATACACGATTTCCCATTGCTGGGGGGAGCAAGCGTCAAGGATGTATCAGCCATTCAACACCTGAAGCAGAAATAGTCGCGGCAGATTCCACTCTCCGCAATTTTGGGATACCCTCCATCGGTCTCTGGCAAACGCTTTCGGGCAAAGCTCCTGAAATCTTGTTCCATGATGATAATCAAGGTATGATTGGAGTCGCCAGAACCGGGAAGAATCCCACCATGCGTCATCTTGAACGCACTCATGGGATATCCATTGTCTCATTGCATGAACATTTTCAACAGGACCATTTCGTGCTGCTCTACGAGATCTCCCACAAGATGTGTGCTGATATCCATACAAAGGCCTTTCGGACTCCACTTGCGTGGCGCCGGGCTTGTATGTTGATCAACCTTCTTGACCCAGAGGATTTGAGCTCCAAAGAGTTGGCTGACATGGTCTCTCCATCGGTCGATCATAAGAAAATCGATCATCAAATCTTTCAGACTAAGACGGATGACATTCCTAATTTCCCATACACTCAGACTCCGGTCTTACCTCGTGCAGTCTTTGTAAAAGGAATGACAGGCAAAGAAGGTGTTCAGGATCTCCCCAATGGGGATTGCATCTATGTCGTCAAAGTCCCAGTCTATTATCGTCGCTTCCCACCGGGTCGCTGCATACCGTCAGACACATGTCGGAGTACATGGGTCCTTGTTAATGGTTCCTGGAATTGTGTGGAACGAGAAGCTACGCCACTGCAGCAAGCGTTGCGCTTTGATCATTGGGTCGAACGTGCATGCTTCCTGTATCATGCCTCCAAGGCATCCTCATCTCCCGAGGCGGGCGCATGCTTATCTCAATCTCCGTTCCTGGCCTTAGCCAATGTTCCTTGGACTCCTGACGCTGCGCTACAGTTCTCTATTGCCTCCTTGTCGACTGATCCAGCTTTGCTCCAGTCACAAGAGGTTCCTCTCAACAATTGTCATCCTGCCACCCTTCGTGTGATCAACACGCTTTTACGTCTTGTTCATGGGGGGAGTGGGGGGGCAGGACGGTGCATCAATTCGCGCTTTCGGTGCGGTGCAAGACCATTTTGTGCGCCTGGATTCGAAGGGGAAAAACCCAAAAACAAATAAAAATTACCGAGATGAATGGCGACGCGATGGCGACACACTCACCCGAGTGCATAATGTGCCGAGAACACAAGAGTTTGTCCCTAGTGAAGACTCACACTGTCCTGTCCGGCTGTCGGATTTGTCTGATTATCGTAGGACTGAGAGGTACTACAAGAGCGGTAAGGACACAAAAGTTGATTCCTGGCGTTTCAAGGGTAATTCCGTAGGTAAGGACGATCCATGGATAGGAAGTACAACATTCCTGATCGTTTCCAACGGTCACGGACACAGCCCACAACATGAAACGACAGACAACAGCAATAACAAGCAAAAGGGCGATGTCACGGCGATTGCAACAGGCATACAAGCGTGGGGGATGAACACCATTGCCCACGAGCACATGTTCATTGCACAAACAGCAAAATATGTTGCAAGTGACACACCTCCGGGAAGAAAACCCGTGTTGCATTTGGTCTTACAAAGGAGATCGGGACGGTCACACAAATATCAGTTCGAACTCCATCAGCAAGACGTCAAGGGTCCTCAAGATATCTTTGATAGATGCATCATACTACAAGAGCTCGAAAGAAATGTCCCATGTTTAGTCCTCATGTGTGCTGAAGAACAGAATTGGTTTACCTTTCTCCAGACTTGTTTGAAGAAGCAGTTCATGAACATCGTGACAATCACAGAGGACGACGATGCCTGCTCTGCTTATGGCATCAATAAAGTGAAAGCATGTGTCCGGTCCAGTCTTGATTGTGTCTTCTTTGCGGGTCCTTGCACTGGTGGTTCTGCATGGAATCGCTTGAATAGGACTGTAAGTATAAAGGCCGAAATGCAGATTGAGAAACATCAAGAGTTGTATTGGTCATTGTGGAATTGCTTTGCCCATGCACTTGACCATGTATTCGCAATAGGAGCATGTGCGCTTACTGAGCTACCTAGAAGTTGCGAGTATTGGAGAGATGATAGAATGACAACTCTGATAGAAGGCACGGAATCACACGTACATGACTTCGACGGATGTATGTATGGCCTCGCAACTCATTATGGTCATAGAAATATACCCATTAAGAAGCCGTGGAGGATTGTGTCGTGGGGGGTGCAGTTTCAAAATTTGATGAAGAAGTGTGATCATAAACATCAGCATGCACCCTGTGCCGGAAGAGAAACGAGAGTAACTCAATTGTATACTCTTAGAATTGCGCAGCATATGATAGAGACTTTGAACAAACGTGCATTGTCATTGTGGAAGAAGCAGCATGTGACCAGCCGTGCTCCTGTGCTTTACGATTGGTCGCGATCGCCGCATCCTTCCATGTCAAACGGTAACCCATGTTCAGAAGTCAATATCAATAAAAGATTTGACAAGATCATTCAGTCGGTTCACGATTCTAAGAAGAAGAAATTCACTTGTGAAAACAACCATGACACTCATGATTCATGCGCCAGTGTCATTACCTTTCACAATCATCTTGAGCAAGATTTTGAGATCAACCAAGCTAACCATTTTGGTGCCGGCGTGATCCAGCAATTTGCCAAGAAGAAGTTCGTTGAGTTCCATCCAATCACTGGTGGGCTGTCACCGACAACCCTACCACAAAGAGGGAACTCATTAGCATTCGTGAGCCATTTCTGGAGATTGACAACATCCCTACATCGTGGAGATTGTGTATTCAGCATGTTCCGTTCTACTGTTTATGGGACCACAGGGAGGAACATGGCCTCAGCCAAGAAGCTGAAAGAACACCTCCAGATATTGTATAGCAGACGAGGGGAGAGTCCAACACTTGTTCCTGGACGGTTCGTCGAGGACATGGATCCAGGACAAGCTCTGCAACTGGCAGAGAAGTGGATGGAGAGAGGGGTACCACCCATCTACTCTATCAGCGCTTGTTATTGTGCCGTTGAAGCCAAGGGTGGAGCCATCCAAGAGCGCCTCGTGAGATCCCTCAGAGTGTTGCTCAGCAAGTATGACCCAGAGACGGACGACGGCACGGAGGTAGCAAGGGTATTCTTTGCTGGAATAAAGAGGGTGATCGGCGTCGTCAAGAATCAAGAGCGACTGGTACGACCAGAACACATACCTCTCGGGCCGCCACCTCCTCCTAATCCGGATCACTTTCCCTATGAGGCGTTTGCATCCAATGATGTTTGGGACAGGTTGGAATTATTTGCAGACAATCTCTCAGCTTTATTCATGCCGGAACCCTTCAACCAAGAAGCACCAGTCAAAGGGATGTTGGCAGATCTGAATGAGAAGGTCGCCAGACGAGGCATGAAAGGTATCAATTCCACTGCGATGTCAAAAGATTCACTTCTAGACATCACGAGGGACGGATACTTCTATGATTCCATGAATGATCTACATCACAGGATACCCATTGAAGGTCGTAGCAGCAACTACATGGCAATGACCGGCGAACATTGGGAACGCAGCTGCAGATACATCAGCTTGGCGGGTGCGTCATTGGGATTCGCATTGAGGTTTCACAACAAGAATCATCCCGAAGATCTCACATCTTTGACTGACCTCATTCAGATCATTGCAAAAGGGCAATCGGGAGGAACCTTGGAAAGATGTGCCGCAATCAACAATTTCCAGTGCATCCAAGCGTTGTATCAATGCATTCATAGGCATGTCATTGAGCAATCTGCTATTTCCCTCAGACCCCAAGCGAATGCGCAGATGCTCGCTGCATTCCAGCATTTGAAAGAGTGGTTTCCAGAGGTGAAATCGGATGTGTGGACAGCAGGTTACAATGTTCTTGGTGCTGAACTAGGAGCCCATCGAGATCTTCTCGCTAGGGACACATCGATCAGTATCTTGAATCAGTACATTGCAGAGCTCCATTTATCCGAAGCCAACCTGGATAAAGAACCAAATCTGGAGACCTTGGGCAAGCCAAAGGAGAAGATCTACTTGACCTTCGAGAATCCCTCAATCGGACCACCCAATCTGAAAGATTTCAGTGCGGTGGAACCTCAATGGTTGTGTCAATTTCGGATCCATCATGCCAAGAACAAAGGGCTTAGTCAGGATGAAATCACCAAACAGATGAGGGAGGAAGCAAGAAGGGCAAGAGATCAAAGTGGAGCACCAAAGAATCGTGATGACTATACCCAGACTTTTGGAGGAAAAGGAAGTTCGGTACCACCGGGCGGTCCTTACACTTCATCTAGTTCAGGTCCTAGGCCACCTTGGGAAAGGAACAATGAACAATGGGATCCTTGGTCATCCGATGTACCTCATGGAGCGTATGATGTTCCACGACCTCCACCGAAAGCTCCGCCAAAGTGCAAACCCATGCCGAGGCCGAAACAGCCTGCACAGCCAAAAGAATGGTTTGTCACGCTTCCTCCTGAAGGTGTGACGACTATCGGGTGCAACGGTATGGACTACCTTGGCAAACCCATCATATTCAATCTCTGGACTTATCGAAGCAGTACCACTGCTTACGCTACAGCTCCGTTTGCTGGTCCTCGTACAGCCGAGCCAGGAAGAGATTGGAGACAGTATGTGAGAAGGCTCACGTATTATGTCGGGGTGACTTTGGGTGGAAATTATAGATCGAGTTCATCAATGGGGCTTCAACCTCTCACCGATTCTCATTTGAGGACAAAAGTGAACGAGAGCGATGGTTTTTGGACGAAGCTCTATGTTGAGATGGTTGAAGAGTTCGATCTGACAAGTTGTTTTCAGTATCCCTCAGCAAGGGCCATGGTACTTATCTTGAAGTTGATCGATGTGCCAGAGAAGGCCGCATACCACATCAAGTCCCTTTCATCCAAAGTTGGGTGCCACACCGAGGAGAAGGACAAGGTGATGATTGACGGGGATACAGGAGTCATGGATGTTGATCATTTGAGTGGCCAGATTAGAGGAGTCGGTACCGGACACACCATTCTTGTGACAGACCTTGACTATGCGACTAGAGCAAGTTCGTCAAAGAAAGTCACGACGATGCAGTACGGTATCCGAACTGAGATGGCATTCGAAAATTGCTGTGTATTCCAAGTTAAGGGAGAAAGGCACCAAGACATCCTGGATATTCTTGATAGTGTAGTCGCTTTCTTGGAAGAACATGGACAAGATCAGGGGGACGGTACAACCGTCCACATCTGGCTGTGTCTTCATTGTATGTTTCCGAACGGCAGCACACTGAGGTTGACCGAGGCGACATTCAAAGAGTTCTCAAGGAAGTTGGCTGAGAAGGTCCA
>CAXAMN010013558.1:728312-772883 GCA_963970005.1 Durusdinium trenchii | reverse complement strand
GCAGGTTACAATGTTCTTGGTGCTGAACTAGGAGCCCATCGAGATCTTCTCGCTAGGGACACATCGATCAGTATCTTGAATCAGTACATTGCAGAGCTCCATTTATCCGAAGCCAACCTGGATAAAGAACCAAATCTGGAGACCTTGGGCAAGCCAAAGGAGAAGATCTACTTGACCTTCGAGAATCCCTCAATCGGACCACCCAATCTGAAAGATTTCAGTGCGGTGGAACCTCAATGGTTGTGTCAATTTCGGATCCATCATGCCAGGAACAAAGGGCTTAGTCAAGATGAGATCACCAAACAGATGAGGGAGGAAGCAAGAAGGGCAAGAGATCAAAGTGGAGCACCAAGGAATCGTGATGACTATACCCAGACTTTTGGAGGAAAAGGAAGTTCGGTACCACCGGGCGGTCCTTACACTTCATCTAGTTCAGGTCCTAGGCCACCTTGGGAAAGGAACAATGAACAATGGGATCCTTGGTCATCCGATGTACCTCATGGAGCGTATGATGTTCCACGACCTCCACCGAAAGCTCCGCCAAAGTGCAAACCCATGCCGAAGCCGAAACAGCCTGCACAGCCAAAAGAATGGTTTGTCACGCTTCCTCCTGAAGGTGTGACGACTATCGGGTGCAACGGTATGGACTACCTTGGCAAACCCATCATATTCAATCTCTGGACTTATCGAAGCAGTACCACTGCTTACGCTACAGCTCCGTTTGCTGGTCCTCGTACAGCCGAGCCAGGAAGAGATTGGAGACAGTATGTGAGAAGGCTCACGTATTATGTCGGGGTGACTTTGGGTGGAAATTATAGATCGAGTTCATCAATGGGGCTTCAACCTCTCACCGATTCTCATTTGAGGACAAAAGTGAACGAGAGCGATGGTTTTTGGACGAAGCTCTATGTTGAGATGGTTGAAGAGTTCGATCTGACAAGTTGTTTTCAGTATCCCTCAGCAAGGGCCATGGTACTTATCTTGAAGTTGATCGATGTGCCAGAGAAGGCCGCATACCACATCAAGTCCCTTTCATCCAAAGTTGGGTGCCACACCGAGGAGAAGGACAAGGTGATGATTGACGGGGATACAGGAGTCATGGATGTTGATCATTTGAGTGGCCAGATTAGAGGAGTCGGTACCGGACACACCATTCTTGTGACAGACCTTGACTATGCGACTAGAGCAAGTTCGTCAAAGAAAGTCACGACGATGCAGTACGGTATCCGAACTGAGATGGCATTCGAAAATTGCTGTGTATTCCAAGTTAAGGGAGAAAGGCACCAAGACATCCTGGATATTCTTGATAGTGTAGTCGCTTTCTTGGAAGAACATGGACAAGATCAGGGGGACGGTACAACCGTCCACATCTGGCTGTGTCTTCATTGTATGTTTCCGAACGGCAGCACACTGAGGTTGACCGAGGCGACATTCAAAGAGTTCTCAAGGAAGTTGGCTGAGAAGGTCCACTCGATCGGACAGCTCCTGACTACTCCAGTATTAGTGAACATCCAGCCAGATTCAAAGTTCTTCGGGCCAGCAAGATATGATCACAGTCACATTGTCACCGACATTGTAGACCAAGTGAGACGAAGTGGTGCCTTGGCCACCAAATCGTCACGTGCCTGGAAAGCTATGTACTCAGTTGCAGGTGCTCCCAGTGCGAGCTATATCACAGGCGGCGACAAGAACAAGATTTGGGCTGTGATGGAGAAACAACTCACGAGAGAAAGGGTCATCCTATTGTGTTCAATGAATAAAGTTCATGTCAGTGCTTTGAACAACATGGCAGAGGACGAGATCCAGGTCCCAATTTCTCAGGACAACTTCGACAGGTACTTGAACGTTGCTATGTCGGCAAGCGATGGGCAACCGAAGAAGACCAGCACGAAACATACTGTTGGTGGGAGCTTCAGTCAAGGTACCGAATGGAGGGACATCAGATTCGTTCTGAAAGATCCGGAGCCTGAGGAGGACAGGATGGAATATTGGATGACGGGAAATCGGAAAGATGAGAGTTGCAAAACCACTGCAGATGCCGCACCATATCTTTGTGAAGATTGCAACAAACGTGATGCATCTGAGGATTGGAACACATACAAAGACAATAGAAGCCATTGTGTGAATTGCAACTTCAACTTTTGGTGTGTTCATAGCGGCACTCCCACGATTCAACAAGAAAGAGAAAGCATTTGGGAAACTGCAGTGAGAGTTAGAGTCCTTTGGGAGAAGAATGCTGAATGGAACCGTTTGTATCCAGCGCAGAATCTCCGTGAATTCATGGTCGAAGGTGCGATGATGCTATCCAGGAAGAATCCGCCTTGGATTCAAGGAGCATTGAAAGCTATTTCGCATCATGGTGGAATCAGAGCCCCGTCGGAACTGGTGGAACAGTACTGTACCCAAGGGAAGGGATCCACTCTTTTCGTCCACCGAGACTATGATCCAGACAGTGAAGACTATGGCTTCCGAGCGTATATGGACTATGGGAATGTGGCGTACCACGACTACATCCAATATTTCTTCACGCATAAGGAGTACCAGGACGTCTTCTCGTTGAATGAATATAGGACTGTTACAAATTCTGAGCTTGCGGGCGATATCATGGAGTTTTGGACTGGTGTTCTCGAACTGGCCGGCATCTTCAAAGACACGCTGTTCGAGGATTGGGCTCAGATCAATGAATGCAGAAGAGGTATAGAAATGTCTTTTCTTCACTTCTATGCAGCGAGCCGAAAATCAATCAATGACAACACCAAGAGGAATAGACCTTCAGGGCTCCATGTTACAGCTGAAGAACGAGCCTGTATCGATGCCGTCATGTCCAGGTATGCTACCAGACCAGAGTTCAGGAGAATGGTACGACTGGCCATAGCCCCAGAGCCCAAAAGAACGTCTACGGAAGAGCCTGATGTAGAGATGAAGGATGGCGAAGCCGACCCTGCGAGTACCACTCCAGGAGTCGAGGAGCCTGAACCACCTACGCCTGAGCTTGATCCGCAAGACTACAAGGATGGGGAAGGTCGTTCAGTATCCCCGACGAAAACATGGTCGCACTACCCGACATCGAATCCAGATACTGAGGAACGGAAAAGAGCTGCCAAGCGCGGTGGGCAAGGTACAGCAATCGCTTCCAGCTGGAAATCCGCCTATGACAACCTCAGAAGAGTCAGAGCACGCGCAGAGAGCCAAAATGTGTGCTATTGTTGTGGTTCAAACCAACATCACCTGGCTATTTGTCCCGACACTGAGAAGAAGGACGTGTTGATGAAATCATTCTCTTACATGGAGGACACTATGCGCAAATGCTTCACCGAGGACGACAAGGCAATCATCCGACGTGATGTTGAAAGCCGAAAGAGGAAAGCAAAGTCATCCAAAGACGTCGAAGACGAGGACTACATGGATGTGGATGATGAAGATATTGAACTTCCCGAAGAAGAGCCGGAACTAGGAAGTAAGGTACCACCTTACTCTCCGAGAGCCAAAGGTAGACCACATTCGTCAGACTCTGCAAAAGAGGAATACGCAAAAGCGGTCGAGGCAACCAAGAAGGCCTTTGGGAACGCCAGTTTCGTCACCAGATTCAAAGAGCCCGTCGACCTCTTTGACATTGCCGATGACAAAGAAGGAGGAGAGTACAGGGTCGCAAATCACAGGGTGGATAGATCAGGTCCTGATGGAAAGAGGGAACTTGATGCACTTATTCAGGAGGCTGCAGCACTCGGAATAAAGATGCCCAAAGTGAAGGACCTTGCTCCTGACCCACAACAATTTCAAAAGGCTGGATATCGGCAGATTGAGGTGACTTGCGATAGAGGAAACATTGAGATAATTCCACAGTATGGAGTCACATTCTATGTGGAGTACTGGAATGGACCGAAGAGAGATGCAACTTTCACGGATCCACCAAAGATGAACCCAGCAATTCGCATCGACAAGTTCAGCGAGGAGAGTCAATGGGTCAACGAGATTAGCCATAGACTCAATAGACTACTCAGGCATGGAGTGGGAAAGCATAATGGGATTCAATCGCACCGCGGTCGAAAACCTCATGTGTCCCCGAAGTGCAATGAGGGTGGATGGGTGAACATCGATGAGATCCTGGAATATGATCATGTCTTCAACGATGGTGTCAATATCAATACTATCACAGGTACTCAACGTGAGCAAGATACCAAGACAGAGCGATACCAGTATTTATGCAAGGCGATGTGGCATGCAAAGAAGTTGCAGAACAGAGTACGCTATCAGATTGCCGCTATTCGCATCTCAAAGGAGGATGTCTCACTTGAAGAGGAAAGGCGATACTGGGCAAACCTCATGTTTCACGGCACAGATGCACCGTCATTTCTGAAGCATGAACGTTGGATCGTTCCTTGTGCAATTCGAGCTGTTGCCTCTCACAATTCTGGAAGAGAGACTGTTCTTGAAGAGGATGTGTCAATATATCCTGTGTGGACTTCACATCTCATCCCAGAGAATGTGGCAATGCAGCTTGGAGGAAGCTTTCACATGACATCGCTTTCCAATATTGAGTCAATCATGAAACTAGGAATTGTCCCTGGTGGAATGGAGGGATATAGAGGTAGTGTTTTCTTCAACCACTTTGCGCCGTGGGATGATCGATCATCAAAGATTCTGAGATCAAGATGGCCAAGAGGGGGAATGCCCGTTTGCCTTTATGTTCCAATCATGACTTTGAGGAAGCTTGGGGGAAGAATTTCGGAGAATTCCTACACTGTTGTTTTTAGAGAAGTTCCATGGAGATGTGTACGAGGTGCTTGGTATTGGGACGACCACGGTCAGGCATGGAGGAGACTCCTGCTGGGAAGCACTGGAGAGCAAGTTGTTCTAGCGGCACGTCATGGACTTTGGGTTGCTCAGAAGCATACCATCCTCGAGAGAGCCGACGAAGTCACGAAGTCAGCCTCGGCGACAGATGACAACGCCCAAAAGCTCGTGTCCCTTATCGATGAAGTACGATTCGATGACAATGGAGAGCTGATCGAGGATTCCATCAGTGAGGAAACTTGGGACGAAATCATCTCCAGAACATGTGAAGGGTATCGCAACGTGGATGGCAATATTTTGTGTCCATCATGTATGCATTTGACTTCTTCATCTTTGTCCGTGTGCCTATCTTGTCAAGGCAGGCTACTCTCGTGTGGCATTCGCAACACTGTCATTTCCGATTCACCCGTTGATCTTGTGAGCGACGATGAAGAGGAAAAGAAGGAAGAGAAGAAGCCTGAACATGATGATCAAGATATATTGGACCAGGCCACTATGGACGAGATCAGAAAGGCTTGGGAAGAAGACATCGCTCAAACTGAAGCAGCTGAAGACGACGAGGACATGGACAATCAAGATCCTTCCAAACCGTCTGATGGTGCAGAGAACCTCAAGAGTGACAATGTCGAGACCCCATCTTTCAATGAGGACGAGATCGATTACGGTCGTGACTCTGATCTAGAAGATGAAGACGAACGAAACGTGATCATCGAGATCCAGAGGAGCACACAACAATATGAGGGGAAGAAACGTCAAGATGGTGAGCCCGAGGATGAAGACGTCACCGACGACTTACATCCGGAGGCGAATCGACCGACAGATCGTGATGAACCGGGATACTATGCACAGCACGGAGCGACCGAGTTCAATCCCGAAGAAGGAAGAGACAACGAAGATCTCCCCATCTATTGTCGAGTACCGGAACCTCGAATCTATGCGCATCAAGAGAGAGCCTACTGTCAGGACGTCTCCATGAATGCATCGGGTTTGATGGATAGGTATGTGGTCAAATGTGTGCTGAACATGATCTCCCTGATGTACAAGAGCTACTATTGCACCAGCCTTACCGATTTCAAAGCAAATTGGAAAAAGAAGCGTCTGGATGTGATAAGCAAGTTCGGTACAGGAGATTCCACTGAAATCGATGACGATGGGAGACCATTGGATCCAACAGATGACATGATGTTAAACTTTGCCAACGACAACAATATTACAACTGAGGAGGCCTGGCATCGATTCAGAGGAGAGCAATTCATTTGCAAGGTAGCACTCATGATCCTATCATTTGGTCATACTCCGAAATCCTTCAAGGAGGAATATGGCAACTTCGAATACTCCACCAACTTGACTGATGCCCAGCTTGAGGAGTTGAAAGCGAAGAAAGCCAGTGCAATGACTGAATTGGTACAGAAGTGCATCCATGCGATTTATGGGTGTCGGACATATTCTTATTTTAGAACCGACATTACATCACCCTACCACAAGGTGATCGATCCTCTGGACATCATGTACTCGAGAATGAAGAGCAAGTGGGAGAAGTCTATTCTGTTGATCGTTGATCAACATGAGATTAGGTTGCCCCCACAAGCTCAGGAAGTCATAGAGTCAATGGCCAGAAACCCCAACGTTGGACATACAGAGAGATGGATGAGCGTGGTAGAACACAAGCATGTTCAAGCTCTTACCAATCGTCTAGGCTTTGGAGATAGGGCCAAGGAGATTCAGGGCAAGAAGAAGCAGGCAGCCAAGGCAACAGCTAAATCAACATCTTCGTCAAGAGCTGAGACAAAGCCAGCATCTACACCCAGAACCGAGGCCAAGCCGTCGTCAGCACCAAGTGAGGAGCCAAAACCTTCAGCAGCACCTAAGAGTTTCGGGCCCTCATCAGCAGAGGAGAACAAGGTGAAGGCTGCTCCAAAAGCCAGACCACATGATAAATCACCATCCAGTGCTACCGATGTGTTTGAGCAAGCTTTGCAGGAAGATCTTGCCGCCAACGCACATACAGCAGAAGGTACAACTTCTTCATCATCCCGAGGACATCCCAAAGGAGGAGGCCAATCTGGAACATCTTGGAGGCCGGCGCTAACGCAAGAACGTCGCGAAGTACCTCAACCTTCTGAAAAGGGAAAGGGAAAGAGCAAGTCCAAGGGAAAGTCCAAGAAGGGAGAAGATGATCGGTGGGATGCTCAGGGCAGCTGGGATCATCGTGGATGGAGAGGTTATCACCAGTGGTGATTTCTTTGAACGACTATGAGGATACCATGCAAGCCAGGGAGGAAGTCATTCACCGGATGTCTATCTGACCTGGAACGCTGTAAGTGTATCATTGCAAATCGTCAATTTGATTTGATACCATGAGCATAATGGAAGGAAGACAATCACCGACTGTCTCTCCGACTTGCCGTTCTGTAAGTGTATCCAAACCAAAACCTACATCCTTTGAGAAGTGTGAAGTCAGTTGCCGATGTGACATCTACGTGGAAGTCACCAGTTCGGATCTACATCAAAGCGAAGCTCTTTTGAGTGGATACTGAGCGAGGCCTCGTGACTGTCTCACTTGTTCAATTCGATTTTTTTCAAAAGGTTCTGAGCCATAGTTGCACACTTTATATGTAAAAGTCCGCTTTAGTCCAGCATGTTTCGTAGTATGAGCCTCATATGAGTCTCGCGGCAAATCATAAAATTTCTTTGTAGCACTTACATCCCTAAATTTTCGTGTGTGATCGGAACATATTGTTGCCGTTCACATGGGGGGTGCGAATGGAAGTGCAGCGACATGTACAGTGCAACATGTACATATATATACATACCATATGTACTTTGGCTCAAGGATCAAGCGACTAGAAAAGGTGCGGTTTCCGTTCCGACGCTACGCCGCTTATGGACCGTCAGTGATAGCTTCAAACTACGCTGATTAAGATCCACTCGCAATTGATGATAATAGTCGCAACACATGGAAATGATTTATCCCTCTAAGTGTCCATTCAAGTATTGTTGAAGCCGGAGCTGGGGCAGCACCGAGAGTACACCCTCGCTTGTATTGGTGATCACTCCTTGCACGGATTCGTGCCGGAATGGTTTTTCAAGCAAAGTATCCACCAAAATATGACCGTTGAAACCAGGGCTGTAGTATTCAAGAGCGCGCACTCCACCAGCGCTGCATTCCGAATGGTTCTTGCTTTCATTCACGCCTCTCAAGCACATGTACATCTGTGGAGACCCTTTGACACCACAGGTGTGAAATCAGCGTAACCTCGTCTATCCGCCTCCCCTCCCACTAGGCAAGCAGCGCCCCAACGAGCCGGCCCTGCCGCCGCCCCGCGCCTCGAGCATGGGGCGGTCCGTGACGACGCGCCTGCCGACCACGCCAAAATTGATGCCGGTGCCTCCCAAGGGTCCTCCACCAGCGCACCTGAACCCTGCCCAAGTGGCTCACGCCACTCACCACACTGCTCCATCGCTGCCAAAGCCGCCCAGCCCGGAGCCAGTACGGAAGAGGGCTTGCATTTGGTGGCCTGACAGCAAACAGCGGCAAGTACAGGAATGTTTTTTCTTTTTTTCTCCCCTGTGACGCAAGAAGCAGACACATGGTTTCCAGGCACCTGACAACTTCCAAAGATTTCCATCCTCAGAGGATGCCAGGGGTGAAAAGCGTGTGGGTTCACATGTATTCTCTACGGCGTAGCCTGAGCAAGCAAGCAGGCAGGCAGGCAGGCAAGCAAGTGGAATGACTCCAATCCTTTTGACTGTTTGTAGAGTTTGTTGGAATGAGGTGGGTCGCAAAGGTAGCACTTGGTATACGAACTGCATAAAAACAGATTCACCGAGAACGCATGTCTCGTGAGGTTCATGGAGAGTGTCCTTTTGCACGGTGAGAACGCACAATCCGACGAAGATGACGGCGACTCAGAGTGAGACATGACACCTGCTCGTGTGCCGAGAAAAGGGGTGGAGCAATCATCCCGCACTGCCAGCGCAGGCCGTGCGCAATGATTGAAATGATCGGGATTTGTGGCGCATGGTTGAAAGACTCGCCACAGGTGCGCCACCCAACTTAGCTCCGTGGAGTTTTTCACTCCAGCTGCTTACCCGTCGCCTTTCAGCCACAAAACCCTGGGCAGATTGATGATTACCTTCAACACTGTGCCCTTAGGCGGAATGAAGAATCAAGAGGTTGCACACGGTTGCAGACCCGAAAGAGGGGAAAGTGTTGCGATTTGCCCAGAGCCGTGAAGACGCCCAGAGCCGTGCGAAAAGTGTACGCACCTTCCGGTGTGCAGAAGCCTGCTTTTGATGCACCTAAGAAGTACACCTGGTCATAGAGAAGTACATGTGGAAGCTGCTAAGTGGAAGGCGCACGTCGGAAGTTGGACCCACACCCACCAAAATGCCGGACTGGCTTGCAGCCGGTTAACAGAAGTTTCGTGCGCAAGCTGAGCGGCAAAAAACAAGGCTTGAAGTGTCCAAATTCGTGCACACCCTTTTGACCAAACATGTGACAATAATGGTTTGTACGGAGCCTCCGGGCAGTGATTGGGCAGTGATCGGAATATGGTTGGAATAGACGCTTCGTCCACGGTGGTTTCTTTCTTTTCGGCGTGCTGAGCATGATGCCACATGGTCACATGATCCAACAAGTGAGCGGCACAGGAAAATGCTCGTTTGAACCATGATTGGGCGAAGAGATTGCTTCGGAGGTCCGACACGGTCCACTTCGGATGCATGATTGTTAGACTGTAAAGTTGGAGGGATTTGGAAGGCACCAGACCTTTCTGGACTCACTGTGATGAGGAGACCAATGAAGACATTGGTGGACCCGAGGATCAGGCGCACCCGGATTTGTTTCATGCCGATGGGCAGGAGGAATGAATGAGTGGTGTTCTTTGGTTGGAACTGGACTCGCCTTCCGAGTCGTCCTGCTTCCGCTGGTTGACCTCTCCGAGCCTCAACGGGGCGTTTCGCCGACCTGGTCCATGGAGAGCTGCCGTCCAGGTGATCGCCTTGAGCTCGCTGCCGGAGCCGGTGGCCGCCAAGTACTACCACATGAGGAGGCGGGGTCGACACCTGGGAGGTGGGAGATGAGATTGATCATCCTGGGGTCTCAAGAAGCTGCCGGAGATGTGAGGACGTGACAACGCATGTTCCCTTTCTGCTTTTGCTCAGGAAGATGGAGAAAATCCGTGACAAGGCCCACCATCAGATCGAGGCCCGATCCTTCAAATCGGTGTCTCCAACCCAAAGACTGTCCGGTGGGAATGCCCTTCGGCGAACCACCGTGGGAGCAAGCGCTCCAGCGCGGAGCGAGCGCCGTTGGTGTCGGAAGGATTCTTCCCAAACAGTGGATCGAGGATCGAAGTGTTGTTCCAAGACCTGCGAGCCGGTTCGTTTGCTTGGTTCCGGTTCAACTTGGTTCATTTGCTGCCTAGTTGCGTCACGGACCCTGAAGAGGGCTAAGCCACACTTAGTTCATTTGCTGCTAGGGCTGCTAGGGGGCCAATCAATGCATCTTCTGCCTCTCCCCCCGTGCCAGCCTTTGAAGCCCTCTCCTACCTGTCGCGTCGGATAGAATCTCCTCCTCCGGCATCGCCGGCAGGACTTGAAAAAGCAAAAGCTGATTGAAGCTGGTATTGGTGCTGTGGGGCCGGGTTGCCTATTCGCCCAGTGCAGACGGACTAAAGATGTTGAATCACCACCTCCGACCAAGATCATTCATGAGAGACCTGTGGCTAAAAGGCGGGCAACTCTTTCTTTGGGTTCTGACATGGTTTTGGAGCTCCATCATCGAGATCAAGCTGCAAGCTGCTGCTTGATGTGTGACATGTCCATGGGCAGCGGTGATGTGTGCCCATAACCTTCCTCAAACCGAGCATATAGAGACGGTGTTTTCTTCAACCAGCGACTGCTGCCATTAGGTTGGAGGACCGCAGAGAGCGGCGGAAGCCCGGGGGCCATCTGCGCCTCAGGGAGCACGCAGGACCGGTTCCGGTCCCCCTTAGCAACGGGTTCAATCAAGTACTTTGTGATTTTTTCGTCCGTTCTTTTTCTCTTCCCCAGGGATTTCTCACCAGCTGAAGAACATGCCCAATTGACTTCAGAGCGGAGGTGGGAGAGGTTGGGCTTCTAGTCGTGTGGTCACGAGTGATGAAAGCTGCGGTTGAGTGGCACCCGATGCACCGAGAAGTGCATGTTCTTTTCTTCGTTGAGACTCCCACAGTTGAGAAGTCGAGACGTGTCCACCACTGAAAAGTGCCAGGCTCTAAGGGGGGGTTTCCTTGGTGTTGGCCCTGTTGACGTCGGAGAATCCCAAAGCCATTTTCATTCACTGAACGACCCTTCTTTTTTTCTCAGAACTTTGCACATCTTTGCGCATGATCAATTCCCAGATCAACCATGATCAACTTTTTTTAAAAGGCGAATGGGGATCATTAAGACGGCCAGAAGAACCCGATCGGTTTCCCCCCAGCGGTCACGCGACGCATGGGCGACCCCTTGCAAGGGGTCAAGGGGGGGTTGTTTGGCAGGTGGAGAATAGACACAAAAGGTTCATGGGCAGATGGTTGGAGTTCTTTCTTAGTATGATTTCTGATTGCTGAGAGTTTGAAAAAGGTATTTCTTTGGCTGTTGGATTGTTTTGTGGGCTTCTTCTCGGGCGAAACCGAGGTCCACGCAGTCAGCTTTGGCTTTGGAAGATCAGGCGGGCGATCGGGTAATCGGTGATCGGGTGGTCGACGGTGGGAGTGGTGACAGTGGTGATGATGGCACCCCGCCTTCGATTGGAAAGGAGCGGAGGCTCAGCAAGGTGCCCTTCCGCGCCCTTTTTTTCTCTCGTGGAAAGACGCGAATCCTGGTCGTCACACCGTCGCACCCACGTGCGGGTGTAGTGTTAGGCGTTGTGTGCCATCTGGCATGCCATCTGGCTCCGCACCAGGAGGAGCCAGACGTCTTAGACGACGAGAATGAGGTGGAGGAGATGTTGGGTGCACATGGCCCTACTTGATAGGGATATTTTTGTGCCCCATCAAAAGCGACATACTGAGAAGAAGGCGCAGCACGGTGGTAAATCTAGAAAAGAGAATGAAAACAGACGGATTCGCGAATCCCAGCCATCCAGCCAGCGAAAAAGTCCCTGAGACTTCCTGAGAATTCTTGAGAAACCAGACCTTGCAAGTCCAAAGACCCAGTAAAACCTGGTTTTTTACCTTCTCGAGTACTGTTTCTGTATGACCAGCTCTGCCCCGTAGGGAGAGGTTCCACAAACCCAGCCATCCAGGAGGAGAAGATGCCGACCTCTCAAGAAATGGCTTGGGGCTTCAGTCTTTTCCCCCGTCCCGACGCGTGCCGAAAGACAAGGAACGCACCAAGATGAAACGTCTCAGCTGGGCCCTGGAAAATGGGACGTCTTCGAACCGGAACGACGGAACCGCCACGCGTTGGTCGTTGATGTGGCGGGACTCTGTTGCGCATGCCATGAGTGCCAATGTGCCAAATGTGCCGGGACCCTTTTGCCAGACATGTGGCGAACATCTCTCTGGTACTGCGTGAGTTAGGGCACTACATAGATCCATGATATACGCACACCGCAGGTGTTGGAAGAAATGGGGATTGAAAAAGAGATGTGGTAGGCCCAGGTGCCTCGTAATGAAACCCGCCTTGATAGTCCAAGACTAGTGGGAAAAACATCCGACTCAAAAAGCGCGTGCAAAGTGCAACGTTTGCATGAAACCTAAAAACCTAAAGCACCTCAACAGCCCGAACATGTTTGTGAACAGGCGACATGCCAAAGTACGTGAAGACGCTCCCCATCCTGTATATACTCCCGTGGGTGGTTGCTGGACTCCACACGTCCAATACACCCAACATGTTCACTCGTCACGTCCAAAGCGAACATGTTGATCGGCCCCAGGCGGGAATTGTGGTCAACAGGGCCAACCTGGCAGATTGGACGCCGAGAGCAGTACTGGCTATAGAAAGACCTACCCAGTCAGTGGATGAGTGGATATCCTGCGGTCAGCCCTTCAGCTGGGGGACTGACCTGGAGGTTCACCGGTCTTCTCCGAAACTGATGGAGTCAGACCCAGTGCAACTTGGGAGTCCTTGCTAAGGTGATCAGTTTGGGTTGGTTGAGCCAGGTTCAACAGCAGCCCCGTGTCGGGGTGGTGAGAGCCAGCCGTGACTGGCCCGTGATGGTGGACCGTGGCGGTTCACAGAAAGCCAGGTGCAACTCCAACGAATGTTGGATGAGGACCCCAAGTTGGTGGAGATTTGCTCTTCGTGACGCGTCCTGATTTTGCTCTGAGTGTTGGGGTGGTTGAACAAGCAAGCTATTTCGAAAGGACACCAAAAAGCATCAAAAGCTAATGGTCGTGAAGGAGAACCAGATTCGATTGACGTTTGGGTAGATGCGATACTTGTTCTAAGATCATTGTCATTTCCGTTCCATGTATCTTCTCCCGACGAGGGCTCCATCGTGGCCATTTCGGCCATGCGCGTCCCACTAGCAAGGGTACCGGAGTACCAAACGCGGGTCCAAAGAAGCTACTGCATGTAGCAATTTGTAGCATCTACTAGGCACCAAGGGATGAGTTGGTCCAGCTTCTGACCGGTGTTTAGCAGGGAAAGAAGGGAATGACCCACACTATGGATACTAGAGGATAGACACCGAGCCATTCCCCCATTCTTTACTTCGCACCAGTCAGGTTGAGGTTGAGCCGCGTTGTTTGGTGGCCACCGTTCACCCAACAAGCTGCAACCGAGGAACAAGGCCGTTGATGTGGTACGACGCTTCAAAGTGGAGCAAACAGGAGGGATTCTTTTTGTTGGCCGATCTGGAATGGAGATGGAGCTGAATCTACGATCGGAATTTGGATGAACTTTGAAACATGTTGATTGATCAGTCAATTTCTGAAGCTTTGCAGCTGGGGCTCTTCAGTCGCAGGTCCCTCGGCCTTGTCTCGGTCAGGCGACGATCCCTTCGAAGTGGTGGCCCGACTCCAGGCCGAGCCTGGAAGCTGAGACGTTTTCTTTTTAGATATCGATATGGACCCCCAAAAAGATAAACGTTTGTGGATCCCCACTGAACATGTATTGGGACCGTGCCACTGCCTGTTTGGGGGATCACTATGCAAGGAAGTTTGTTGGTGTGATGTCTTGTTTAGGGTTCTTTTCCAAGAGCCGTAGCCTCTAAATGGAGGGTATGGAGGGCATATAGAACGGCACTGAACCACGGAGCCCCAACTGCAGTCCTGGCATGTCCTGGCTAGATTCCGGTTACACAGAAGGCAGGGCACGTTGGCGTGAAGTGCTTTGGATCCTTAGACCACTGATGGTCCACTAGTCTACCATTGGTAGCTTTGCAGGACCACGATAGCGTGTGTCAAGGATAAACACCCACCCTGGTGGCCGCCAGGCCTCAGTGGCAGAGAAGTTGGCTGAGATCGAAGGCGGGTGATGTCACGATGTCGTTCTTGACCAACGGGGCGTGAAGAACGGTCATGGGTTCAACAGGAAGACCCTTGGAAGATCCCATTTGCAGCAGGAGGCTGCATGTGGCCAGATGCATATGTGTGGGCCATGGTGCAGTGACACGTTTCTGAAAACACTTTGGCATTTGGCATTTGCAACACGAAACATCACGAAACCCATCTGGGGATCTCAAGACTTCCCGCACCCCAAACCAGTCGACTCTGGGTTCGGTTCGTGGAGTCGCCCGAGCAACGCCATCCCGCCAGGGATGGGCACCGATCTGAACTTCGATGAGGTCGAGACGCTCCGGGTGATGTCGCAGGACCTGATGGCGGAGGGTGGACGACCGTGACTGAGGGGAGGGTGGAAGGAAGGGTCTGATGGTTGGGAGGAGGTCGGTGGCTTCGGCACCAGGCGGCGATCATATCTATGTCTATGTGATTCTTTAGTGATTTCTTCAGAATATATAGATGGCACAAACCTAAAGATCTTTGTTATACAGGGGTAGATGGCACGCCATCACCTTTTGGGGATGGCGTGCCATCTGCTCTGAGACCAATGTGTATGTAGGTTTGTTTGGCACGAGTCTGCAGGAGCGGGTTGGAGTCGAACATGGGAGTCGAACGGGGTGCATTCTCAGAGTTAACATGGAAATGGAAACCGCCCGTTTGTAGAGAACAGTGGTCTTCCAGGGGCCTATTCCACATCCATGATTCATGTCAAGGAGTGTACTTGTCATTTGTGTCAAGGAGTGTACTTTGTTGGACGTTGTTGGCTACTTTTGTTTTGGGATGGTGTCAGGCAGCGCGGTTGTTAGCGACGGGGGTCTCCCGAATCGACGGTTGATGTGATCAGGTGGTTCGTGTGGCTGTTCGCTCCACACCCCCCGGGTGTCTGGTTGGAACCGTTGGTTTGAAGGTGTTAAGGTTCAAGCTGAACGACACCGGGCCCACCCGGTGCGCCCCCCCCCACACCAGCTCAACAGGAACTGCATAGCTGCCTGACAGAGTCGCAAAAGGCAGATGATGGCGGTTCCGGCCGCGGTCCGTGGTGGGTCGGCCTGGGTGGGGTGGTTGCGTGGGTTTCTCAGCTGATTGATGCTGGCGTGGTTCTCATGGGATGCGCTCACCGGATCTCACCGGGGGTTTTGGGTTCACTATGTAGAGCCGCTGATGTAGAGCTGTATAGCCTAGCTGTATAGCTGTTTGGGGATTTTTGGGGCGTAGCCGTGGCAGTGGCATGCGGCGAACTCACCAGAAATCCGATGTTGTTCAGAAAGCATGTTTGCAGGAGTTGTTTGGGATGCCTGCGTGGGGTGCCAGAAACCATCCTAACAGATCTGACGGTGGGGAGCCAACCTGAATCTACATTACTCTTGGATCTGGGAACCAATTGATCTTCCAAAGATCTGGGAACCAATTGATCTTCCGAATCCAGGTAGGGCTTACCTTGTATAGAGAGATATCCTGGAGAGAAAGCTACAGAACCTATCAAAATTTGACAGATGACTTCCTGGCATTCAGGGTAGATTGAGGATTAAGGAATTGTAGTTTCATTGGTGCGATTGAAGACTAGAGCCGGGTGGCCATCAGAAGCACATGGAAACGCTGTGTTTCATCCTTTGACCAGTCCTGAAAATGCATTTGGCCTACTTTGACACCTCGTTTGAAGCAAACTGCTGGCAACGAAGCCTTCACCCGCACGCGCGTCGTTTGGAAGAGGTTTGGAAGGTCGGATTTGGAGCCAAGCCGAGCCTTACAGGAGTGGCGTGCTGAACTGCTGTCCGTGCTGCAATTGGCTGCGTGCTCAGGGCTCACGGGAACGGTGTGACGGTGTGACCAAACACCTGCGGGGACACCCCTTAGACGACGAGTCGAAGAGGAACTGTCAATTTCACGCTGAGGAATGCTCAAGCCTTTTGTTGCGGTTCGTCCAAGAAGTTCAGGTGGTCGCCACCGGTGCAAAAAGAGCACTCTGTGGATCCACAGAGGAGTGATTGAAGGGTGGGCTCAGCTGCCTGCTGCCTGAACAAATGAGTTCCCATGAAAGATCGTTGGACCATATATAAGTTGAAAACAACCCAATTGACGTACAACATACAGAAACCAGGGAACAAACAGTTGCCTGGGCGTAGAACAAAAAGAGAACCCCTTATTAATTTAAGAATATTTATATACTATTATACACTCGTCTTCGGGGACTGTCATGACGCCACCCCAGATGACTGGTGGATCAAGTGTGGAGGGCCATGGTTGGGGGTGTATGTGTCCGCAAAGTCCGGTTTCTTTGAGGGAGCATGAGTTGAACATGGAGAAACACATGCCGAAATAAGTGATTTCGATCAGGCAGAGCACCCACAATCAGCTACCGCAAAAGAAGTACTGTAGCAGAGTGCCGAAAAACATCGTCTAAAAGTAGAAGATTAACATGATATGAACCGTTTTCAAGTGAATGTGATGACAGGACTCACTGTCTGCTGTCCTCCTTTCACAAAGATCACGCACCGGACTGCTCCCTTCCACCCCACCGTGGTCGATCTTCCCTCGCCGAGGCCTCGTTGCTGTCCACGGCCTTGATCGACTTGACCAAGAAGATCGAACAGGCGTGGGCGTGGGCAGTGAACATACTACTAGTAACAAGAAGCTACTAGTAACAAAGGGCATCGCTACTAGGAGCAAAGACGCTACTAGGGGCTCCTGGCCTTACTAGTAGTAACAAGAAGATACTAGTGAACATCAGCGCGCCCGTGGCCGAGTCGGGTTCTTTTTTTTCGGCAACCCAAAAATGGGACCGCGCGCATCAAGGCCACGTCGGAGCCGGTGAAAATGCAGTGAACAAGGGATGAACCTTTGGGTGGCTGCATCCCCATGCATAGAACAGTGTCAAACATCACCATGTGGTCTGGAAAACCTATGCGAGCTCGCCTCTACTTCGGGACCGCACTCAGGGTGCCTGGTTTTCTGCTGCGATCTTCTTCTGGAAGACTATCCACCGACTAGTCAAGCAATAAAAGCATCTTCCAGGACTTGCTGCGCTCTTTTTTTTTCCAACGAGGGTGCTCAAGAAGGCCGGTGGCAGTCCCACTTGGAAAGGGATTTGGTCTCGTTGACCCATGCAATGAACTTGCTCCAGGTTCAGCTCAACCACACAGAGTTGGCCATCAGGGTGGCTTGGCTGAGAGTGGCTCCACCCAGGAAGGAGATGAAGCCCTTAAAAAAGCAAAGAAGAACCAGTTCTGGTAGATTGCAGAGGTTGTTGAGATTTCGCGAGTGCGTTCTGGAGTTGTGCCGGGCTTTTCATATTTTTCATGCGTTGGGCAGACCTCATTTGGTCGGTCTACGATGAAAAACACATGCTTTTGCTTCCGTGCAACTCACGTTTTTCGTGAAGGGTGGGTTCCTCGCGTCCTATCACCTCGGTCGTAATGGGCGCCGGTGTCACTCGTTTGGCTCGGTGCCGAGGCGGCTCCCTTGACGATTGGCAGGAAGTGAGCCGTCAGGCCACCGGAAGACCGTGGGTTGGAAGACTGGTAGAGAGACTGCAGAGATCGTTTTAGTGGGGGCTCAGGTTTCTTGAGTCACTACAGGCTCAATTGGCCAACAAAAAACACACCCGGCCCACTAAAGGATGGTGTTCGACATTGCGGGTTCAGTGTCGCTCATGGGAGGCCGGAAAATGAGGACTAATTCTTCTGAGGCGGTTTCACCTTGCATGACTAAGCATGTGGTGATGTCTCAAGCTTCGAAGCTTCGAAATGTTTTTGTCGGTCAGTTTGAAGCGGACATGTGGAAAGAGACTTCCAAATTCTCCACGACTTGCTCCTCCCATTTTTTGAGACACGTCCATGTACAGGTGTGAAGTCTCACCCTTTACGGCCGCAAGGCACGAAGGCACTGGAAAAAGAGAGAAAGTGTGTGTTGATGGGGGATTGGCCTCAAGCATGGCCAGAATTATTTTGATCGGATGGAAAGAGCTGGAAAAGGTTTGTGCAGAGGGGTGGCCGCAATTGACGGGATGGCTCACCTCGCACACAAGTGTGCATTTTGTGCCATCAGCAGCCGCCAGCTTCAAAAAACTGCAGGTAGTAAGTGGGACTTTAGAATCTTCTTCAGCAATTGGGTCACAAGCCCCATGCCTTCTCCCCTCCCAGACAACAAGGACATCAAGCGGCAAGGATTTCAGCTCCCATCGCCACCGACCGGCCGGGTCGTCGGCCGAAGAAGCCACGCGCGTGCGTGCGTCGCGCGTCGCTCGCGTCGCTGTGGCCGGATGACGCACCAGCGCTCGGGGCCGGTGGAGGGCGAAGACTTCATCGAGTTTCAGGACACCCAGCACCTGGGCGTTTCGATGGAAGCTGGCGCCAGGGATGGGGAAAAGGACCCCAGATGCGGGGATGGGGCTGGAGGACGAGCATAGCTTGTGCGGCAGGTGAAAATTGGAAGCAGCAAGAACGCAAGGAAAAGCACTCCAGGTATGTCAGTTCGGAGGTTCCAAAATGTCTATTAGGTTTTTGTCGAGCTAAGATGTTCCTACTATCAGTTCAGTCCAGTGGGCAGTCAGGTCTTAATCAAAATAATCAAAACAGAAGCTTCTTTGCTTGGAGCCAAGTCTTTGCGGATTAGCAGGGTGGGTAGGGATTGCCGATAGACAGATGGATTTTCCCTCATCGGGCCTTCTTTTCTCAGGTATGTCACTGGACATATCCAGAGGATGTATCGCTTCTACATGTTCCTGCCTGAGCACGGAAGCTTGAGCTTGATATTTAGTGGGAGGAGGTTGAGACTCCCTGCCTTAACGCTGGCTTCCACGCTCGGGGCGTGCGCACCGCGAACGGAGGGGGCTTTGGTGACGTTAAGGGTTTTCCTTTGAACATCCGTAGGTCAGACCCGCGCACTGAAAGGCTGGACGACACCCCGGAACCATTCAATTGGTTTTTGACTCATGGCTTTATTCGACGCGAGTCTGGGGCGTCGAAGCGTTATGTCTCACATTCAGCGTCTCGTGAGTGCTATAATCTCTAAAGCACTCCAGCAAAGCTATCAGACATTGATTTGATTCGTTTGGGTATATTCATTTTCTCCAGCTCGCTCTTCGCAATGAGTTGTACCGTATACTTGAGTTGCCTTCTGCCCAGATCGGGTCACCCAGTCCACCTTTGTTCGGCTCATAAGGTAGGGGCTGGCTCAAGGAATGGCACTGATCCGATGCATTCTGGCGTGCCTTCGGTCACCTCCGCAGGTCCAACGGGTCACGGGTCGCTCCGTTCGGGTCGCCAGGAAAGCCGTACAAGACGATGTGGGTCACGGACTTGGACTATGTGCGGAAGGAGCGGGACAGGTGCTTGGAGCTACAGAAGAAGAAGCTGGAGAAGAGGAAGAAGTCGTGGCTGACACGCACTGGGCCTGGGTCCGTTTTCTGGTTCGATTTTCGGGTTGGGGTTTGGTACTCCGCTCTTTCATTGGTGTTGAGGTGGAGGAGACTTGATCACATGTTTTTTTTTAAACATCTGCTTTAGATGACCGTCCTACTGACAAGTGGACGAATGGGAGCATTGGCCAAGTTTGATTTCCGCATTGGATCACCCAACGGTCGCCATCGTGACGAGACCCCATGGAATAGGTGGATAGGTGATGGATTTGACTCGATCAGTCCTACATGAGGTGGCCCAGGGGGGAGGCCACCTCCTGGGGTTCCCAAAACAACCAGAAAGAACTTGTTCTTCATGTTCTTCCAATACGGCAATTGAGATCCTTTACATAGGAAATGGCTTGTTAGGGACACATCCAGGCTGATTTCTGCTTGTTTGGATTTGTTTCGGCCGTTCTTTTTCGTTCCGCCCGTCGACCTCAACGGCCGACGGTCCCGGTCGACCTAGACCCTCCCGTGGACTGCCGACCTTGGATCCCTTCCACCCGCGCTCCGGGGAGATCCCGCATGGCCGGAGGGAGAAAGCGGTCGGGATGTGGCGGTGGTCGGAGCATCCGAAGTGGCTGAAATGTGAGAAAGGATTGGACTTGGCAGCTGTTAGTGGGTCGATTCTGGGATAGTGATGGTGTTCCTGCCACGGTTTCAGGCACCAGCGCGCTCCTTGTATGGGGAAGGGAGCCAATTACAAGACAATAGGTTTCGTGTAGTGCGGCTCCGGAAGACCTCCCAGATGTCATTGGTGTCATGCAGCCACCTCATGCCGCAGGCCTCATTTTGTCCACCTCCCGCTATTTGTCCAACTGAGCTGACACGCCGCGTCCTTTCTCGACGCCGCGTGGGCACCTCGTCGAAACCCGGCGTGAAACTCGCCGCGACGTGAAACTCGCCGCAAGTGGAGGCCCTCTCTTTGCTTTAATAGCGGGGGTCCCGGTTCCGGTAAGGTTCCTTTCTGGGTAAGGTTCCTTTCTGCGTGTGGTTGCATTGTGTTGGAAGATTCTGAGTGAATCGACCCGGGCTGGGATTCCCATGAACCGACTGGTGCCCTAAGGGCAACTGCAGCAGAGGCCATTTGGGCCTTTCATGGTGATTTAGCCCTTCTCCGAAGGGACCTCAGCCAGGAATGGGTTGTGGATGGTTGTGGAATGCCGGGGTGGTGTGTGCCCTGTTGACATGAAAGCCCACAAGAGACAGTTGGAAGGATCCGTGTCTGTGTCCAGCTGGCTTTGGCCCACTCGGAAGTTGGAGATGGCCGGAGTTTTGTGGCCGATGGTGTCCGATCCCTTTTTAAAGCATCAGGGCTGCTCCCGATCCCCCAAGACGCTCAGCCCCCCCGGCGTTTGGCTTCCTAGAAGATATGCACGTGAGTAACCCCAAACACGCAGTTCCAACGTGGTGAATCATGGGAGCAGGCCTGATGTTGTGCCATGACCAAGTCAGGTGCTAACTTCACCGTCTGCTTAGCTGGCTCCCAAACCACGCGGTCTTGGATGTGGCCGCAAAAAGATGCACCCAGAAAGACACCGACAACAATCAATATGTCAGTTGAAACGCAATTTTTGCAAACAAACTGTTTGCACGGGAATCCTTCCCGTGTGGTTTGCCACCCCAGGATTTGATTCAACCACTATCAACCACTTGATGTTCGAGGGGGGGGCAGGGCGGCAAAAAAACCAAATATTTTTAACAACTCTTGTGGGTTGTGTTGTCGATCGCTCGTCACTAGATTGGATCTCAGATGCGCCGAGCCCTCTGCCATGCCCTTTGGACCTTTGGATTGGTCAAATTCAAAAAACACTGACTTGCAGTCATGCAACTTAAGGTCAATGCAGCACTCACTGTCGACAGGCAACACAACACATTGGCAAACATGCAGACCATTGCAGAGAGGCAGATTTACAATGATTTAAAAGAGCATAGCTGGCCGGTGGCCGTGAATGAACCAGATCCATTTGGGTCCTGCTGGCGCATTACGAACCTTGACTGGGGTCATTCCCAAAATATCCTCAATGCGGGTCCTTTTTGTTGTTGATTGGCCACGCACAGCTGCATGTGCACATCCAGCAGACCACATTTTCACACTGCTGTGCGATGCAGTTTGGTGATGATGACAAGAAGGACAGACACCCGTTTGGAAGTTGAAGCATTGGCTATGGGCTATGTTTTTAAACAGATCTTTTTAAACATATTTTTAAAGTACTGTTTCATTTTGTGTGGCCGTTGGCAAAGCTTCTGAACCAGCACTGCCCAAGGGATGCCTTATAGATCGCCCCCCGCCCCCCTGACCATTTATGTTCTATCCAATAACCATCCGACATGGGTGGTGCGGGAACTTTCATGATTTTTTTTGCAAAGGCCTTCCTTCAGCTCAGCCTCGGCACTCCACCCATGGATGTGAGGAGTCCTTGCCCTTCTGGCTTCTCATTAAGCGTTTCCCGCATGCTCCAAGCTCACAGGCCAGCGCCACCGGGGTTGGACCATGAATCGCAGAGGGCGGTTGGACCCGTGATTTCGGGGGTGGAACTTCGCAGACAGAGATCCAGAAACTCCCCAAAGAACAGCACATGTTACCGTGACCCGACTGGCCAAGATCGACCTCTTTTCGAAGCCGGTGAACGCCCCCTCCAGACCGAGACGGCTCAGCGTCCAGGAGTGTCGCACGTCCCCGTCGACCGACCTTCATCCCTTCATCGACCGCCCCGGGCCACCCAGGTGTTGGGCCTCCGAGTCACTCCCAAATTCCACTCGGAGGAAGTCCCAAAACACGGAGCTCCAAATTCCCAAACATCCAAACTGCCCAGTGAGCACCGAACTTCCAGAATCCACAGGGGGGGGCGACCCAGGATCGAGTGCTACCTGAATCCACCACGTTGTTCGGTGCTACGAAGAGCTGGTTCGAAAGGTTGTGGAGTCGGAGTTCAAAAGCACCGGCTTTAAAAGGTGACTTCAATGTGAATCCACTTTTGCAGGGGATGTTCTATACATGGAACCCATATTTGTGGACGTGGAGGAATGACGGCCACTGGCTCAGTGAGTGACCCAGGCCTCCGAGAAGAGCGCCGCCGAGATCTACCGGAAGAGGCGAGCAAGAAAGCGCTCGAGAAAGCGAGGGGGGGGGTGGCAGGTGGTGTACCCGGTTTGGCCAACAGTATGCGTTACCCCCAAAAGGTATACTTTGTATACTATACATACAATATATATATATATATACACGTGTCTGAATGGCTGGAAGAGGTTGCGGTTGGTGGAATTCGTGGAATTTCCTTCGACTAACCAACAAACTCCACAATAGCACAGATGGAGCGAACACGGCTTCTCTCCTCCATTTTGCTCCAGGGACGAGGAGCGCTCGGCGGAGATCCTGCTCGAGACGGAGATTGCCGCGCTGCCCTTGGCACCTAAGGCATGGTTCCCGGTGCATCGTTTGACGCTCAGGTGTGTCTCTCACAACAGGAAACCAACAGAAGACAGACCCTTTGAGACATCCCTTGTTGGTAGGGGCCTTGAGCCATTTTGAGCCATATGACTACTACTAGGAACAAGAACGCTACTAGGGGCTCCTGGCATCGCTACTAGGAGCAAGGACGCTACTAGGGGCTCCTGGCATAGCTACTAGGAGCAAGGACGCTACTAGGGGCTCCTGGCATCGCTACTAGAAGCAAGGACGCCACTAGGGGCTCCTGGCCTTACTACTAGGAGCAAGGACGCTACTAGGGGCTCCTGGCATCGCTACTAGGAGCAAGGACGCTAGGGGCTCCTGGCATCGCTACTAGGAGCAAGGACGCTACTAGGGGCTCCTGGCATCGCTACTAGGAACAAGGACGCTACTAGGGGCTCCTGGCATCGCTACTAGGAGCAAGGGCGCTACTAGGGGCTCCTGGCCTTACTACTAGGAACAAGGACGCTACTAGGGGCTCGTGGCATCGCTACTAGGAGCAAGGGCGCTACTAGGGGCTCCCGGCCTTACTGCTAGGAACAAGGACGCTACTAGGGGCTCCTGGCATCGCTACTAGGAGCAAGGGCGCTACTAGGGGCTCCTGGCCTTACTACTAGGAACAAGGACGCTACTGGGAGCTGTATCTACACCTTGTCACTGGAACCCATCGGATCGGACCCGTCCGTCTATGGATGTCTACTTCCATGTCCTTTTTCATGGGTCAAGTATGGTCAAGTCATCAAAGGTTGAAGGCCAAGATGTCCATGTCCAACCTCATTGGCTTCATCCCCATGGATCAAGACGTCCAAAAACCTGCCACCTGCATCGAAAAGCGGTGTCACTCGGTGAGATCGATTGACGCACATGGACCATATTCTTTTTTGGCGGGGGGTGTCCAAGGGAAGGTCATAGGTGGTGTAGGGTAGTCCGTCGGTATATTTTTGTAGATGGTAATTGACACCAGAATGCTGACATACTGCTTTTCACACTGGTTGTGCACCAGTCAATAGGATAATATGTGGTATAGAGTGCATGCTCATTGATTGAGCGTTCACAACTCTTCCCTCTAAGTTGATCAAGTTGATTGGTGGCTCTTCAGCTATGTCCGTTATATCTTGGTATGGTATCACTATCTCGCAGACGTCGTAGACATGGTCTCTGACACCTGAGACCGTGGATGTCGCTCATCCAGGCCTCGCTGGGCACTTCGATCCTGGAGCGTCATCGGGTCTTGCACGTTTGCCTCGGCCGGGAGCTGCTTGGAATGAGGGGCCGCCCCGCGTGGCACGCTGGCACGTGGCGAGCACGTGGCGATGACATCGGATGACACCTGCATGGATGACACCGGGGAGATTTGTGGATCGTTGGGTTTAGGAGGTTTAAGAGTCATGTCCGGCCAAAAACCACACATCACTCTTTCAAGCTGCGTTTTCGTCCGCGGGATACGGCCTCGTGGGCTGGTGGCTTCAGATCTTCCCAGGTCCATTGGAGGTTATCCCGTGTGATAGCAAGAAACAACCGTGAGGTGATACCCCGAAATCCCCTGAGCAAGAAAGAAGTGGTAATTGAACAAGTTTTGTTGAGTAATAGAAAAGGGAGAACGTCAAAGGGTTCCCCTCCAAGGCACGGAGTGCTCTTGTCGGACGCGGGCATTGCCTTCACCTGGGGCGACAATCGCTATGGCCAACTTGGGCGACCCCCGGTGCTGAAGGAGGAGAATGGCAGGCGAGGAAGAAAGAAGAAAGAAGGAAGGACAAAGAAAGAAAACCATATTAATAGGAAGAAAACGAAGAAGAAATAGTAAAGAACAAGAAATAACAAGAAAGAAACACAACCACGAAGAAAGAAGAAGACGTAAGGAAGACGAAATAACAATACATAAGAATTGTAAGAAGAAAGAATAAGTAATATATAGAGAAAGGAGAGGAAAGAGAAGAAACATACAAGGAAGAAGAAGAAGAAGAAGAAGAAGAGGAAGAGAAGAAGAAGAAGAGAAGAAGAGAAGAAGAGGAGGAGAAGAAGAAGAGCCATGCCTTTGACCGGGTCAAAGGTATTCAAAGGCTTTCAAAGATGCATTTTGGCAGTGGCCCAACGTTTCAAATTTCAATACAGGCTTGCAGTGGGGCTTTGTGTTGGTCATCAAGAGGGAGAAGCCCAAACCGCTAACCGCGGAGGCCTTTCCCCGTGGTGGGCCTGGCCGACTACGAAGTGACCCAGGTGGGACGGGGGACGCTTTGCTTCGAAACCGGGAGGGTACAGGGTGTTCTGGACGGATCCCACGCGGCCACAGCGCCCCGGTCCTTGCGACGGTTGAAGCTGCTGGACGCCCGAACGCCCGAACTCGCCCGAAATGCGGCCGGATGCGTTCTGACCACTGATGGCCGTGACAGTTCTTTTTGTTCTTTTTCTGGAAGATATTATGCACTAGCAAGAAGCTACTAGGGGCTCCTGGCCTTACTACTAGGAGCAAGGACGCTACGAACGGGGCTCCTGGCATCGCTACGAACGGAGCATTCTTACTAGTAACAAGAAGCTAAGACGTCGGACTCCGTCCGGGCCGGGCCGTGGCGTCGTCCACAGGTCTCGGCCGGCACGCACCACTGCCTGGCCTTGGTGGCGCCTGGCCTGGTGTCGACCTGAGCGCCGTAGATGCGTAGTTGGGGATGAGAAGGACTTTGGTAGGTGAGATAGAAGGTTGATAGGGGTTCACACCATGAGAGTTCAAATCAATGATAGGTTGAGAGGGGTTTACACCAATCCCAAGCAAAGCAGTGAGGTCTTCCGTGTTGACCACCATGAGTTCGTTGGAAGGTGAGCAGGCGTTCGTTCGGACGAGGGTTTGTGGGATGGTACTTTGGGCCCGCTCTGAGCGGACTGTCATAGCCTGGTTTGGTGGTTTGACAGGTAGCACTTCGCATGTGATTGGATGAGTCCACGAAGGCAGATTTCGGGGGAGGAGACTTCTTTTTGGCGTCCAGATCCAGTCAATCCAACACGATCCTGGATCAAATTTCGTGCTCCTCCGTGACTGAGCTGTCAGGTCTGGTCCTGGGGGCGCAACAAGGATGGGCAGCTGGGAGTCGGTGACTTCAGGCGCCTTCCAAAACGAAGGAAGGGGCTGGTGAACTAGTGAACTGAGGACCAAGCAGAAATACAGACGACATTCCTAGCCCGCAACCTTTTGGCCACATCCACATCCACTTCTTTTTGTGGAAGATGAGGATCTCAAGAAATGTTGGAGGATGAGGATCCCGCCAAAAGCAGTCACGGTTTTGGGGGACATCTGGAACTAATACGTCAATCGATGCACTTGCAAAACTCTACTATTCAAACAGTATTCAAACCGATCATGAGCAGATCGTCATGCATGGTGCCACCCTGTACACGGATGGTTCATGTGACGATCCGCGGGACCCTTATTCGGCTCGGGGCGCCTGGGCCGTGGTCCTCCGAAATCACCCTATATCCCCCTGTTTTGTCCTGGAAAGGATATTGCAACTGGACACTGCAAAGCGAGTCATGAATTGCCGTTACTTTTTGTATTTTACTTTCTGTTTTTGTTTTATTCTTACTTATTATATTCCTTATAAATGACATTGGAGGGGGAAGCCCTTGAACTTTCATTTTCCGGTTTCTTTTTTGGTGTGTTTTTAAGGATTGCTAGGATTATTGTCTCACATCAAGATCCATGAAAGGACAAAACACTAGCATTCATGGATGTATATCTCATATCATGCTTCCTTGAGGCTGAGCCTGCTCATCCACATATGATAATATGCTGATTTTGTTGAACCAGTGCAGCAGTTGTTGTACTTCAATAGTTCCAAATGTAGTATGCACAGCCGCAACAGGGCTAATCAGTGTTCAACCACCTGTCAGCCATGGCACACCATTGGTGCCCGGCACCACTCACCTGGCTGTGCACCGACGCAAAGTCCTTGCGAGCATGTTTTACAGTGCGTTCCCACTACAGACAACCGGGTTTTTTGGCAGCCAGCTCACTGGCTCCCATGAGTAATAAATCGGAAAACACACAACAAGAACGACAGAAGGACACAGTGGATGACCGCCGCCTCCTGCCGCCAGCTCGCTGGCAGCCAGGATCAACAAAGACGACAGGGGCAGCTTGGACAACAATTGGGCAACAAGAAGGGCAGCATAGATGACCCCCGCTTCCTCGCAAGGGAGCCAGATCACTGATCGACCGGGTGATGGCATCGCAGCCTGCGGGCATGAAGCACCTGTTAAACCTCTCCAACATTATGGCATGAGTGTCTGGGCGTTGCCAAAGAGAGCAATCACCCCTGGGTGAATAGGTGATCCATCAGCCTGATAGGGTGAGAGGTCTGGTTTTTCGATGTGAACGACAGTTGAACACCATCCGAAATGTTGGACAGCAGCGAGAATGATAGGGACCAGAGCCGCTCAAGGACAACGGCCTGCGATCACTTCAACTTGACTATCAAGACACGATGGTTGCAGAGACTCAGGAGATCAAGCAGGGCTTGAGTCAGAGTTGATCCGAGTGCGGTACCTTAAGGCCCTCCACTGAAGCCGGTGAGCTAGCCACGTTCCAGGGTTGCTCATGTAATCGAGCCGGTTGCTCCGCATGCTTCAGCTAAGAAAGAGCGCCCGCACCTGGAAGACCACCCAGGGCAGCTCCAAGAGCGAGGATGAGAAGGCAAGAGAAATGTGATGAGGGACTTGTCGTGAACTAGGTTGGAGTACACCCGCCACGTCATTCGTCCGAGTGACAACGAGCACGGGTCAAGTGTGGTTTGCCAGTCCCATCAAGTATGACAAGGCACAGTTTGAAGAGTGCAAGCAAAAGAATAGGAACCACTTTCAACTCCTGATGAAAGTCGCCTATGCTGGCTGGGTTCCAACCGCAACCTGACCTCTACAATACAGCCGCCGTTCAAGCCAACTCCGGCGCCTTCGCTGCTCTCCGTGACGATGGCGCCTCCATATGCTGGGGTGATCCTGCTTGCGGTGGCCAAGCAGCTGGTAGTCTTTTGGACATCCAGGCCATCCCACATCCCAGGCTTTTGCGGCCATACATGCGAATGGCTGCGTCAGCGCTCGGGTACATCCTGACTTTGGTGGCGACTGTAGCCGTTGCGCCATGTACCGACAGGTCGCACTCTGTCCTGGCTAATGAGGCCACTGACGGGCCTTTGCCGCCTTGACTGCAGATGGGCAGATCGTTGCGCGGTGCTTGGCGGATTATGTTCAGCAAGTGCTTAGCAACTTTGAAGTTTGATGGCTCCCAATTTCGATGAAATTGGGCCGAGGTGTCTATATATATATATATAACTACAACCTAAGAGCGATGGCCTCCAACCTAAGAGCGATGGCCTCCAACCTCAGAGCGATGGCCTCCAACCTCAGAGCGATGGCGTCCAACCTAAGAGCGATGGCGTCCAACCTAAGAGCGATGGCCTCCAACCTAAGAGCGATGGCCTCCAACCTAGTAGCGACGGCGATGGCCAAGCCTATGGAAACAAGAGAGGTCCCCCTGATGTTGGCATTTCCGCGTCGAACCCCTTCGCTTTGCTCTCGGGGTGTTCCCGCTCTCTCAGGGATCGAATCCATCCGGTGGAAGTGTGTGGGGGGATCCCAGGCGAAATCTGGTGGACTTGCGGACTGTGGGATTTGGGGAACGTGGTCTTTGGGGACTTCTAGAGGGAAAAACGAGACATCGGCGAGTGTATGCAGTGTATGGCTAGTGATTACTCCGCTTTTTTTTGTTCCCAACAACATTTCCATTTTTTTGAGGTCGTCCAAAAACTGGCAGAAACCTTTGATCCATAGTTACTCAGTGCAGGTGACCCGTTTGGGGTTAAATGATGCTAGCAGCAGTGTTACACAGCTGTGAATTTTGAGGAGGAATTCTGAAATACCAAACCACAGCGCGCCTGTTCCCACGTACCACTCAAAATCCCCTACGGCAAGGACGAAGGAACACTCTTTTCACCACATGGAAGTCTAACGGCTAAGGTTTCGTTTTGAGTGTTTCATCCATGGAAATGCCTCGCCGTCCGTCTCCGGGGCCGCACGCCATGGTGGTGTTCTGCTGAGGCCACCCACCAATCCTAGATGGAGCCGATTCCACCTTGCAGCCCGATTGCTCAGTCCTGGTTCCGGATCACCAGCGCTTGGGGCCGATCGAGGTTCGTGGACAGTTGGGTTGTGCGGGTTGATGTGAGACCAAGCATGTTCGCCCAAATTTTCGGAGGGACATGTCCACGACGGTGAACTGGCACTTCTCGCTTTCTTCGTTTTGCCATGGGTGACTGGGGTGTGCATATGTGTGCACAAACACCCGAGGTTTCATCTAAAGACGTACCATTTTCCCAGCCTTAGCCCTGGAGCAATGACCACCTCAGCAGGGGCCCAACCCTGTGGGGTTTTGGAGGTGGATGAGTTGACCTGGACTGGTCATAGCTTGAAGGGCATCTCAGCAGACCTGAGGCGGACTTGAACCCACGGGTGGCTGGGTCAACATCAGTGGGCTGCCCTGTGGAAACAAGTTTTTTCTGGATGTGTGGGTCGAGCCAGAACTGATGGAACACCAGATTTGCATTCCGAACACATCACATTTGGAAGTGAACATCCCCCCTGCTTGTAGAGGAACGCAGTGCTTGGTTGAGTACAAAGCTGTTTCGTGGTGCCCCGCACGAAACTCGATTGGCTGCCTTTCAGAGAAGTGTGTGCAGCATTGACCAGGCTCGGAGCCAACAAAGGTGGGCATATCGTGACCGTGCCTGGGCATGCGCAGATGATGTTGGACAGAAAATAGATGTTTGGGAAGCATGAGACATCATGAGACCATTGGCAATTGGCCATTTGGCAGTGGCATGATGTTCCTTTTTTTCTTTGACCACTCTGTAGCAATTTCCAGACCAGAACGCTCGTGATCTTTGTTTGTAAGGATTATTTGGCAGTCAGGCCCATTGACGGTTGAGGAACAATTGGACATGTGGAAGGGCTGGTTCAGTGGAAAAACACTAGGGGCCCGACATTTTGTCCTCAAACTCACAGAGTGATCTCTACAGGAGTTCGGCCTTATTTCTTAAGTCTTTAACCACCACCTCTACCAACCATTATATATTTTTATTCTAGTCTTTTTATGTTTTTTTACTTTTTTTTTCCTCTCTCTCTCTGTCTATATCTTTGGTGCTACCTGCAGAGAACAAGTGCCCTGTCCCCCTGTCCCCTCTGGTCTCGGGATGTTTTCGCTCCACGAGCCCACGAGCGTCCGCTCAGGTCAGCGTCCGCAGCTCAGGGCGACCGTGACGCGCCACACGAAACCGATGATTGCACCGTGCATAGACGTGGCAGCCTTCGTGGCTTTGATCCCACTGTGTGGCTTGGTGTGACAATTCCACCAAGTGTGGCGCGTTTTTCGCACTGAACACTCTTAGGCTGGCATGGATAGTTCTCTGGCCGCCGCGATGAACTCGAACGTTTGGCAGCACGGGTCTCAGCGTTTGGACGACCACGCCTGCCACTCTCGGGAGCAGACGTGGCAGGAACCCTCTTTCGACGGTCGGCGACCGGGTGGGGGGGTGGGCTTTGGGCACATGGGATGTTTCGACAGAGGTGGGGCATCGCTACTAGGAGCAAAGGGCATTGCTACTAGGAGCAAGAACGCTACTAGGGGCTCCTGGCATCGCTACTATCAACAAGAAGCTACTAGGAGCAAAGGGCATCGCTACTAGAAGCAAAGGGCACATGGCATGCTTCGACGGAGGTGGGGCCAGATCAGCAGCAACTTCAACGTGCGGGGACTCACTCGTGCCGGAAGTGCGCGGGTGGCCGGAGTGCTCCACGCCACGAGCGTGGGGTTGGGGGGGGCTTGGTGGTTTGCTCTATGAAAGAGGGGATTCTCCAGCTGAGTACAGCACAGACCCAGGGAAGACCTTGCTTCAGAAATAAGCCCATACCAGGGCAGACGGGCAGACGTCTGCCGAGTCATGCCGGCTGTGCTCATCCACTTCAGCAATGAAAAGCTAATTTGTTTATTTGGCGTCCATGTCCATTGCTAGGTCTTAAAGACCTATGGGCTTCACCTTCAAACAAGCCGAGGCACAAACCTTGAAAAGAACACAAAAATCGCAGCTCCGCTGAGCTGTAGAAGTGCTCTCCAAATGCCCGGGAAAGCGATGCCAGGTCGCCAATACCGACAAGTCCAGGAAGAGTGGGATTGCTTTGGTCCAAAACAGGCGCGTCTTCGCCTCTGTTGCACGATCGGAGCTTGGTTCTGAGAATCCGATCGTTCAAAGAGTAACAAAAAAGCTATTAGAAACAAGTGCCTTACTACTAGTAACAATAAGAATTAAATTAAAATCAATAGCTTCTTGTTACTACTAGTAAGGCACTTGTTACTAGTAGCGATGCACTTGTTCCTAATTCTCTCTCACTCTCTCTCTCTCCAGTTTCTATCAGTTTCTTCTCGTCGCAGCCAGAAAAGAAAGCACTTGTCCGACTGCGACTGAGACGACTCTTGGGCTTTCCGAATCGGTCACTGGAGAGCCAGCAGGCCGTACCTCATCTTCGAGCAGACCCTCTTTCGCTCTCAGATGCGCGCAGGCGCTGCTACAGAAGCAGCGACAGGACAGTGAGACAATATGAGAGAACAACACTTGCCTGATTTGACGAGATGAATGCCTCAAGAAGTAAGCCATAAAGCCTCAAGGAGTACTTTCGATTTTGAGTGGAATTTTTCCATCGAAGCCAACTCCTGGGTCCCCAAGTTCACACCATGAGAGGGGCCAGTTGTGGGGAGGACCAAAGCTGTCATGGCAGTTGTGGACTTGTCCAAATCTGAAGAAACATCACGGGTTATTTCTTTTTTGACCAAACAGTGCAGCAGATGCGGATGACATATCTGGATCTTGGGATGGACTGAGAAATATGGATCATGTAACATCATGTAACAATGTATGCAGATGCGGACCAATGTAGTCAGGGTTGAACAAGTCAGGTCATTGTGGAGATACATACATCTCTCAAGCCCCATGGATCTGGGTGAAAAAAACGTAAACGACACATGCCAAACGCGCAATAGGACGAAGGAGGTAGGACCAACTTCGTCTCTCACTCTTGCACTTCCCAATTTCCTTTTCGCACATTTATTCTTAGTGTCTCTTGGTCAAATTCAGGTCGAATTACTCCATGGTCCCTTCTCACCATACCTCTTCTACTGGGCGGGCCCAGTACTGGAGGACCTGGGTGGCCCCTCCCCACGCATCGTTTGCACGTCGCAGGTCGGGTGTCCATCTCGTCCACGGGATGCAAGGTCTTGCACCAGGTGCATCCCGATTGCTCGGTCCCGGTGGGTAGACACCAGCGGATCGGATCGGAGGGGAGAGACACCTGCGTCCTTTTGATGGAAACGTGACCTGCGTCCTTTTGTCTTGGTGAATAAGTGTCTTTTTTTTTTAAATGGAAAGACGATGTGTGACCTCCTATCGCGTCTGATTGACGGCTCCGTGACCTGCGTCTGTCTTTTCTGAGCTTTGAGATGCGGAGACCGCGGAGGGTCAGGGTCAGAGAGCAAAGAGAGGGACATCCTCGATTCGCTGCTCAGAGGCGTCCGCGACGACCATTCGGACGCGAGGGCCGCTGAGTAACCCCCTTGCCAAGTGCTTGAGAGTGACCCCCTTCTAAAGGGTGCCCCCTGGCCCAGGACCTCAGGAAGACGCGATAGGTGGCACCCAGGGCCTGGCCCCAGCTAGGGGCACCCCCTAAAGCTTTTGGGTTTCTTCAGTCACTGAAGACCCCGCTCGGGGCGCTCGGAGATCCACCGCTGAGATCGACCGCTTGGACGGACGTTCGGCCGGCAGGACACCTTCACCGAGCAGTTGAGAGCGGAGACGTTGGTGCAAGGGGTGCAAGACATGCAAGCCAGCATCAACGAGGAGCATGGTCTTTTCCGAGAGGATGGGAGTTGTTTAGACAGAGAGGAGGCAGAGATGTGGGGATGGGGTGCTTCCTGATGTTGGCTTTTTTCGAGAAAAGGAGGGACGAACCATGGGGAACATGGGGTGACACATGGTTTGGTTTGTTTGGCTTCGAACGTCGTTGGGAGTCGCTTGGCGAGGAGCGGCAGCACCTAGCAGAACTGAACAAGACGACCACCGAAGCAGAGGCACATGATGTTTTTGTAGCTGAGGCAATAGACTTGGAAGAGCTTTTCCGGCTACTGGTATCAGGTGATTCAGGATTTCATGGTGATTTAGGTGGGGGTGGGACAAAAGACCACCCGTTGCTTGCCAAGAATTCTCCCCCAAGAGAAAAGCTTACGTAGTCTTATGTCTATAATATGTGTACCCCTCCCGTCCAATACACCCCTCAGAGCCTCATGATCAAAATTGTAGCCGGCTTGCTTTGAGTGAGAAGCAAGGAACATAACATAATTACTCATTAGTTTTTAATCATTTTTTTTTTTGGTACACTCTTTTCCGCTGGAGGGGAACCTGGCCCCCTTCGCTCAACGACAGGTGAAGGTGCATAAAGCATTCAACTACATTAGGTTAAACACTTGCAATGCTGGAACGAGAATGTATTGTAAGAAATACATCTCAGATCTAGGGTTGTGGGGGACATTGAACATCAAGATCCAAGGTGCCTCCCGGTCACGTGCCTTCTGCAGTGCCAGGCACCAGCAGCGCAGCAGCACGGGGGCGACGAGGATGAGCTGGCCACGCTGCAGGCGGGGGAGAGCTGCACGCTTTTGTCATAGCTCCTGAGGGCTCCTTCTCATAAGATCGAATCATTGGTTCTTTGAAATCTCTTTTGTTCAAGAAAAGGAGCAACATCTCCGGTCAAAGCAGCCTCGCATGTAATGAGCAAGATGTGGAGGAATCTGGTGTCGGGACATGTCCGAAAAGGATTAGAGTGGAAGCGTGGAATGTGACTTTCCCCTTCAGTGGTTTCAAGAGGATTCAAAGAGGTGGTTCGTGTTCCCATCAAACCACTCCTCCTTTGGTTCTTCATGTTCTCTTCGTTTGGGGTACAACGATCTCCTGGCCTCCACCTCTCGGCAGGACACCATTGGCCAATTGGAACGAGACATCATGCTCTTGGAACGAGCGCCTTGGCGTGACGCGGGGTGGAGGGGACCTCGTCCACACCGGGTGGAGGGACGTGTCACGGAGGCCGGAAAAGACTTGGTTCGGTTCGGGGCATTGGTGGAAAGCTCCTGATGTGTGGGGAAAGGTTTCTTTTCGGGGGACTTTGAGATGTCCAATTTGTAAAACCATGGAAAGCCTAGCCTATATCCAATACATTCGTGCTGTGGCATTGTCTCGAGAAAGGCGCCTGTTCCAGTTTTGGCGGCTGAAGCCGCGGAAGGGTCTCAACACATGTGTTGGGTGCCATTGGGTGCTCCCTTTCTTGGTGGATTTTGGTAGCAGCTTTCCCACCCCCTCTGGCCAAGTGCCAACTGTATTCATGTAGGAATCTGAATTGACACGAAACCCCTTTGACACCACCTTCATTGGGACCTGTGTCGATCCATGATGATCCATGGGAAGAGGAACCACTTGACCAACACGTCCGGCAGCTGGGGTGCGTTCGAAGCCGATGTCCGTTGAGGACATCGAAGCCTACGGGAAGAGCCTCGAGAGCTGCGACCTGCGACAGGCGATCCTGTAAAGTGAGCCTGCAGTCGACCATAGATTCGACTCTAAACCATTTCTTTTTTGACCTTTCCGCCTACTTTGGGAATGGGCGCAAGTGGAATGGGAATGGGGTTCCCACAGAGGGATTCAGGGCGCTCGGGCCTGGAGGGACCGCAGTGGTCCGATCAAAGACAAGACCTTCAAACGGTGAACCCAGCTGGTTTGGAGGCACACAACCGGAAGCAGTTGCAGCAGCTGCAACAGCAACTGGGCAGCAACACGCCACTGTCACGCCGACTCTGCCCGAATGCCGCTGGCGTGGTGGGATGCGGTCAGCACGCGTCACCAGAAGAAGAGGTGTCCTCAAGACCTTCAATCATCACATCGTCCTTCGGAGAGAACTCACCCCTCTGGAGATCCGCCAGTGAAGGAAGGCCTGATCCCCATTCGCCAGTCTGATCCATTCTTACTCCACTCCAGCGACTCACTTGATCTTTGGCATTTGGGGTTCTGCTGGGGGATTCCGAGTTGAACCGAGGCAAGGCACCTCGTTGCGGGATCGGCAAGACCAGGCGGGTTTGGGTCCGGAAGAGCAAAGAAGCTCCAGTCGGAGATCAAAGGCTTCATAGAACTCTTCAGTTCTGGCGGGTTCTAGGCGATCACTTCCAACTCTTCAGAATTCATGGACATTTGCTTGAGAAAGGCTTCAAGTATGCTCATGGGCGGGCTGCTGTGGGAGCACGGGCAGGGAGGTCCAAAACGACCACACCGCATGCGACTTGGGATTCCACCAACATTGGGTCCCGCTTCAGTTCCCAAGAAGGGATCTGAGCATTCATTTTCTGGGTTGATTCTTTGGATTTCCCATCTCGAAGCACAACTTTAGAACAGGTCGCTCAAGCCCAACGCAGCTTTTCTACGACTGCAGCAAGGTATTAAATGCCTTTCGTCCCCCTTGGGACTCTTCAGGGCTTTGCAGCCGCAAATGCTGCGGTGATCAATCACATGCCTAGGCATCGCGCATTCAATAACCTAGGCAAGTGCAAACTGGACATGATTTTTTTTTTGGATTTCCCATCTCGAAGCTTCCGTGATTGCTATCCATCACAGGGTTTGGTGACACCGTAGCCCCCCGTCCCTTGACCAAACCCGTTTCGCCCAGTCGCTCGTTCCGCACCCTTCCGATTCGCCAGACATGCCCCGAGCGTGAGGGGAGCGGCGCAGGTGTCCCTCAACATCTACATGGCGCCCAAAGCCGGCGCTGAGAGGAGGCCGGTGGAGCGGCGGTTTTCGGGGGTTTTGGGGTTTTGGTGAGAAAACGTAGATGATTAAGACAACATGAAGAACAAACGATGATTTCGTAAAATCCATCGATGGGATTCAGATCCCAAAAGAAGGCCTCCGAGATCCTTCCTTTGTGGATCCCCAAAGACTCCGCACGTCGCTCCAGGAAGTTGGAGGAACAACTCACAGAGGCGCCATACCGTATGTGTTCTTTCGGCTGCGCCGGCGTGGACTGGGCCGGCCACTTTTGAGATCTTTTGAGCAGCTGGACGTGCATGACATTTTGCATCATGGATTAGTTTTTAGTTTATTGTTATTCCCCACATTGACGTGTGGGGTTTTTCTTTTTAGTGTGGTATCCGCTCCTCCGCCTCCCTCCTCCTCCTCGCCTCCCGCTTGCCACCAACGAATTGTCACCAACCAAGTGCCACCAACAAAATTGCCACCAACCAATTGCTACCAACTAATTGTCACCAACCAATTGTCACCCACCACTTGCTACCAACCAATTGTCACCAACCAATTGTCACCAACCAACTGCCACCAACCTTTTGCCACCCACCAATTTTCACCAACCAATTGCCACCCACCAATTGCTACCAACCAATTGCTACCAACTAATTGTCACCAAACAATCGTCACCAACCAACTGCTACCAACCAATTGTCACCAACCAATTGTCATCAATCAGTTGTCATCAACCAATTGCCACCCACTAACTGTCACCAACAAACTTCCACCAACCAATTGCCACCAACAAACTGCCACCAACCAATTGCCACCAACAAACTTCCACCAACCAATTGCCACCAACCAACTGCCACCAATCGGTCGGATCCGATGGGTACCAATTTGTCATGCCGAACAAAACCCCCACCGCCATTTCCGGAGACCTGGGAATGGCCCCGAGCAGGTGGGGTTGTTGAAACTGACAAGGATGCCTGCTCTTTGCTGTTCCCGCACTGTTTTTGCTATATCGGACTACCAACTTCTTTGTAACATCAAACAGGCTGCCATAAATAGAACTGGTCCTTTTGCCACTGGCTTATGATGCATGGGACTGCGTCAAGCCCCAAAGGCTTTCGAGCCTCTCGTGGTATTGCTGGTACTCTCGATTGATGTGCTGTTTGTTGCGTAGTGTATTTGCACGTTCGGCAGGTTTCTATTTTTTGTATATTGGAGCAGTGTTTTGTTTCACACATATCTTTCACAGCTTTGCAAGCTTCGTACTTTTCCGTCTCTATTTATCATTTATCTGTCCTTCTTCCGCATTCTTTTCGTGGCTGTTGAGCCCATTCGTGCACGCGGGAAAAGTGGGAAAGATGGAGGCCCCTTGCCTGAAACACCATTGGATCCTTTGATGAGAGTTGCAACTCCGCAACTCTGAACCTGACACTATTGATAGACCACTTCTTATTATCCTCACGACGGCATTTTCATGCTTTTTCCAATAAGTAGACCACTTCCTCCATTGCTGCTTGGCACGGCCGTTGTTTCACGGCCTCGAATCCGTCGCCCAACGTCGGAGGTCGAAGAGTTCGTCCAGGCGAACAAGAATACCCGTCTCTCGGTGGAGCTTAGGGTGTTTTTCTCGGTTGGGTGTTGGGTGTTGGGTGTGGAGGTTTTTCAAGCAGATGGATCTTACTATGACTATGAGAAAAGGGATTCTTTGTATAATATGTATATAGGGGCTATTTTATGGGTCACCAGTGGTGTGTTGTACCATGTACCAAACTTTTGCAGGTTGGGAAGTGTCAGTGTTTCCTTGGCGAGTGGGAAACGTCAGTGCAACTCGTGCTCCATGGGATGCAGCGCTTTCGAAGGTTTGTTTGGGATGTTTGGACAGAGATTTACTATATCTCTCCTATAGTTTCCGACAACCCTAGTCGGGAATTTCGGATTGGACAACCCATATGGGCTTTCACAACATGCTTTATTCACAGACACTGTGTAACGCAGTCTATGACTGGAAGGGCAGTGGGCGTGATGGATTGTCCGCAAGTTGTCCTTGAAAACAGGTGGTGATTGGGTTACCAAAGCCGGGACCCTGGATAGAAGCTGGCAGCCTGTCGAATCTATCTACGTCTCATGCCAACGCACTAAAGGCGAAGAAAAGACACGCAAAGACCAGCCGTTGATGGAAGACCTCCGGGGCCCAGGCTTCTAACACCTATTTATCGCACTGACTTCAGGGTGGAATCTCCTTCAAAAATTCACGATTCTTTCTACTTTCAACCACTTTTCCCGATCTTCACTGTCTCCTTCCTTCCGCATGGTGGTCTCCCATCCCACCCGAGGCATGACGCTGCTGGACCAACGCGCCGAGACGGACAAGGCGGTCGTCCCCGGGCACGGGAGGGGAGGAGCCGGACGTGGTCTGGATGGGGTGGAAGGTGGGTGAACAGTGACAGAAAGGTACTGTGCATATATGTTTTAATGGAAGTTACGGAAGGTGCAGAATAGCTGGATGTACCCCTGAACTGGTTGGTTTGGATGTCTTTCAGTTTTCTACCAAAAACAGTTGCTTGCCTGGTTTTGCGTAGCTGTGTGTCGAAGTTCCAAGTGAATCTCGGCACACACACACTTCGAACTTGGGTTTTCAGTTAACTCAATTGCCACGATGGGAAGGAAGGTGAGGGAACGGAAAGGCGCATAAGTCCGCAAAACAGTGTTGTTTAATCAATGTTTCACAGCAAGTGCAAGGTGAAGCGGCTGCACAGCGGTGGGAAACCTGTTTTTTGGGTGAGGTAGCATGAAGAACCATGGAGACAAACAAAGCAAATTAGACAGCGTGGTCAAAAGTTCAGGTTGCACGTACACGGAGGTGATCAATCTCCGCATCCCCCATCGTGGAACAGCTTCGTTGGCACAGGTATCCACGATGGGCCTGTGCCCCCTGCCTTGGATAGAAAATCTAGGTGGTGGTGGAAAAGTAAAACAGGTGGAAACCCTTAGAGCCAGGGTGTGACACACACAACACGCCGTAATCGGCGCGCAGAGCGAGCGGTGGAAAGCGCGGGTCTTTTTCTCAAAAACCGCCTGCACGCTTGCAGGTTATGCCCTTTTTGGGCGTAGAGGTTGACCAAAGCTTCAGCCCCAGTGGTGGCATTAGTAAGGTGAACTCGTGGCATGCAATGCAATTCCTGCTATCTGTGGAGTGGTGCAGAGCATGTGGAAGCTGATCAAACGGCTGCGGATTAAAATTTGTAAAAGTTGGGAAAAACGCACAATGCACAAACCTGATATCATGACGTGGGAATACCGAAAGAGTTCAGAGATTCTGGTGGGAAGTCCATCGTTTATAGCCCGGCGGCTCGAAAATCAGGAAATTCAGGGATAAAATGGAAACCGTGGAATCAGTTATGAAAGTGGAGAAACGGTGAATTCCGGCATGGCGTCGGTGCCCCACTGAAGGGGATCACACCCAGTACCCGAGTGGGAAGACTGAGCGAGTCACACTTCGAACTTGGGTTTTCAGTTAACTCAATTGCCACGATGGGAAGGAAGGTGAGGGAACGGAAAGGCGCATAAGTCCGCAAAACAGTATTGTTTAATCAATGTTTCACAGCAAGTGCAAGGTGAAGCGGCTGCACAGCGGCGGGAAACCTGTTTTTTGGGTGAGGTAGCATGAAGAACCATGGAAACAAACAAAGCAAATTAGACAGCGTGGTCAAAAGTTCAGGTTGCAGGTACACGGAGGTGATCAATCTCCGCATCCCCCATCGTGGAACAGCTTCGTTGGCACAGGTATCCACGATGGGCCTGTGCCCCCTGCCTTGGATAGAAAATCTAGGTGGTGGTGGAAAAGTAAAACAGGTGGAAACCCTTAGAGCCAGGGTGTGACACACACACACACACACTTCGGGTGGGATTGAATGGTTTGCCCCTTGTCTCTATCAACTCTCTTGATTGTCTCTCCATACTCGTGTGTAGGCCACCCATTTGGATCGTTGGCCATTGGGTTCATCCACTGCGATGATCACACTGAAGTAGGAGTGCATGACACTCCTCTTCCTTCACGTCTCATCGGCAAAGCCCCATAAAACCACTCTTTGCACGCACGCGGAGAACCCACTCTCCACAGTCTCTGTCCGGGCGCTGGACTGGAGTGGTGAGGAGAAGCAGAAGATCTTGGCGCAGTTGGCCAACAGCCGCAAGCAGCGCGAGCGCTTCCAGCGGCGCTTGGACATCGCTCGGGGGCGCAGACCGATTTCTTCGCGGGAGAGGGTGGGTCTTGTTGCCGGCGCACTGTTCAGGGTGAGTCTGGTCCCATCAGCATATGCACCCACCTCTCACTCCAATCTGTTTGGGGTGAGTCTTTATTTCTGAAGGATGTCGAAGACGAGAGGGACATGAGGATCATGAGGATCTGGGAGAATTTGGCTGTGTTCCAACCCCACTGAGACTCCATACTTCCAGGAAGGTCCATGATACACAGAACCCTTTGGTTGGTGTTCAGATCTCTGGTGCTTGTACCAGTAGGTTCTGGAAAGAATTCAACCTAAAATAACCTAAAGTAGATGAGCTTCCTGCGCATCGCATTTGGCACAGCATCCGATGTCATCTGCCCCAGGGAGTTCAGGTAGCCAACGGAACCACGGCCCTTTCTACAGGAGAACGATGTGGGCCTACGGGTCAAAGACCTCATTGTAGGGGAGATGGTCATACAAAGACACCATAATAGGATCAGGGATCAGGTTTTACTGGGTCTTTTGACTTGTAGGGTGGAGCGGGTTCCATGCTTCTCACGCGATTCCACCGAAGAAAAGCCCCCGAGCTCCTGGACGGCAGTGCAGGTGAAGGACCTGAGCAAGTCGAGCAAAGTCATGGGGCCCAGAACGGAGGAAGACCGACCGGTGACCAGGTGCTTAGCCATCGACCTCGACCTTAAGATGTCAAGGATCAAATCAGCTGAGATTAAAATTGATTACCCGGGATCAGTGTCCAGCTCCATCGAATCATCTCTCTCATCTCTTCGCTTTTCAGGTGTCCAGCTCGACCGGCTTTCTCAATGGACCGAAACGCCGGACCGGTGAAAATCCACCGACCTCATCGACTCACCATCGATTTGTTGTGACCGGACCTTCAACTCATCGGCCGAAGAACACATAAACACGCCACAAAAATACGAGTCTGGACACCCTCCGTCCCTTTTTTTGGAAAGAGTCTCATACCAAAGCACGAACACACGACAGACACACGACTCACTACACATGACTCATGTCTGTCAGACACACCAAAACGGGGAGGAACAAAAAGGAAGGATGACACACAGACACGCGCCAAATGCGAGCCAAACGACAGAAGCGCCAGATCCGAGGCTTCGAGCTCCGGTGCCTCGGATCCCCTGATCAAGGCGCGGTTGGGGGGCCGCGCGCGGGCCGCGCGGTCTTTGGAGCCCTTCCCCCTTCCGCGCGAGCCGAGTGAATGTGAACGTGTGTGTATGGGTGTGCGTGTATCCCTAGTTTCTTTGGTGTGTGGCTGAGGCTGAGGTCTTCGGAATCGGGCTTGAAACCTGATGCAAAGACATTTTTGGTACTGGAAAACTCAGAACGCCCGCGAAAGACCGTTTTCTTTCACTCTTCGAACCGTCCCGGCCGAGTGTCGGGGCGCGGTTCGGCGAGGCTCCCGCTGGCTTTTTGCGTCGGACATGCGAATTCCGATGACTCGATGAGTGCGCACTTTGATTCCTTTTTTATGCGATGTGTTCGGCCATAGGCCACACACCTTCATTGGGATTGAGTTGATTTAGAAGTGCTCGGAAGCCACCATCCACGATCTACCACTCAATGACAGACGTTATTTGCTTTTACTACGTATAGGGACCTTTCGGGGTCTCCCTACCCCCAAATCTAGAAGCTTTTTGCCAGGTGCTAGACAAGCAGTGCCAGGAGATGTCTGAGTGACCTGGAAAAACTCGTTGCTGGGGTTGAGTCTCGGGTAGATGTTCGAGCGGACAAGCTGAAGGGGTCATATGTCAAAGGCATCGACCGTGACTTGGCATCGGTGGTTGAGCATCAGTACGCCGTGGTGCATGGAGTACAAGCTTGATAGTATTTGACCTCCTCTTTCCACTGGGCCCTGGCCCTTCCACTCGATTTAGGGTGGCACCTCCCGGCTTCTCATGGTCTGTCACATGCCGACCCCCCGAGCAATCGAACGGGTCCTCCCGGTGACGGTGACGGATGGTCCCATGAGTCGCATGGGCCCTGTGACCCGGCACCAGAGGCTCCCCCTTTGGAGATGAGCGGTCCGTCCACACTTAGAGTGGTTCATCTCCAGAAGGTCTGTTCTTTGGTTCGGAATACACTGAAGCCAGGACCAAGCTGATTCTCGGTGAAAGGATGTCGATCCGTCTCGTTGGTTTTCCGGCCAAAGTGTGCACCATGGCTCGCGTCGACCGTCCCTATGGTATCTCATATTTTCAGACAGAACATGTCATGGATTTGGATGAAGAGCACCTTCCTCCCTCCTCCATCTTTTGATACCCAATTCTAACTTTAAGCAGAGGTCCTATGTCTTTCGACTACTGTCGCGTGTTCTTTGAAGCGGGCCGGGTGCGTTTGGGAGCCCCCCCTGGAGCAGTCAGAGCTTGATCCACCCATCATCGATGCAAAAGGAACGGATTGCCCTCAAGGTTTGGAAGAGAACCAGGCCTCAGGAACTCCATGGGATTTGCCTATTTGAGGCTTATCAGTATTTTTTTTCTCAGGTTTGTTGAGCTTTGAACACGTCAACATCAATCAGCATGGGTTCCGGCCGGTGCCACTGTGCCCACAACACCTCACTCAAGGTACTTCAGTCGCCGCCAAAGCGTCGGCGGAGAGAGCAAGGAGGGAGCATCGGGCGAACTTCATTCTTCTTGGACCATCTTAAACATAGAAGTATGAAGTATACGCAGCCCAGTAGATTCTTGATTTCAAGGGCCCCGGCTTTTTCTTTTTTGGTAAATCAATACTTTTGCCACCGATGGCGATTGTGCTTGCAGTACCACAATTTGGCCTTGGGATGACCCAATCTCCATGCTGTGCTACAGTGTTGAGGACTTCCTGGCTGCGATGAAGATCCACGATGCTGCCGGGAGCAAAGCGGGTTTGTCTCAAAGTGAGGGACACTATATAGTAGCCACTATATATAATGGCTTTGCGTGCCTTTACATTGTTCTGCTTTTCTCCTCAAGCAATGTCGCGCAACAGTTGCTGTTTCAGAGGTCCGGTGTTGTTGTGGTGCTGTGCACATGTGCATGTCTGGACTTCGACCCTTTTTTGGGGGGGTGGAGAGGTGCCATTTTTGGTATGCCTGGTTTCCACTTTGCTCTGGTGATGGTCCCTTTCGACTCGTGACCGGCCTCACGCGGCCGGACACCCGCTCCGAGGACCGTGCCTTCTTGGACCAGATCGAGCAGAAGATGAAGGTGCGACGACGCCGGACGACACCGGGACGACCGGGGGGACGATTCACGGCCGTGGCGCCGCAGTGGTGCGATGGAAGCAGTGTGGGGGGTCCACGGGAAGGTGTGCGATTGAAGCTTTTGGTGGGTGAGCATGGCCAGATTTTGGTTTTCTCTGTTCAAGCATTTCTTGCAGGATGTCTTCGGTGGTATTTATAGGGCTTTGAAAAAACATCCATCATGTGGATCAAACCGTGCGATTCAAGGAATTGAAGGCCCAAGCTTGTGTTTGCGACCATGACTTTTGGCCGGCCTTCTGGGAGACCCGAAGACACTCCTCGAGTGTTTCGTATTCCCAGACCCCTCCAAGAGGTCACCCCCTGCGACTTTTATGTCCTCAAACACTTCAGAAAAAGCACCCTTTGAAAGGACATCAATGCCGATAAAAAGATATAAAAGCCCTGCTCAGTTGTGGTGTTTGATTTGCATGTCCCTCCAGCAGTTTGGTTCTTGGCCCCAGGATGTGGTGGACAATGTGATCAGCAATGGTACTCCGGAGCGGGCGGAACGGGCTCGCCTGGCTGGGCCCTCGGATGTGGCACGTTCCCTTTGCTCCTAGTAGCATTCTTGCTCCTAGTAGTAAGGCACTTGTTACTAGAAGCGATGCACTTGTTCCTAGTAGCTTCTTGCTCCTAGTAGTAAGGCCAGGAGCTCCTAGTAGCGATGCCCTTTGCTCCTAGTAGCGTCGTTGTGAACTCCACGAATGCTGCTGAGGTGAACCAAATGTTGGTGGACATGGTGAACCTCAGAAGATCCTGGTGTGACATGTTGCAGGCGAAAACCAGGGCACTGAAGCCAACGCGAGCGCTGTGAAGTAACTCGCCTTGACCAGTGAGACCATTGTTATAACAAAATACCCCTATGTGTATCACACAGGCACGCATGTTTGTAGTGTTCTCCGCATGGATCATCCGTGTCGGCGATCCAACATCTGCATGGTTACGCCGTGTCCATCCAAACACACCAACCCATTGGCAGCGGAGCTCTTCCACACGAGGTCCGGTGTGGCTGTTTTCAAGACCAGTGAGTCTGGAAAAATCGGAAGGATCCCTGGAAACCTCGTTGAGTCCTATGAAGGATCCCTGGAA
>CAXAMN010013558.1:701247-728302 GCA_963970005.1 Durusdinium trenchii | reverse complement strand
CGTTGAGTCCTATGAAGGATCCCTGGAAACCTCGTTGAGTCCTATGATGTACTAGGTTTTTCTACATGTGTGTGGGTTTCGGGTCTGAATGGGGTTGCAGTTTGGCACAGTGCAGGTTTCTCCTGGTCCGTTCCTGAAGGAACTTCCGAAGTTCAGAAGCCCTTTCCGGTGCTGGGAACGGGTCCAAAAACGGGGCCACCAGAGGAACCAAAAAGGGTGCCAGGATGGGGCTTAGCATGAGAGTTTCTGGTCACATCCAACAGATCCATATTCCGGGTGTTTGTGGCCAATACTGGACTGTTTGTTCCCGAAAGCAGGTGAAACAAACGAGGTCTCAAACCCAAATCAAAAGTGCTCGACGTCTACTTCCGCCGGCGTTGACGAGACCGACTCAGTCGGATGGCTTTGAAGCAGGAGTCGGAGGGTCTTTGGCCCGGCATCACTCCGCAGTCCGAGACAGGCCGACGTCTCGGCTCAGGTGGGCCCAGTCAGGTGGGAGGCTCCCCCCACCTGACGGGTCAACTGCTGCCTTTGGAACTTGCTTCTCTCAACTGCCTTCATTGCTGAAGGTCGACCCTCCACCAAAACCTCCACAGCCACGGGTTTGGCCAGGACCGTTGGGCGTCGGATGGTTCGGGTCCAAGAGTTGGAGCTGGGAGCCGTGGAGCCAAAGGCCGAGCAGCCGTGTTCCTCACCGCATTCGTAGCGTCCGATCGCTCCGTTCGTAGCGATGCCATGCTCTGTTCGTAGCGAACCTTGTTCTGGTCTAGCCTGGTCTACGAATCGTGAAGTTGTGATCTTCCATTTCGTTCCAATCGGGCAAGGGGGCTAGGTTTTCTCTGATCAGAGGGGCCCACCGTGCACCACACTCTTCCGCAATGCATTCACGATGGTTGATTTGTGAGTAGATGGAGATGCGTCAACACCCAACACCAAAGAAGCCATGATCAGCTGTGACCCGCAAGGCTATGGCGTGCCAGTACCCGCAGGTAGGGGATGGCGACTAGTTTTTAAAACAATCGTTTCTTCTACAGTCTTAGTGAAGGATGCTAATATGTTGTTTTATTGTTGCCGTCTTTGAAGATGTCGGCGACTATCGCGAAATCACCATCTGCACTGCAAACAAAAAGCGCGCCAAGGCCCTGCATTATTTTTGAGTACGCATTCTATGTTGTTTTCCTTCCATATGTGGAGTCCCTGTGCAAACGACACGAAAAACCACACGCCTTGTCACTCACCGCCTTGTCGGCCACTCCCGAAACCCCTCTCCGCCCTCGTCCGCCCTTGCTCGAGGTTTGGACCTGAGCTGTTTCTTCGAGGGCTCCACGAAGCCCTCGGCCGCCGACCCACGGGAGGCGGGTCGAGCGTTTTCGGTCGCGTGCGTTGAAACGGCCGGGATTTGTATTGGTGTCGGGGCTTACGGGGGGATGAGAGGGCACGGTGCAGAAGTGAGGGAAGTGCGTGAATTTTACTTGGAGTGGAAGAAGGTTACTCACTCCTTGGCTGAGTGATGAGGCGCTGAATGAAAGGGGTGCCCATCATACATCCACGGAGGCGAAGTGGCCAGACCTCCGGACCAGCAACACGCATGTGCTTATTTGTCAAGAAAGTGATGCGGGTGGCTTCGAAGCCAAACTTCCAGGGACATTTCAAGAACGGAGTCTGGCGCAGTACCACCGTGCTTTGCTCCTAAACTGATCCTATAAACTTCTGCTCCTAGTCCGTTCCAGTCCATGTACATAGCTGGGAGGAATTTTTGGTGGGTGATGTGACACACACACACACACTGTCTGTGGCGCATCCGCTTTCGGACGGAACCTGCCCTTTCACACCGGGAGGTGCGCGAAGACTTCGAAGAGGACTGGACCAGGGTCGGGTACCGGGTCGGGTCCGGGGAAAGTGCTTGGGAATGTTCGTATTCCTGGCAGTTTCAATGAATGTTCGTAGGGACTGCCAGGATTGCTGGGAAGTAGGGGCTGCGTCACCAGCGCGACCGCAGCCAATTTTGCCAGCGTACCAGTACCAGCGCACAATCGTTCGCGGACACACTTTGCCATGTCGCTCAATTGCTGAAGGGCCGTGGATGTTTTTCTGGCTGCAAGGGAAGAAGGTATCTAGAGCTGAGCCCGGTCGGGATGTTGAACTGCGCCGAGACAGAAATGCAGGTGTCTCCGAAGTCGACTTGGTTGTTTCATCCCAGGGAACATGTGAAGTGGTCAAACAGCTTGAATAAGACGGTGCATGATAGTGCAAAGATAGTCCGAAGATGTTAGCCAGGGCTAGCAGGGATTCTTGAGATCCGTGCTTTTCATTGCTTTTCCACAGATGCCAACAACTGAATCCATACATTCCACACGCGTCGTTCCAAAAAGCACTGTGCTTGTTGTTGTGCTTTTTGTTTCTTTAACCTCCCAAACCCGCAGGAACCGCCGTCCCTGCTCCAGACGTCCGACCCGCCCAGAGGGCGCGAGAGAGCGAGAGAGGGGGAGAGAGAGAGAGAGAGCACAAGAGAGCAAACATTGAGGTCCTGAGGTTTTTATGGTCGAATGGATGATAGTGGATGTTTCCAGAAAGAATGGATGTTTCCTGAGGTTTTAGGAAGAATTGGCCGAAAGGATCTCTGATCTTCCAGGAAGAAACGCTGTGAGATAGTCTCAGATTGATCTTCCTAACTGCTTTGAGACCTTCTGAGACTTCCCAGAAGTGACGATGATCTGTAGGTATACGTACGAGTTTAGGTCTGTCCCCACTTACCTGTAACAGTCAGTAAAGAATTATATATCACTTGTTTTTGAACAAGGCCTTTACTAACCATCATCCACTGGGCCCTGGCAATAGGATAGACCCAAACTTTAGCATATCTACGGTTGTGCTCCAAATGCCCCAGAAAGAGACTCCGACCCTCCGAAGGGGGGGACCCACCCGGCTGAGGCCGCAGCTGCCGGGGCTGAGCCTCTTCCGTTCACCCGACGCGGCTCAGCTGGCCGGGCAGGTTTGGACCGTGGAAGTGGAGATCATCCGATCCCAAAAATATGACGTGAAGGATGGTGATTGTGAACGATGGTGAAGGATGGTGAAGGGGATTCCTTTATAAAGGATTGAATCGCTTGTGAATCACAGCTGAATCACTCCTCCCAGGTTGAAGGATCGACATATTTCAATGAGGAGTCAGGATCGACTTTGAGAACATGTCATTTCATGTTTTGGTTGGTGAGGGGTCGTACCTGTTATTTTATGTTATTTTGGACTGGATTACGTCTTCTTCTTTGGATTGCGTGTTCCAGATGTCGGAGATTTCGGGGACACTCTCGGCAACCTTTCGGAGTCGGGTGCTTGGTGCTTGGATGACTTCGGCTGGGCGGCAGTTCTGGCCGCCAAGGATGCCATGGCGCAAGGCAGAAGCAATGCCTTCTTAATCTGAGTGGCTGGCCTTCGATTTCCGTTTTCGCCACCGTTGCGAGGCAGTCTCAAGGCCTTTTCCAGAGTGTAACTGGAGGGAACATTTTCTCAACAAGCCGAAGAACGCATGAGGTTTGCCCCCAAAGAGAACTATGACAACCCTGCTACCTGAAGAAAGTGATACTGCCCGCACCTACATCCACAGAGTCTGACAAGGGGCCAAGACCAAGAACCTCCAAGTTGATGTCCTTTTCATGAAGCAATCTTGACCACATGAACTGAGTATGACAAGTCACCACCAAACCCATACGTTCCTTTGGAGGTGTTTATTGATTAACACCTTTTGTTCTGGCGTAAAAACTCCAGAGTTTTCAATTCATGGATTTGCCGGGCCCATAAAAGGCAAACAATCACATTATGCATGACTGGAAGCGTTGTGGCTTGCTCTGATTTTCCCAGATGTCATTAGTCCACCTTCAGGTACATCAATCTTCCTGCAACTCCAAATTGGACATTAGTTGGGAACTCCAATAGTAATCAAGTAATGAAATAGCATCGACTCAAACGCATTCAGCTACTGTTCAAATCTTCTGAGACGCCTGCGGCCGCAGCGGGACGTGTCATCCTGTCGGCAAAAGTCGCCAACAGAAACTCGTTGACTCTCCAACTCGTTGAGAGACAAAGAAGCTATTAGTAACAAGTGCCACGCTAGTAGTAACAAGTGCCTTACTAGTAGTAACAAGTGCTCAAAAGTGAGATTATAGTTGGTGCAGGTACACATTCAGGCGTCCCTGAATGCTTCAATCTTTCGCAGCTTCGTTGGGCGACGTTGGAAGATTGGCCGTTGCCCCTGCTGTGACGGTACACACACACTGACGCGTGCGCATGTTTTCGATTCTTCGAGGTTTCCAGGGCGCCCCACATGGAGGACATCGCGTCGTTTGCACGCCACTCGATGGTCGGAGGAGCCTGAGGGAAGCCGAAGTCGTTCTGCGACGGAGCCCGGGTTCTCTACGTTTCAAAGATGGCCTCCTTTGAGAAATTTTGTCCGACTCAGTAGCACAATGTAGCACATATGGAATTGTTTTGTAGCCCCGAGAAAGGGGAGCGACTTTTCATTTTAAGGTCACCTGGGGTTTTGTTGTTTGCCTGCTGAAGAGCCTTGTGGCTGAAAAGTGGGGTGCAGTGTCTGCGCACCCTGGAAGAGGTCCACGAACCTGAAACGCCTTTTGGTCTTGAACGCCACGTGTTCCGTTCTTGGTCCATGAACCCATGCCGTTCCGCCCAGTTCCCATGGGGCCTTGGACCCGGTCGACCGGGTCGACCATCGAGACCTACGGGTCGATCCATGCAGGCAACCATGTTGGGGTTCACCGAACCAGGCAACCATGGTGGTTCGGTGATCTCCGGGGTCTTCGGGTGCCCAGAACATCCAATCATGATCCACTCACTTGGAGTCTAAGATGCGTTCAAGCTTCCACGAGCTTGACTTTCAACATGAAGAGCATTCTTGGACCGTGCTGAGCTCGGAGCTCCGTGCTGAAGGAGCTTGGCAGGTTCAGTCAGCTCAAACGGAATATATCAAGATTATTAAGGCTCCCTCAGACTCCGTCAGACTCATTTCAGCCCTGGTCCGCAGGCCGGGGGGGTGGTGTGCGACCCGGCCCGCAGCATGAGACCCATGAAGAACAATCCCGGAGTTGTAACGGGAAAAGTCACCTGCAAGCTTCGAAACTTAAACATGTGCCGTTTTTTCATGAGGTAAAGACGCAGGTTTGCCAACAGAGCCACTGAACATGGTTTGTTCAGGTCGTTTTGGAGATGGGCATATTAGCATGGTTTGCTTTGCATTTCATGTTTATTTGCTCGGGAGATTTGCTCGGTTCGGCCTCCCTTTGGTCTTGGACTGCGTAGCTTTTGCAGATCAGAGCGAAGCCAAGCACAAGTCATGCCCACTCGGCCAGCAGCCAAACGCCTCACACCACCCAAACGTTTTGACTTCCACCAGGACTTTCTGGATACATCATATGCAGTACGATGCAGTATGCGTGGCATAAATAGTCGAACGCCACTTTCTTGGCATCATCATGTGCTTCTCCAGAGCCACTGCAAGTCTTGCTTTGCAACACAAAGACCCTTTCAGTTTCGTGGAGAATGTCCAGACGTCCCAAATGGGTGACCCTTTGCCAGTTCCTTTTGACGACACTTGCTGCTCGCTTTTTCCATTTTTCGCCGCATCGCCATGGTTGCGGGTGAACGCCCTGCCTGGCATGTCTTTTTGTCCGTTGAGACGCACGAAAGCGTCATCTCATGGCGCGTGTGTCCAAGAGTAGATTGTTCCGCGGCAATTTTGGGGGGCTGAACAAGTAGCTACTAGGAACAAGTGCCTTACTAGTAGTAACAAGTGCCTTACTAGTTGCACTTCATGCCCAGGGCCATCTTTCCGTCCGACTCCATCCGACTCGGTTTGTCTGTCAGCCTTTGTCGAACAGACCGCTTTTTGTCTTGTTGAACACGGGTGGTCTGCGTCGGACACAACCGGAGGGGGACCATCTCCGGTGTGCGTGACCTGTGAAGCTTCGACCTCCGGACAACACGCCAGGCTTTATTGCTGAGCTGCCCGGCGTGGCTTGGCAACGGAGAAAAGCCCGTCTTCGGAGCGGGAGTAGACAAAACGATGCACTCTGAGCTGATGGCCACCCTCTGTGATTTCCAGTGATTTGCAGAGATCAACTAGACTATAAACCACAAAGGTCGATGCATGTGAGGTGGTTCAAAATGTTTAAAGAAGGTGAAGAGAGGATAAGGAGGTGGTTTAGGAATTCACCAAAGCACCATGGGCTGAAGGGTTTGCCTGTTGCCCTGTTTGCGGAACATGGAGCCCAAAAAGAAGCCGCTTCCATCAGCTGCTTCTTTTACCGCTTTGTTCAACTGGGCTACTGACACCTCCCACTCTTTGGTCAACGGTTCTGCGGTGCTCGATTCAGGGAGTGATTCCCTTGCGGTGCTGTTCGCACTCCAAACTGCGGGTCTCTGAACGACCTGCGGCCTGGATGCTTTCGGAAGGGCCGGTGACTTGACGTCGTGGCCCAAACCAGCAACATATTTCACAATACAATTTGTGCTGGACATTGGGCACTTATGGTCACTTGGTTTATTCCATTACTTTCTAGTTATATTATATATATATACAGTAATGCTATTGAAATGCCACACCATCCAAGTAAACATTTCTAGTGTCGGTAGTCCTTCAGACATGCCCCAGTGAGTTGCGATCATCCGTGAGTTAGGTGATCATCCGCCGACAGCCCACGTTGAGTAGCGACAAGGCGGGGAGACCAGCGGTGGCAAGATGTTGGCGGGTCGGCGAGAGCATGTCCAAAGCCACCTCTGAGGTCGTTAAAGAATTGACGAACATTTTCTTTGGCTCCAAAGACGTTTAGCAAGTCACGAATAATTTGATATCACACATTTCCGCAAGTCACAGCATATACGCCTATAAGCAATGCCTAGCATCTTCAGTGTTTCATGGCGTTGATGGTCCCCTTTTTGTGGGGGGTCGAATCGACCTCAGCAGAACCCCCGTGGACACCGAGCACCGGTCGCGCCCAGCTCGGTCGATCCATCGGACGGCCGGAGGTCTCGCTACTGGAGAAAGGAGATGAGATCACTGCTGTCGATGTACGGCCCCCCCACGGTCGATGCTATGCAGAAACGATGAACGAAGCTTCATGAAGAATCCATGCGGGGAAACCATCGATCTGAAGATTCCTATGTGAAAGGCCCAACGTGACGCTTGCCCTGTGCCATTGAGATGATCAATGTGCTCTAGAACATTTTCCAACTCGGCATACACATAAGACTCCTGCCGACAACTCCGGCCGTCCGCAGCTGTGCTGAAATTGGGGCGCTGGGCTTGAGTCTATATTCAGAGTACACCTGCAACATGAACCTTGGCCACGCAACATGAACCAGATGGAGCCTGAAAGAACATACCTCCGTCGCCTCAAGCGAATACATACATCCGAGTGTACATGGTGACTTCCATCAGTTCCAGAAGAAGACCCCCATACTTTGGCAACCCCAAGTCTTCCGGAAGACATTTGTAAATCGTTCTATGACCTCACGCGAGTTCAGTTCTACAGTGCCTACCCGCTCGACATCCGGGTCCGCAGCCCGGGTCGCAGCTCCACCCACCTGGGTCCGGACGCTCCGCTGCGATGCATCCGGAAGCCTATGACGCTGCCAGCCTTCAAACGTCCAGGTCGCAGGACTTCGAACGTCGAAGCAGGTCGATGTTTGTTACTATTACTATAAATCATTATTACTGATATTACTCAGACTCATATCAACTTTTTTTAAAGTTGCGATTACGATTTGGGTATTTGATGGTATTTGTTTTGAATATGGGAGAACCCTTGCGGCCCAAGATGGCACAAAGGTGAGACTGGTCAATTCTTACATGTTTTTGTTCTTCTAGATTGTCTATTTATATAAAATATTAAATTATTGTATACATTTACAGACTGTATCCACTCAGTGATCATGCAGATAGATCCGTTCTTGGCAGATCCTGATCCTGTACATATCCATGGTGTATGGGTTCACAAATACATGTGTCTACTGTCTACTCAAATGATGATCCAAAATACCGTGGCACACAATGAAGATCTCTGACGACCGGTCGCAAGTTACCAGGGCCTCGGAGCTAAACATGGGTCATTTTTGCACGATCAATAACTGTAAGTGGCGGTGGTCAGGGAATTGGATGGGTCTGTCATCGGTTCTGGAGCGGATTTGGAGGCATAAAAACTCGTGATGAAGAATGATGGGTGGAATTCATGACTGAAGGGTTGCTGGTGGGGATCCTCTTGCAATCGCGTTCCGGGGTTGCTTCAGATTGGGGCGATTGGGGCTGCTTTAACTCGTGAATCATTCTTAAACATCCTTGGTTTTTTACACTTGAGTAGAGAGCAAGGAGAATAACAGAAAAGATGTGACATCCCAAGGATGCTTCATGAATGAGACTAGTGATCTTAACTAAGACGTCGAAGACATACTCAGACTTAGTTGAAAGAACTTTCCAGATTTCTTGAGGCCCTACTTGCCACGCTGGCAGTCACAGACTTCTGAAAGCACAGCAGAAAACATGTCACACCGACGAACACTGGAGGTTTTTGTCGAAGGCGATCCCCGCTCATAGGAGCTGAGCTCCGCGCTCATCCGGGGTGGCAGCATGCAGCTGCAGCCCTCGAAACCTCCGAAGCAGCTCTTGTCCGGTGGACCAGGCCGGGAGCTTCGGTGGGTGCCCGAAGGCCCCTTTGGCGGCAACGGCGAGACCGTGCGCGTGGTCAGGCCCATTCCTTCCAGCTCGTGTCAAGGGGGGGGGTGGTTTTTCACACCAAGAACCGCTCTTCTGCTCTTCCGCTCCACGCTCTCCACCCGCTCCACCCGCTTCCACCTGCTTCCGCCGCTCCTGGCGCCAGGAGAGCGACCGCCTTTGGGTCCGGTGGACTTGCCCTTCCACCCGCGAATCCGCAAGGCCCCGAGGGACGAGGAGAGACGGGTTTGTGTGCCGTGGTGACCGGCGCCGGCTGGATGGGGGTATTTTTTTTCCGCTTCTGAACGTGTTGAGAACAGTTGAGAACAGTTGATATAATTAAGTCGATTAAGTTACGCTATGTTACGGTAAAGTTTATGTTCTTGGTGGGTGGTTGAGCTGATGACGGTTGATGGTTTTAGACGGTTTCGAGTTGGACGTTTATTTTTTAAATCTATTTTTACTCTTATTATTTAAATGTTCTTGGTATGTTGCAAGCCTCAAATCCGTTCAAAAGGGTCCAAATGCCTCTGATCTAAGCATCCTATGCATTCCAATGCTCCCAATTGCATGGTTGCACTTTTCTCCGTACTTTTTATTGACTATATTTCACTATTGTTCATTTATTATATACTGTGCTCCGGGCTTTCTAGGTCGTCACTGTTTTTATTTGGGGATCCAGGCACTTTTATGCAGGCAGAGATCACCGACTCACAGGCAGAGAGCATCACCATCAGAACTGATGGGCATCGGGTATGTGATTCGTGCAGAGCCGACGTGCCCGAGCGTTCCGGTGTGTTCCGGCGTACGCATCGACGCGGATGCGTACCCATGTCGTTTTCCATGGATTCCATGCTTCAGGGGTGGAGTAAGAGTTCCTGACCATTCGTCAAGTCGTCCGAGAGCGAACGTGCGCTGTTCTATCCAATCTCCGGCGCCGGAAAGACCGTCGACCAAATCGAAGCGTTGAGTTCCCAACGACCGGAGGGACCAACTTGGGGTTCACTCACGTGGCAGATTCAAGAAACCCACCTTATCACTTATCACCTTTGAGATTGGGTGGATTCCTATTGAACAGTGTTCAAAGAGAACATGGAAGGCTTTCAGGACTTATCACATGGCTCCTAGTCCTGCAACTCATCCCAGTCATCCGATATTTCACACACACCCACTTCACCCGATCAAGCAGATGGTAGAAGCATGTTTTGCAGGTCGTTTTCCATGAAAAAGGATGGGTTTTCGCTCCTGCGCTCTCCAGTCTCCTCGGTCTCCGCGCGCGGCGCGGCGCGGCCACATCATGAGGAGACGGATCCGGAGCACTTGCGTGACCGGGTGGCCATGAGCAAAACCTTGGACCCAGAGCTCAAGGAGCGACACGACGGGCGAGGAAGCGAGTGGCGAGGAAGTGATGTCGTTGCGAGTCCTCACAGACGAGACCGTCCGGTGGTGAGGATTGGATCAGAAACAACACTCAGCGCTACCTCAGAATTGGTATGAACTAACCTTGAGCCTGCTCAATGGTTTGTGTGTGTGTGTCTGATTGTACAATTGGTACGAGGCTGGGGCTGGAAGAGACGCGTACAAAGCGTTCAAAACGGTTCAAGCGTATTCAGTATTCTTGATTACTTGTGAATCTACTAGTCATGTCATGTCAATTGTTTTCTGTTTGTGCCCTACTTGTTTGGAAGTAAGATGCTGAATCCTCCGGTATTCCTTGGAACCTCGAGTTCTGGATATTGTGAGGCCTCTCCATTTCCAGCGGTTGTTGGCAATGTACTGTATGGCAATTGCTCCATTGCCTGTCAGATTTTTTAAACGTAAACCCTCGAACAAGTAGAACAAGAGCAAATAGCGTGGAACTCATTAAAGGATACATTGAAAACGCTGAAGCAACTGTAGAATATGGTAACTCATAGATGCCTGTCAATGCGTTTCACCTCATGCCGTGTAGAAGTCTTCCATACTTTACAGGTGGTATCCGTACAGAAACATCTATATAATGAACATATCGCTACTCCTTTGAAACTTTGCCATCCCAAGACACTTGTTTCACCGGAGGAACCGCTGTGGTTCCTCACTGCCAGGAGGACTGCCTGGAGCGGCTGGTGTCCGTGGCGCAGCGCGCGCCCATCGTTCGGCGACCGTCCTGGTCGTGGCCCGGCGTCAAGCGGCGTTCGGTGGATTTCGAAGATGGAGAGGAGGAGCAGCAGCTGTGGATGGTAGGGGGCTGGTCTTTGTTTCGCGTGTTTGCGGCTTGGGCCGGCCATTGGGCCTATTTTTGGAAGGGATCCTGTGATGGTGTGGGTCGTGTCACTGACACGTCTCTCCAGATGTCAAAGGCCAGGTTATGTGTTCAGCAGCTTCCTAAGATGATCCAAGAAGACGCAGGAGGATAACAAACACGCCGAGGATTTGAAATCATCTATAGACGAATACGGGGCAATCCAATTATGTGAGCATTTTTTTGATTTGGGTTGGACATCTCACAATCAATCTGCTACAGGTTTGTATACGTTTTAGACACATTGAGGCCTCTGAATTCTCCGCGTGTGAGTGGGGATGCCAACAGGTTGGGGAGGGCGGACGCGCGAGGCAGTCGACAACATGGGTGCTCCACAGTGGAACATTTTGGGGATTCCCGTCAGGAGATGTAGACACCTGCGTCGCCAACAGCAGGTTGAAACACATATCATCAATTTAAATTAATGGCTTCTTGTTACTACTAGTAAGGCACTTGTTACTACTAGCGTGGCACTTGTTACTGCTGAGTATAATCCTCCTCATCTTCGCCTCCGAAGATGTAGCCGCCTTCCAAACCATCTCTTTTCCCTTATTCATTCCGAAGAGGTCACCCTTGGGTCTAGGGCCCTCGTCCCCACGGTTTCACGGATTTTCGTTGGCCGAAACGCCCAGGCATGAGGAAGTGACCAAAGAGGTCATTGAAAGTGATGAGGAAGAGGCTGTCCGGAGAGCCAGCGCTTCCGGGCTTCTCCCCACATGAGACCAGCACATGCGACATGCGACATGCGACCAGGGAAACGACGCCTCGACTGTGTTCAGTTACAGCCCGGATTTCAAGTTGAAGTTCGCAGGAGAGTTGCAGGGAGGTCACCCTCCACAAACAGAGCTTTGAATCGTGGTTTGGTGGCAGTTTGGTCGAACGGGGTGGAGGAACAGTCTCTTCCAAAACGATATAATAGAAATGGGTTGCTACGTTGCGTTCATCGAACGGGGGGGCGGGTCGCGGCGGGTGGTAAATCGTTTGAATCTCCAAACATCTGCGGCCCAGAGCCACACATGGAATCTGCAAGATGTGGACTACTTGCTGCTGGAAGATGATCTTTTGGCAAACACATGGTTGATGATGAATCAAAGAGCAACCAGACACAGGAAATCCCTTGCAGCATCCAAGCAATGTATGTTGAACATTTATTGAAATGTCTTGAATGAGACTTTGAAGTGCCTGGCCAAAGCAAGTTTGGCGACCACCCGTAGCCGTATGACCTCGAGAGGTCTCGCAAGGCTTGTGCCGAAGTCCTGATCGGAAGCAAGAGATTTGGTAACTTAAGACCAGCGACGTGTGTGGGGATCGACAAGTCAAACTCCCAACCGAAAACATTCAAGCACCCCATAGGTCAGATGCATAGACAAGATCCAACTCTTTTCAGACGCCTCACCCTGGTGTTTTAATCACCCCGACCCAATGGGTTTTGCAGTGATCAGACCCGACGATGTGATGCAAAGTGGAAACCGAGAGATGTTTTTCATGGCGAGAGAGGATCAACACATTTGGGCCAGACATCCTTACTATCATGCGATCAAGGAGAAGAAGAGACCCTGAACTTTGTGTTTTGCTCTGGCACTGGCGCTCAAAGTTCTTCAAACATGTTCTCTGTAACCTTGCTAGACTTGTGCCTTTAGCTAGACACTTGTCATCACTTGTCAGCCTCTCAGGTGGGGTCCTAAAAAGGGATGGCCACTACACTGTATATCGCACAGATTAGCATCCTCTACAAAGACAGACGGCCTCAGATTAGCGCCTCACTCAAAACACACCTTTCGCATCCTTGAAGTGTTTCCATGTGTTGTTATCCGAAAAAAGATCTGGGTCCCCTCCCCAGATTGCCATTGGTTCGCCATGGCCTTCCGCCTCGTGACGGCACGGATCCCGCACCCCGCGCGGTTCGCGCGGGGACGCCGGTGGAGCTCGGGCGCACGGATCCTGAAGTCGGAGGTGCCGGAAGCTGGGCAGAACGTGCCGACGTGTTCAAGGGGTTAGAAGGGGTTTGGGAGTGGATGGCTGAAAAGGGCACGGCATGGCCTACTAGTGACCTGAAGTTCTAATGTGGGAGCCATAATTCATGATGTTCAAAAATAGGCTTCCTTCAGCTGGGGATTGTAAGTCCACATAATTACATACACTAATATACCTTTTTGATCTTTTTGACACCATTGTTGGATCAAATTCTTTTCTCTTTGCACCTTGACCCACTGGTATGGAATTGGACAATTGGCTCTTTAGATCAGGTTCATTTACAGACCGTTTCCCGATTCTAGATTCTCAAGTTGAGTCCAACAGTGGTTCTCTTCTGGGTCTCGCTCAAAACATGACATCGGCTCAGAGACGGGCACCATGTGTCCTTTTGCTTTAAAAACGCACCAGCAAAAAGGCGCAAGTGCCCCAGAAGTTTTACAGTTTGTTGATGTTTTTTGTTCAAAGTGTTTTGTTTCTTTAAGTGAGGGGTTCACGATGCACAAAGTTTGCAGGTTCCTTCAACCTTGGTTTCGGTTCTTTTCGGTTTTGGCCCATCCGAACAACGGTCCAACGAGGCGAGCTGGTTTCGTGGGTGTTCCGAAACGGCTCGGCTCAGGCCGTTCGTTCAGCCCGTTCGTTCTCTTCATCCGCCCAGCTCGGAGAGGTTTCGGGACACCAACCGTGGCATCTCGTTGGGAACATTTGATCCGCCACGTGAGGACATCATCTTTCACTTTGCTGTGGAAGACTATTTGCCTCTTGGCGCCTTCGGGTCCAGGCGTATCGACGTGTAGCTTCACTTTCCAAGTTCAGTACTTCAACTGCCAAGCAACTTCCAATGGGATGGTTGCAATCAACTTGACTTTGGAAGATTCCAACCAATGGCATTTTTTGTAGTCAATGCCGATTTCATTTCCACACTGCCACTTCTCAAGCTCCAAACGCAGAACCCTGACGGGTTGCTGGCTTTGCTCGGCCAGTTGCTTCAGGATGAACTTCGCCAAGATCACCTCTCCTCTGCTGTATCTCTGGCGGCCACAGCCCGTGGTCACCATCGGCCGGCACCAGAACCCCTGGAAGGCGCCGAGAGCTCGCCGAGAGATCTCGCCATGGCGTAGTTGCAGTGAACAGGGGTCGGCTTGGTCGTGTGAAGAAGGGGGATGGTCCTCCCTCGTTGGCAACGCAAGCTGTTTTTTTTGTTTAACATGTTTTTTGTTATGTTCTTGTCTCATGTCTTCTGTGATCCACTTCGATGGACTACTTGGATCATCTTGGATCTACGTCAACAAATTTTAGGTCATGGATTGGATTGGTCCCAAGCCCCTCCGAAGCTGTCTTTCCTGCTGGTTTTCTTCTTTCTGGATATCACACACTCTCAGCTTCCCTTCAAGGAGTGTGTGCTCGAGCAGTTGCAGAGCGACCAAGTGGCCTTGGTGCGCCGCCGCTCGGGGGGCGGTGCGGTGTTCCAAGATCCCGGCTGCAGCGTTTTCACCTTCATCTTCCCTTCGGCCGACGCTTCGGCGGAAGGGCTGGCGGTTGGCTGGCGAATGGAGAAGCGAACTGGGTCGCGCGAGTTCCCGCGGGAAACCGCTGGAGTTGGGGTGCACGTCCCAATGGAAGCCTTGAAGATCCGTTGAAACAGCCTATATATATAATATAGTAATATAATAATATATATATATATGGTACCACCCCCCCTGTACCTACCCTTTTTGTACTTTTACTGGTATTTACATGCTTTTATCACTAGTTTGTAATTTATATATATATATATCTGCGAGCATTTTGCAGACCAAACACGTTGGTACTTCATCGTTTGCGCCCAGTCTTGGCCCAGCTTCGAGCACCTGGTCCCGGTGCCATTCGGAAAGTCGAGTGGCAACCGCTCGCCAAGAAGTGGCTGCAAGACCGCCGTGTCGTATTGCACACCGCTTCTGCGAAGAGTTATTGCACTCGTGTCCCTGGCGTGCTTCACGACAGAGTTCATAAGAAGCAACGTGTCAAATCGGTGGCAAGTTCAAGTGGATTGCGCCCAAATATGTAGAACTCAAGCGCCATCGACTGCCTGACACCAAAAAGGTTCTCCAGGTCAAGTCGGGCACACAAATCATCGATCGCAGCTGGAAGTTTCTCAAAGACAGACTGGCAATCAACCCGTTTTGTCACGTTGGCAGCATGCATTTGCGCGTGAAATTGTGCTCTGGCTACGGGGCAAGGACCTCTGGATCCATTCGGCCACCTTGGTCCAATGGTTCGTCCAAATAGATGTCTGCATATCGTCACCAAAGGGAAAAAGAGTGCAGTACATTGCTCCCTTCATGCTTCCGCAAATCTTCCTCATCAACCCCAAATTCCATGTTCATGTTCTCTCAGCACTCGCTTGAACAATTATCAGGGGAAAAAGATGCTCACCTTCCTGGCCATGCTGCCCTCCAGTCATCTACTCTTCCAGCATCTGTTAACCTGCACATCACCAACCCAAAGCAATGCAATGCACCCATCTTCTGGACTCCACATTGCCAACAAGGGTACAGGGGGGGTGGTAGCATATATATATATAAGTTATATATATATATATATATGAAGCTGATAGGAACCAATGGCACCTAGTCGTACATCCCGGCAACCCAACCAGATCGGTATTTTGAACACAAGCTCCAAAGTGCTGGCTATGGTAGTTAGAAGATTGCAGCTCTGGCAGTTTGAGCCCATCCGATGTTTCCATCAAAGAACACAGAACATGCTATGGAAATCTATGGAACCTATATAGAAGGCTCTCACTCTTTTTGAAAGAATGGATCCCTCTCCCTTCCCCCAGCCACCACCTGTTCCAACCCCAACCGGTCGGCCCTCTTTGACGGAGCCGGCCGAGGCCTTCGACATCGATCGGAACTTGGAGACGGTGCTGGGCGGTTTGCGGCGCCTGGGCGTCGCAGCGGAGAAGAAGGGCCGCAACGACTTGGTCTACCAAGGCGGACGGAGCGCTGGACGGAGCGGTCGGGGCAGCGGGGACGGAGCGGTGGTGGTTTTGAAGAAGTGACTGGGTCACGAAAACACAGAACCCGCGGGTCGCGAAAGAAGAGACAGTGGAAAGGAAAGGTGCTGCGAAGCTGTGGGCGAAGTGGGTTTGGTGGCCTTTGACTCTAATTACTGGCGCGTCCTTTTCAAAGGCGAATCCTCTTGGCCTCTATGTCGCTTTTTTGCGTCACATGACCTGGGATATTGATACGGAAGCACAATCAAGGCCTGGGTTTATGGGCCAAAAGGATTCAAACGTACCCCGGCAAGTCAGTATATAGAATCCGGGTCTTTTGGTGTGTGTGTCTCTTCACTTTGAATCAGCATGTTGCTGAAGTGGTGGGAGAGAAACGCCCATCGACAGCACCCCTCGACAGGTCGACCCATCGACAGAGCACGCCTGGGACCGGCGTTCGGTGCCAAACAGTACTTTGGGACCGGCCCAGACGCAACCCGGACCCGAATCCTTTGGAGGGTTGGGACCCTAGACGGAGTCCTATAGAGTACACAAAAGTCGTTCCAACGACTCGTTCCAACGGCGCAAAAGATCGGAGGCAAGAAGATTTCGGGAAGTGCTTTCAAGCATGCGCCTGATCGGCAAGTGTCCTTGCACCATGGCACCATTCTGATCCTTGGATCGTGGGATTGGTGTTTTTAGTCGTTGGGTGAAGTGAGAAAGGAATCTGATGTTTTCGACCAAGAAGACTGTTTTGTTTGATTTGCTATACTTGTCACCCCACCGGAATTTGACCCACCTGTGAAGCGCTGGCCATCGCTTGAAGCAACCCTTCGCTCATCAGGCGCTTTTTCGGACGTCCTCGTCTTCGCGGTCGGTCGTGCGCACCTTCTGCGGGGTTTGCAGCCTTAATGCCTTAATTTGGATGCTTCGAACACTGCACCCCTAGCAAGCGGCAACTTAGATAGCGAGTGTCGTTTTACACCCAGCAAACACTTTTTGGTGTCATGTGAGCAGCGCCCCTTTTGAAGCGAAACCGCCACTGGGCGCTGAAACAAAGCACCAGACATGCGCAGGGTCAGACGGCGACCGAGGATCGACACTGACCTCACAGCCCTGCAGCGATGCTTGGTTGGTGCAGGGTGGTTGGGGTGCAAAGGAGTTATATGGCTGTGGGTCAAAGCCCACATCCATCCATATCCCCAAACCAGGGTAGTTCATTGTGTTCATTTTTGGTGGTCTGGTGAAGACATTTAATCTACACAAGTCAGAACCCTCTGATCACAGTTGACTAAGCTTGCTAAATCCTTTAGCGACGATCTATCTGCAAGACACCAAGCAAAACGCAAAAAACACATAAAACATATTCAACAAGTCAAAAAGTGAGAAAAGTCAAAAAGTCAAGAAGGTAAAGGAAATGAAAGCAGCACGCAGCGAGACGTTTCGGCTTTTCGAGACTCTTTTGCCTTTTCGGACTTTTCGCAAGAAGTTCGGAGAGCAAGTAGATCCAGCTCACACATTTAGCAACCACAGCCGACTTGGGGCAATCATAGGAAATCAACATCTGTAAACAGAATCTTGCCTGTACTAAGTATGCAACCTGCGAGAGTTATTCTGATGTTCTTCAAGACATATCCGCCTGATTTGGACAGACCAGGTCTGCCCAAACATCGAACAGGTATGTGCCGTCCGCTTGTGAAACCGGCGTCCGATGGAGTGCCCTCAGTGAGCTGGAAGAAACGAGGAGGTGACCTTCGCCTCACAGAAGACACCATTTAGAACCGGTGGTTTTTAGATTTGCGATTTGAACGATTCCCAATGGGAAAGGGTTCATAGTCGAAAGGGAGCCACTTTTTGAACGCAGGAGTCCAGGAGGAGTCCAGGACGTTCGCCGAACCAAACGAGTCGAACCGATCGTTCCATCGCTCCCGAAAGTTTGCGCCGCACGGACCAGTCCGGACGTTCCGCTCGGTCCTCGCTCGGTCGCCCCCGGTGGTGAGGATACTTGACGCCCGACAAGAGGAAGTTGCAAGCGAAGGGCATCTCCAGTGTTGGAGCAAGGGATGCTGGGCGAAGATGGTGCCGATGAGCATGGGCTTTCCAAACTAGCAAGGAAGATCAACGCTTGTGTTTTGAGTTTTGAGGAAGGCTTTGATGCTTGGTGCGTCAGGCGGCTCCGTTCAGAGTGATTTAATCACATTACTCTGATCTCACTTGACGCAATGTAGTAGTGAACCATAGTGAACCCATCTCAGAATCTTAGAATGAAGGCTTCGACAAGATTAAATTGAGGCATGCCGACCTGATGAAGTCCTTCCTTGCATGTTTTCACCTGCAAGTTGGAGTCCCTCTACAGTATGACTCCCTGAAGTCCTTGTAGATTGCCAGCTGCCCAAGGTGATGAACCTCCGGGAGGCTTTCCCCTCCCTGACGCACCAAGACTTGTGCGACGCCCTCACCGAGGCGCCGACCGCGAGCAATAGTTTCTGACCGCTTGAATGGCTGGTGGGCGACAGGGGCACTACTGTATGTGGGTGTCGGTGAATATCATAAAATGGCGTAAACAGCAGATTCCTCAATCAGGGGCATGGGCCATGCGTTTTAAATCTGGATGACCAACAGATCCACCAAACAGTGATCAGAGATGCCAACACAGATGCGAGGGATCGACATTGATCCTGGATGGGAATTACATTCAACATTTGTCAACAGTTTGGTGGTCAATCTCTTCCTGGTCATCCCATGCATACCATGGTAGACACCGTCCAACCCTCTTTGCCCCCGGTGATTCTCTCGTTGGCATCCCGGTGAACGCGCGCGGAGTTGCGCACGCACGTGGCAGGAGTTCCGGGACCGCGAGGGTGCCAGTGGCCCGATGCTATGCTGCATCTGAGGGGGGGCCCCGATGATCCAGAAGTGTCTTTATAGGTGTCTTTCCTGAACCGATAGGTTTGTGGATGTCATGGCCATTTTATGAACCGATGTCGAGGCCACAGTCGGACTGGCCGCATAGTTCCACGTATTTCCACATGTACTGGATTTATGCATAATTGCCATCTAAATGGGTTACAGGCCTGGATCAAAGCTGTATGACAGGTCAACATGGTCAGAAAATCTCAGGGATTTTCTGGTTCAGTTCTGATCCAAGTATTTGGCTGGTGATGTTTTTGATATGCTTTGATGAACTTCGTGCGACGTCCTGGGACTCGCTCCGTCTGCCCTCGTTCCTCATGTCATCTGAGGGTGGAGGAGATCAGCGAGCAATCGGAGTTGGCACAGGCCAAGGCCTTCCAGGAGCGAAGATATTTTGGGGGACATGGGATGGTTCCTTCTTGTTGCTTGGGTACCTACTATATAAGAGAATATCAAATTGAGACCAGTTTCTCTGAGTGACTTGAGGAACTGGGAAGATGTTGTTCAGATTCGTTCCGTTTCATGTTACGACCCGGTCCACGATTCGACCGATGCGACAGACCGAGTGCGAGCATCACCGAGCATCGCCGAAACCGTGACCTCACCGTGTCAGCGACGATCGCCTGCCTTGAGGCGTTGTTTTTGTACATGTTTACTACCCGGTTTGGAGGGTTACGGCTGAGGAAATCGAAGGGTGTCGTGTGAGATCAGTTTATGTGATTCATGTTTCTTGCTGCAAGACTTGCTTGTTTCTTCTGTTAGTTGCACGAGTTTTCAGATCGCAAGGACTTGATGGCAGAGCTCGGGGACAAGTCATGGAGATTTGGCCGCCCAGATGTGCGAGATGTGCTCGGTGTAAGAAACCTTTTGAACGTACCAGTGCTACATGCTCATGCATGTCTTCTTCACATGTCGGCACGCTGCGCGGTCAAGGTTGCATGTGTTTTCTCAATGTGGTCACGTGTGGTGAAGACCTGAATAGCATGCAACTTGAGATCTTCCGCGTTTATGGTGGAAGGAACATCCACTTACTTGTCTACCATCGATATCAGTTTGGAGATGTTTGCAGACAATCCGGAAGACATCCTCATCCGAATCACATGGCTTTCAGCACCTTCGAAACTGAGAGTTGAGACCTTCCAACTGTCGGCTGAGGCAAGACTCCAGAGTTCTCGCACCAGCCCCGAGGGCAGCATTAGATTTATTTTCCTTCTTGGATTCTGCATGCGATCTAGAAGGACTCCTGCAAATGCCAAGTGCATTGCAGATTTTGTGAGATTGGTCATTGGTTGCTTCTTGTTACTAGTAGCGATGCCCTTTGTTACTAGCAGCTTCTTGCTCCTAGTAGTAAGGCCAGGAGCCCCTAGAAGCATCCGATCGCTCCTAGTAGCAATGCCAGGAGCCCCTAGTAGCGATTGGTTTGTCAAGTGCATTTTCTCGGTCATTGAAGGTATTGAATTCGTTATTGTTCGAAGGTGGTTCAGGACAAGCTGTGCAGGCATGCACAGGTGGCAACCAACAGTTTTTTTACTTCACCTAATGGAATTCCATTGACACTTCTGGGTGTCTCGTGTTGTTTTTGTTCAATCCTTCTTCAGGTCTCGCCACCGCTGGCCTTCCGAGAGAGGCTTTCACTCGGACCCCCCGGTCCCCCCCGTCGTCTCGACCCCCCCCCGTCACCGTCATGGCGACGACCGAGGTTCGAGACGCGCATCGATGGCGTCGGCGTCTTCGACGTGCACCTGAAAGTGGCTCCTCGGCGGACGACTCGACCGGTGGGGTCGAGACGACCGGGAGACCGCCGAGCTCGCGGCCCGGGAAGGACCGGAGAGGAAGAGAAGGGGGGGAGGAAGGGAGAGCAGACTTGGTGAAAAGGAGACGAAAGGAATCCAGAGGATGGTTCAGGGATAGTTACGGTTGTAGCCGTATTCTCTAGAAAATTCTGAGGATGGGATAGGCAAGTTTTGGTGCACATCGACTTCTTTTCAATTACAGTGTGGATGCATCTGAATGCTATGTTCATGATGTTTCTGGTGATCTCACCGCCTTTTCCACATCTTTTCTTCTCCATCAACTGTGCTTGCCAGCTTCAAGCCTTAGAGAGCATCCAAGTTGAATACATGTCGTCCCGAACGACCCCGCACATCGCCGCCTCGCCCGGCCACCGGGCCGGCGGGCCGCCCTCCCTCGGTCGAGGTGCACGGCGTCATCGAGGACGCCACGATCTTCAGCGACGCGCTCTTCCCGGACGTCATCAGCGCGGCGATGACCAGCCTCTGCGGCGTGGAGTACGGAGTCTTGGGCCGCAGTCAGGAGGTTGGGTGGTGGTCGGACGTGAGGAAAGGACCGCGGGTTCCACCGGCCCCCCACCCTTCTTTCGGGTGGGATGGTTGAGGAACGGCAGCTGTTCGCACTTTCGACCGCTTTTAGGCTCCTACTTAATGAAGTAGACGCCTACTTAATCAAGTAAGCCAGAAGTTCGCTGCTAGCTACTAGGACGCTACTACACAATATGGATGCAGGATAGCTCAGGCTTCTTCAAGGAAGCTCCCGCCGCCTGAGGGCGGGGGGGAGCTTCCTTGAACCTGGACCCGAATCCTTTGGAGAGTATGGGGTCGCAGATCCTTGGTTTTGAGGGACCAAGGGCTGTTTGGAGCGTCTGGGCAATAGTAATAGTAATTATGATATATGTCTTGTGCTCGCACTTTAATGTGAAGTGGTAGCGACTTGGGCCGTTGCATCAACGCTCGAGAACGATCTCAGGTGAGGTAGGCTTGCCATGGACCCTGGAGCGCTCCCCACTCACTTGTGGGCTGTGGCTCTGGGGTGGTTCGCTAGGGTGCTGACTGAGAGGCCGCAAGACGATCGCCCCTGTCAGTGCCACTGTCGCTGTGCCTGCGTGAGTGAGGGAGGACCGTCCTCCTGGATTGCACTTTTGGTCCTGCTAGCGTTGTGCATTGGTGGCGGCATTTGGATTTGGTATTCCAAGAAGGACATCCAGCCTGCCGGAAGCCCAAAAGGCAGAAAGGGGACGTGGGGAGTCTGACCGGCTAAGATGGAAAGTGGTTATCTTGTGCTCGTTCATTATGGCGAAGTGCCAAGCACCTGGCACGTTCGTATCCTCCTTGGACACATCCAAGGCAACGAATGGCAGATCCTTACGCCAGACTACGACAGATACAGTGAGCAGCTTGATCACCTCAACCCCGACTTTGCAGATTTCATCTATCTCGGAGCAAGCACCACCGTACCTCCTCGTGTGCCCGCTCATGAGATTTACGGATTCGCCCCTATGGATCCAGCCACCCTGGCCAACCACATTCATCAAGGACGGCTTGAGGCCAATGCTGAACGGTTGAACAGAGGACTTCCTCCTATGGCTCCCATGGGTGCGGGACCAGCTGTTGTCGCTCCACCTCCGCCGGCAGTCGCCCCATTGCCTGGGGTGCTAGTGGGTGGAGGGGCAGCAGCTGTGGCAGCACCCGCTGGGGGAGGAGCAGCAGTTGCTCCAGCCGGAGTGGTCGGAATGTGTTGGGTGTGTGTTGAGACGGCTGGAGGTTACAGTCGGGGGGAGATCGTGGTCGCCGATCCCGGAGTTTTGCCACCAGGTCATGTGTTGATTGGGGAGAAAGCTTTGGTCCCAGCAAAAGATGGTTCAGCAGTGGCTTGTTTTGCAAAGAAGGTTCGTGTTGACGATGCTGCAGGCTACAAGCTCGAGGACCTCCGGATTCTTCCCGTCACCTTTGATGCTCAGGGGGTGAGGCGAAGGGAATTTGCCCAGGCGGTCGCTGCAATGGTTGAGGGAACACCCCAAGGAGGCGGTCTTCAACTAGAGGGTCCGGCGACTGCATTGAATGTGCTCAAGTCCCTTCGTGACCAATCTATGACTCCTACATCATTTCACGAATTTTGGTTGCGAAGTGCTGAGATCCCAAGGGGTGACCGGTCGATCTACGAGCATGAGGTGCTGTCACGCATCCTCGAATCGATTGTGACCATTGATCAGCTCAACGTCAGCGGCTTGCAGGGGATTGAGTTGCTGGTTCGACGACTGCAGGTGATTCGAGAGGCCCATCGGATCTTGCCATCCAGCCCAGATTACAGTTCGGCAGAGTTCTTCATGGGCTGGAAGTATCGGAAGGGCGCACATGGGGTTGATCCCGACCTGGCACATCACGTTGCTGCGGAGTTGAAGTCGGAAGCAATGATCCTCAAGGAGAGCCGCAAGGCAAAGGAAGAAGCGCAAGCGCGCCGCCGAAACCCCGGTGACAAGAAGGGGGGAGGCGGCGGAGATCAGAAATGATGAGTGGCATGGGCGGCGCTGATTCGGCATGTCCTGCCGAAGAATTTGATGGTTATGGCCGTGGGCTCAACCCGTCCTTTCGTGAAGATCGGCTGCGAGAGCTTTTTCCACTGCCTAGGGCTCCTCCACTGCAATGCGACTCCTCCTACTCTCAGGAGGATTTTGTCAGCACAGTGCGCCCCTATCAGCGAGACTTGATATCCCTCCCAGAGACCGGCGACGATCCCGTATCGTTGGACCAGGTTTTGGATGAGCATGGACGACAAGTTCTTGGTGATCCCCTGCGGACTATGCCCCTTTCGGATGAGGAGTGGGGTGAAGTGCTGGAGAAGGGTGATTTGGTTAGGCCTTATATGGATGTGAGATTGCAGCATGATCAACAGCTATATACCTCGTTCATTCAGGACCTACATGCGAAGGGAATGATATCTTTCACCTCGAGGCCCCGGAGATAGCGCCACCATTTTTTGTGAAGAAGAAGAATGGACGTTTGAGGTTGATTTTGGATTGCAGAGCAGTGAACACGCGGTTCAAAAAACCTCCGCCTCTGGCACTTGGAGCCGGAACTTCTTGGGCGCAGGTGTGCATCCCGGAGGGCTCTACACTCTATCTGGCCCAATCCGACATCAAGGACTACTTTTATAGTTTAGCTCTACCTCATGAACTACAGAGCCTCTTCTGTTTGCCTGCTATCGCCAAGTCCGCCATGCAGGACTGGGGCTTGGATTTTGATCAGGTGGACTGCGACGCCGAAGGCTGGAGGTTCCCGCTGTTGAGGGTAGTTCCGATGGGTTGGAGTTCGGCTATGTGGGTGGCACAAAGGGTCCACACGCATCTGTGCATGGAGGAGGCCTTAGTCTGGATCGCGTGATCATGGAGAGCAAGGCGCCCCCAGATTTGTCAGATGGTGAGGTGATCATCATTCCGTACGCTGACAATTTGAATGTGGCAGGTATTGACGAACAACGTGTTCAGCAGGTTAAGAACAAGATCGTCGATAGGCTTCGTGAGATCGGTTTTCGAGTGCATGAAGAGTTGGAAGCATGTAGCATTGGACAAAGCCTCGGCTTCCTCGTCGATGGCGCCAAAGGTGTGGTGGCGCCCATTCCGGAGAGGCTGCACAAGGTCAGATTGGCGCTTGACTGGCTGGCGAGGCAGCCCTGGGTGACGGGGAAAAAGGTCGAGCGGCTCATCGGACATTGTGTTCATTTCATGCTCCTACGTAGAGAACTCCTGTCGATCTTCAGAGCCATGTACGACTTTGTGCACAAGAGCTATTCGAAAAAACGACCACTTTTTGCCTCTGCTGCAAGAGAAGCTAAGTGGGCATCAGCTCTTTTGGGTCTTTGCAGTGTAGATTTGAGGAAGGACTGGAGTGGGCGGGTTACCGCAAGCGATGCTTCTTTGTCAGGTGCGCCCTCGAGATGAGGTAGCCGCGATAGGATCACAACGTGAGCCCTGGCGATACAAGTACAAAGAGCTGCCTCCACCTCGTGAAGCTGCTTTGAACTTTGGTGACCCCTTCTCAGACCCTTCCACTGTGAAACCCCTGAAACAAGAACTTGAACAACCCGATCCTTTCGAGTTGAAAGAGAAGTTCGTTGAGGTGCCCCAAAACGTCTTGCAGCCTGAGTTGTGGCAGGAGGTGTTTGCCGTACACATGAAACATCCGGAACACATTACATTGCTGGAAACCAGAGGTGTTGTGATTTCTTTGAGACACAAATTTAGAGCCGTGCAGCAGTTTGGAAAGAGACACTTGCATCTCGGAGATAACATGGGCATGATCCTCATGATCGCCAAGGGACGCTCGAGCTCTTTTTCCATGTTGAAGTTGTGTAGGCGCCTCTGTGCTCTTTTGCTATGTGCCGATTCCATGCTTTCACCTCGTTGGATTCCCTCTGAGTTGAACGTGGCCGACAAAGGTTCGCGGCGGTGGGAATCGCAAAGAAAGAGAGATGTTGCTGGCCGAGCCTGGGAGAAGATCCAGCTCGAAAGGGTTGACTCAGTTTGCTACCCAACCGGAGCTGGCAAACCAGACCTTCGACAAGCTGCTAGCAGTGCCAGGCAGGAAGGAGGCCGGCCGACAAGGCCAAGACTCGAGCAGAGATAGCGAGACAGAGATCCGATCCTCCTCGCTTCAAGGGACAGACAAACCTGGAGCGAGTAGCAGTGTCGGAAGCAGTGGCGAAAGACTACACCAGAAGGACCAACGATCTGAGATTCTTTGCACGACAGAGCAAGATTTCCCTTCGAAGTGCGAAGAACTTGGACGAGGCCTGCACCTTGTTTCTGAACAACATCTTCGAGCAGGGCGTAGAGCTCCACGAGGGCTCAAAGTTTGTGGCGGCGGTCAAAGACGCGTTCCCAGACTTTGGCCACAAGTCAGCACTGCCTCGAATGATCAGAGCACTTCAGGGCTGGACAAAGACCGATCCTCAGAAGACCAGACCACCTCTGCCTTGGGAGTTGGTCGCCGGCATTGCAATGAAGATGCAGGCACGAACGCGGCACCATGCGGCCTTGGCGGTGTTGACCATGTTTTCGGCCTACCTGAGGCCGGGAGAATGCCTGGGGATCCAGAAGACAGACCTGGTAAGACCTATGCCAAGACAGGAGCACCACACGCTCCACCTGCACCCTGCCGAGAGACACGAGGCCTCAAAAGTTGGGATCTCGGAAGAGTCGATTCAGCTGGATTCAGTGCAGCTCCTTTGGTTGGGTCAAGCGTTGGAACAGCTTCAGACGGACGGGCCATTTCTTTTCGAGCTGGGACACGCAGAGATGGTCTCAGCTTGGAAACAAGCCTTGGTGGATCTAGGACTGGAACACAACCACGCAGTCCTGCACCAACTATAAGGCACTCAGGTCCGTCTTACGATCGCTGCCATCGTCTTCGGTCGCTTCTGGAGATCAAGGCACGGGGACGCTGGGCCGCAGATTCAAGCCTTCGTCGTTACGAACAACATGGTCGACTAAACCAGGAATTCCATCGCCTTCCACAGGCGACACAAAAGCTAGTCATGAAGCTCGAGGAGCAGATGAGAAAACTGGGCCCAAGATTTTTCACCCACCCAGACAAAACGGTAGCCAATGAAAAAATTGCGATAGAACTTTTTTCAGGGTGCGCACGTTTGTCGCCTGCTATGGTAGCACTTGCATTCACCGCCATTGCCTATGACATAGACTATGGACATGGCTGTGACCTGCTTGACCGCGGGGTTCAGAGAGAGTTGGTGCGCTTCATCAAGCGACATAGAAACAAGATAGCCCTGATTTGGCTTGGGACACCGTGCACTTCATGGTCCCGAGCTAGGAGATTTGATGGCGGGCCCCGACCCTTGCGGGGCGATGATGTCCACCTGTGGGTTTTTTCCGACCTCCGCCCTTCAGATCAATCCAAAGTTCTTTTAGGCAACCAGCTTTTAGAGGTCTCGAAATTTTTCATCGATCTTGCTTGCCACCTGAACCTAGCGTGGGTATTAGAGAACCCTTTCTCCTCACGCTTGTGGTTAACACCGCAGGCTAGAGCTTTGATTGATTTTGGAGCCCGCTTGCATGAGACTCATTTTTGCTGTTTTGGCACTCCCTGGCGAAAAGCCACCGGGTTGCTTGAATGGAACTTCCCCACTTTGGCTCTTTGCATCAAACAGTGCAGCACAAAGCAAGGCCGATGCCAATTTACAGGCGAGCGGCATCTCACCCTGTCCGGACAGGACAGCTGTGGGCGTTGGTTGACACACATTGCACAACCATATCCCCGTTTGCTTTGCCAGTTGATTGCAGAACAGCTTCACCAAGTTCACAAGTGATAGTGGATTTGGGTATGAGGTTGGGCAGCAGCTTCAATACTTTAGGCTGCAGCCACATGTTTCCTTTGAAAACCTCGTG
>CAXAMN010013558.1:689653-701237 GCA_963970005.1 Durusdinium trenchii | reverse complement strand
TTCAATACTTTAGGCTGCAGCCACATGTTTCCTTTGAAAACCTCGTGCATTCGACAATGCTCTTGCATGGAGAAAAGCCGAGGAATGCTGGTTTGAGCGGACACGTTGAACATAGTTATATTGACATTGATATATTATATATATAGGTATAGATAAAAACTATATTATGTGATACACCTATAGAATAGAATAGCGTGTTATGTTGCGTATACCAGCCGTACCAGCGCGTATACCTAGCGTGCGGTATACCGGCCATGGTTTCTTTCGTCTGCTTTGCGTCGCGCGACGTGCCCCGAAGCGTTCGTTCGCTCCAACTCCAACCGATCGCCGGACGGAGATGTCGAAAGTTGCGAGACGGAGGTGACGGACGTTGCTGTGCAGCATGTGTTTGGACGTAATTTAACTGAGTTAGGTTCTGCTGTTTGGACTCATGTAATAGATGAGATAGTGCAGAAACCATCCAGCACTCCAATTACTATTTGGGTCGCCGACGTCGTTTGTGGAAGCCATCTCTCGCCGACGTCGGCGACTTCGTTTGCGGAAGCACGCAGAGGACGCGACGGCATCGGTGCTGCACTGAAAGGACTGGGGCCCCAATTCACTGAGGAAGGTCCCAAAAAGACCTTGGAGGCGATGACCGACTGGATGATTTCCAATGTCGGGGATTGATTGAATTGTACATACTATCAAAGGAATGGGTCAGTCCCCTATGGACCATGGACATGAATCTCACCATGCCTTTGAAATGCTTTCACAGCATTTTGAGGATCTTTCGAAAAGTCTCGTAACAATGACGTATTTTTTAATAAGCCAACACAGGTTGAAGAACCGTATAGACCAGCCCATAGGTAGACTAGTCGGTTCCTATAGGATCACTTTACAAATGAATGGTGATGAAGTTGATGAAGTCCGAAGGCAGGGAGTGGCGCAGGCAGGGGGCCACGGGAGTCTCAAGGCCCAATGCACAGTGCAGATCGAAAACGTGGCGCAGTGACGCCCAATGCGCAGCGCCGATGAAAAGAGGCTGCTATGGAGGGATGGGAGAGAACATCCCTAGAATATGCCAAGGACAGAGGGAGTACTGCTCAGTCCTCTTCAAACTCTTTGCCTCAAAGTTTTGGGATTTTAGGTTAGTTGATGCTTAGTTCCAATGCCAAGAGCAACCTTTTTGAATAGCATCCAATGGCCGGTTCATTCTGCAGCTGATGCGGAGTTCGCACATGGGTGCGGGGAGAGTGGGTGCGTTCGCAACACTGGCGGAGGGGAACGCGTTGGGTCGGTCTGACCCCTTTTCGACGGGGAAGTGGACATTCGTTGGGTCGGTCACCTCGCGGGAGATGTTGCTTCCGCCTCGGCACATTTTGGGAAGCTTGAAATGGCTTCTGTTATGACATTCCTTTGGCCACAGCACACATCCAGGGAAATGGATGTAAAAATGCATACCATGTGCCCTAAAATGCATGTTGAAAATGGATGTTGTTTCCTAGGGTTTCCAACTAGTGTAGGTCATGTAGAATATTTTTTTGACGCTCAAACATGTCATGAGCTTTGCTTAGGATTGTGTGTTTGATGCACGCAAAGCAAGAGCTAAAAGTTAGTATATTAAATGTGTTGGTGGAGATTTTGGACTATTGTTAGTAGAGATGTTTTTGAATACATGGTCTAAGGCCCAGGTAACTTCAAAAATGTAACAATGCCTTGCATGTGTGACTTATGAAAAAGCCACACGTCCTAGGTTGACAAAACAGCGAAGCAAAGCACTTCTCACCTCCCTTATGGAGCTGTTGCCTCAACTGCTACTGGGCAATTGTAGGTAGTCTCAACAAAGCGTCCTTGAGATGGTTCTCAACATGTTGAGATGATATCCATTTTTGATATGCATTTACAACATGTTGATATGCATTTTGTGAATTTGAGTTCTGGCTGAAAGGAAAGTCATAAGGCTTCTGTAGAAGGTTCTTTGCGAGGGCTACAACTTCTGTACATGCACTTAGTAGGTTTCGCTAGATGAAATGTAGTGTCAACACCTGATTAATAAACGCCCCCCCCCTTTCAAGGTCAGCAGGTCAACAAAATCAACAAGGTTTGAGATTGGAGGTATATGGAGACCACATCCCCTTAATAAAGGTGATGACCTGATGATGAGATGATGACCTGGACCTGATGATGGTTTGAACCATGAGAACCATGAGAGCCCTGCGTATATTGGCACAAGCTTGATAAGAGATCACATAGGATAGATCAGAGAGCCATGCCAAAGAGAAAGTACATAGTAAAGACTTATATAACTATATAGTGAACTAGGGGCAGCTGGGCTTGATTAATAGGGGGAGGTTTCTGGTAAGGAAACAGTATTAGGGTGATGTACATGTGAATTCAGGTTTCAAATTAGTTTAGTATTGGGTCGTCGAGCTGGGCTTGATTCATAGGGAGTGGTTACTTAATCCTGTGTCAACATTAGTGCATCAATGTCTGACTGTCACACACTTCTTCGAGTTCCGCTTCTTCAACGGTGCCGCGTGGTGGTTGACCACGGCTAGTCACTGCTGCAGACCTCTGCTCTACCATGGCTATCAACTGCGTTCGTCCCTGAGCGCGCGCATGGAGGTGATTGAAATCACCAAAGAGGATTTGCTGAAGGAAGATGACCAGGATTTGCTGGAGGAAGAGAAGGCGAGAGTTTCAAACAGTCGAGTCGACTACTACGTTGGGGGATTTGGACGACTTTGGCTTGGACGAGTGGTGGGCAGATGCCCCAAACTACCAGGAAAATACTAACTTACATCTACATAAAGTATATTTATATAGCATGAATCATGAACATAGAGCTCTTGTTTTTGCAGGGTTAATGATCAGACACACCTCTTGACGATGGTGTGATGATATCACCAGCGACCGCGTTTGGCTTCTTCCATTCTTGATCCTTTGCACGATGGTCGATAGTATCAATGGCATTGTCGTTTGTTGGGCTCACACAGTCTTTTTTAAAGCTAAATATATTTTGAGATCGCAGCTCGGTACTTTGTATCCTCGTCCATCTTCCGCAATGCTGTAGGATTTGAACGACTACTCCTGTTCGGGTGGTAAGGTTATTTTTGGAGGATCAGACCGGCGGTCCCCCAGCATACCGCTGTTCCATCTCTTTTTGGGCGCGCCGGCAGACCGTGAGGGCCCTCATTCAGACCTTGGACATAACACCCACAAGCGAACAGGTGGGGCTTGAACCCCTGCCAAATCCTGGGCAACGTGCTTCCCGAAAAAACATCTGACAGTCCGACGGGAGTAGTGAATCTGATCTACAAACTTATCAAACGCCCAGGTTTGTTTGGCAATGCGACTGCGACGGTAGGCCGACATCACTCTAGTCTCACTGGGCTCACCGTGAGCGGAACACTCCGACCGTGTAACCCGCGTGTTCCGCTCACGTTCATCGTCCTAGACCGGGGTGACGGAGGATGGACCATAGCGCCGATCCAAAGCGTGGTGTGTGGTGTCCAGGTGGTTCGAAGGTCTGCTGCAGCAACACAGCAGCCTGACCGAGTGGCATCCCGACCGAGAAGAAGACCGCACTGACTAGATTTGTCAGAACTGGAAAGACCAGAAGAGAAGCGGCCAGAGATTCGGTCGTTGGTCTCGCTATCGGGTTTTACATCCAAAGGTGCAAAGGGTGAGAAACTCAGCGAGGCATGTTACCAGACTGTGGACCCAGATTGCTGTGTACCTCAAAGGGGCGAGAGGACCGGCAGTATGTTGCGCACCTGAGCTCTGCGTGGAGCAAATAGCTCTCGCAGGAAAAATTTGCTGTAAAGGTGGCGTGAGATGTGGGAATGGGCGAGGTCTTCCATCTGTCGCAAACATGGTAAACACGTTGGACACGCAATGTTCCTGGTGATGAATGCGCTTGCTTCTTGTGTTTGGTGTTACGTTTTACATTGGGATTGACTATTCAGGCGTGACTTAGGCATGACTTGTTGAATCCAGCGCTTACATGGGGACGGAGACGGCGGGCGTGACTTATTCGTGGCTTTGTTGTCCTGCTGTACGCTCCGAACACTCACCAATTATGTGGGGGTGGAGGGCGCCCCCTGAGTATACAGTCCTTTGATATCCTTTGTCTTTTTTTGCTGGTGTTTTTCTTTTATTAACGATTTGTTGTTCTTTAGACCTTTGTTTTATTTTGCTTGTTTTCTTCTGCTTCCATGGAACGCGCCGTGAGTCAGCGTGAGTCTTTGCACGCTCCACCCAGGAGCCGCTGGGCCACGATCCCTCCGAGCGTCGTGCTTGGACTCCCAGACCGTTTTCTCGGCGTTTTTGGGGCGCGAAATCCGTGGTTTCCGCAGTTGGAAAGGGGGGACTGAAACGAAGAATCTGTGGGAGGAACTGCAACTTCGTCGGTACCGGCTGTTCCATGATTTGGTGCAGACTACATGGTCATGTGGACCTGGACCTGACACTGCCTAAAGGTCACCCTTTCAACCAGCACCCAAGTTGTGCCTGCTATCTCGTTCAGAAATGTGCCTGACTTACGTGGTGTGTGAAACATGATGCAGTATTGAGGCATGAAGATCGCGGTGGTCTGGGATACGCACAAGCAAGTGGTGGTTCTGGAGTGTGGGTCAAGTGTCAGACAACTACCCAATCTTTTAATATAGACGTCTTTTAATTGCATTTGTTCCCTTGTCATGACACCACGTGAGATCATCTACGATGGAAAGACTCCGACACCAACCAACTGGGCACATGCTTCTTGTTTCCCTTTCTCAAGAACGGCATCATCCGAAGGAAAAGGCATCGCCAGGGCAGTTTTCTAGCAGGGCGGTCCAAATCAGCAGTCGACGGTTCGCAATCGTCGTTTTGGCCCATGGACGCCCAAAAAGCTCCCAATCAAAGACCACGACTCTTGGAAACACGTACCTTTCGATTGATGGCGCCCCTTCCCTTACGGTCTTGCCGCACCGCCGGGCCCGTCCAGGACATGGAAGCGCAGCTGCGGGAGGTCCTGACGCCCACGCCGGAGCTGCTGGAGCGCGTGCACCGGGCCGAGGCGGTGTTGGGACCACTCCCTGGCCTCTTGGACCCTCCCCCCTGGGTCCGATGGTTGTCCTCTACCAAGGTCCAAGGTTGGTGGTTTTCAGGGTCCATGGGATCGTCTAACTTGGGGTGATTTTACTTGTTTGCAGCTCATGGTGCGCAGGCGATTGCTACAGTTCTGCAGTTCTGTTGTTAAGCCCCACTCCATAGAGAAGAACACTCTGCATGCAGGGCATGCAGTGTTAGTGTGACCAAATCATTTTGCACTGCACAAAGATATAAAGTTCTATGGTGTTCTATCATGTGTATGCAATTGTAAATATAAGTGTTACAACCCGTTGCCCTCCTTTCCAGGTAGCAACCACCCGGTAGAGATACCTTTGCTTCTTTTCGGTTCTCCTCTCCGACTCGAAACTCAGGCGGCTGCAGCGCGGACGTTCCACACTGGGCAGCGGCAGTCGTTGGGAGAGCTCTTGGCGCAGAACCAGCACCTGGCACAGATGGCGGGGAGCCCTGGAGAGTGTGCATGGAGGGTGGGTGAAGAGGCAGCGGAGGCAAGTCAGATGCGGACTCGGACGATGAAGAAGGTGAGGGTGTCTCGCATTTGGGGAATTTCAAGAAGTGAACTCATTGTTTTCCCATTTACTCTTGAGGTTGGATTGGTGGCATGTTATTGGGAGACTCTCCATGCTTAAAGCTACCTGGGCAGAGGTCTTTGACGCATGAGCTTTGAGAGCTTCAAGCTGTCGTGCGGAGAATCCCTGTTTAGTGGCTCCATGCATGCGTCGTGCAAAACAGCGCGGGCTTCATAATTTAAAGCCTCAGCCCTACCTCAATTGTTGGTTTACCTTCATCCAAGCAAGGTGTCGGGTACGGATCCGTTCTGTGCCACAAATTGCCAGAGCATCCAGGGAAAACACCACAATGTAGACTCGGGATGAATACCTCCCTCATGTAAACCTCTTCATATGAGGGGCTTTATCAATCAAGGGTATACATAAATTAATTAGACTTAACTGTATAATTAGCAATTGTTTATCAAGGCCCAAAGGATCTCGCGTATCCGTCAGAGCCATCTCCACAGCAAGAAAAAGCGGACAAATCTCTTTGAGCCATTGCGCACGAACTTCAAAGTGTGGCCGATGTGGTGGGTAGATGAGCATCACGAGTCATGAGCCTTCATAAGTACAAGGGTACCAACATAATGTTTTTGACATGTTTTCGACGTACCTGGTGTTGTGCTGGGTGACGTCAGTGGTGACGTTTATTTTCCCCCGGACCATGGGGACCATGGGGATTCTCCAGGCAATCGCGGTTCCTCAAGCCAATCCCAGCAGCAACATGTCCCTAAAAACCTCTCGTTCACCTCTTCACCTCCGCCGGCCGGGGGGCCGGACCCGGCTGCGCCCGGGCTGACCCGAACTCGGCAGACCGAAGGCGGGCCTCAGCCATTGGGAGGACTTCCCTTGGCGTCCCAAGGCCGACGAAGCAGGCGAGCTCTTCCGGAAGACCAGCGGAGAAGACCAGATTCCCAGGGGGGTGGTTCTCCATCTCACCGGTATGGAGATGGCAATCCGGGTTTGGCTTCGGATGTTTCGGGGGAGTTCTTGTTGTGGTTTTTTGATTTGGGAGCGCTGCCGCTCATTGAGAGCCGTTCTTTTTCGTTGAGAGCCGTTTTGATCTGGAACAGCGGATGCGTCGTCCTTGAAGGATCATTCCAAGCAAAGCTGACGGTCAAAACAGTGGGAAGCGTGACCCAAAGCCAAGTCAGTCTTTTTTCCAAACTTGACTTAGGGCGCTGCGCTTTGGCGCTGAGCCTAAGCCGGGGGGGTTTTGGAGACAGCGCTACTGTTTACTTCTACAGGTGAGGTTGACACTAATCATATTTTTCACTCATTTCGTGCACTCCAGGACAGGACGCCTCACTGCCTGCGCGACATGTGCGCCGGCGGAGGGAGAGCGCTGCATGTGCGAATCAGGCGGGGCACGCCGGGGTGGAGCGAAGCCAACGCCAGTGGCTCTGCTACTTGTTGTCAGTTTTTGGCTTTCAGCAGGTCTGGACGGCTTTTGGTTCGCACCTTTTTCTGGGGGGACCGATGGTGTGAACCGGACAGTGACTTGGGATCTGGTTTCCTGAAAAAGAGGATTGATGTCAGTTTGTGTCGAGCCGCTCCAGCGCGCTCAAGGAGAGGTCACAGAAGAGATCCAATGAGTATAGCTTGGGCTTTCGTCCCGCTCAAGATCCTGGACCCTTTAGAAGAAGACCCGATCGTAGTGGAGATCTTCCGTCCAAAGCGACCAACTCGGTGGTTTCCCCTTTGGACGCCGAGACGGCAAAGAGAGCGACACGGGCCATGGGCCATGGCAGGGTGCCGAAGTCCCAAGCTCCACAGAAGACCTTCTTCTGCTCCAAGTTCTGAACGACACCATTTTTGTACCAGACTTCTCTGGATAAAGTCGAGTTCCGCAACTGCGCAGGATTCCGCAACTAGGATTCCGCAACTATTTGGTCGGATTCCGCAACTGGGATTCCGAAACTAGGATTCCGCAAATGTCAGGATTCCGCAACTAGGATTCTGCAACTGGGGAATCCCGCAACTGGCGTTCCGCAACTAGGACTCCGCAAAATTGTGGATTCCCTCACTAGGATTCCGCAACTTTTGTGAATGATGAGGGGGTTGGCGTGATGTCGAGATCACACGATGGGGACAAGGGAGGGTTGGGTGGGGGGCTAATGGCGTTGGCTTGGATACGCTTCGAAGATGAAGTCACAGGCACACGCTATCGCATGATGTGGAGATCACCAGTTGCAGAAACCAGTTTCAGAATGTCAGTTGCAGAATCTGACTTTCCAGTTTCAGAATCCCATTTTCAGAATACCAGTTGCAGAATCTGACTTTCCAGTCTCAGAACACAAGTTTCAGAATCCCAGTTTCAGAATCCTAGTTTCGGAACCCCAGTTTCAGAATACCAGTTTCAGAATCCAAGTTTCAGATCCCTAGTTTCAGAGCCCTAGTTTGAGAATCCGACCGATTAGTTTCCGAATCCGGCTCTAACCAGACTTCTCTACTAGTAGCGGTCAATCGGTTAGTAGCGCAGCTGTTCCGAGCAAGGCGTGCAACGTACGTACCAATATTGACATTGAATGACATGCTAATTATATCTAATTATCTCTCGTTCAGAACCAATCTATTATAATTGAACTATAACAAGATACTTCTTGGCACAGTTGCTTCTTCAAGCAAACAACCAAGCTTCTCCAATCCACCAAACTGTTTCAGGCATCATTTTTCGGCTAAGCCAAGCACCTTCTATTCCTTTGATCCCGTCGGCGTATTTGCAGGTGCAGGACCTCTATTCTGGCTGGGCCGACGCCGCGTCGCCACATTGGCGGTATCAAAGTTCGAGCCCCTCGGTCTGTCGATGCTCCCCCGGTGGCCGAGAAACGAATGGAACCCCAAAACCTTGACGGGGTTTGAGGGCGCAGGTTTTTTTGAGTATAAATGGGCCCAACGCAGACCAATCAAGAGATGGCATGGTTGTGGCATGGAATTGCAACCACCTCTGGATTGGTGGCTTAAACAAAGTCACTGGTGGTGTCAGGCAAGCGGGTGGATGGTCCAAGCATCCAGTCATGATGACAATCGATGAAGCATCCAGCCAGGAGAATTGGTTGGATGAACATCCAGACATCCAGCTACTGTATACACTCAACTACTAGGATCTGGAATGGGTGACCCTCCACATTCCCAGCAAATAGTTGAGAGTATGCTGCTGTCGGGTTACTGATCGTACCTTGTGAATTGTGTGGTGTGAACGAGCTGCCCAGCTCGCCCCGCCTGTGAATATTTGTGAATGGGTCCAGGTCATTCCAGATCCCCGCTGGAAGGGTCTCTTGGTAGGAATGGGGAAGGAGCTATCTGGTCAATCCTACAGACCCATGAAACCAACTCACCTGCCAAGGCCCCAGGTATGGCGGCCAAAAAGCGCCCAAGTGCCCGCGTTCCAGCCCGTCGCGGGCCAACGGGGTGATCAATGGAGCCAAGAGGCTCGGTGGTTCCAGGGAGATGGCTTTCATCGCGTTTCATCAGCTTTCTCGCAAGTTTGGGTGAAGCAGCCTTTGCGGGCTTTGTAGCCATGACTTTGGCCAAAGAGCTAGAGCAGCTAGTCTGAGAGTGTAATTCGAAGGCAGCGACTGAGAAGATATCACTACTGGCCAAAAACTACTAAGGTCGTTGCTACTCGATTTTTGGTGGAATCAAAACATCAGGTGAAGCTTCGCTAGCTCATCTCGCCATCCATTGGGCGATACCGTATCGACCAGACCCGCCTGGGCCCCCGCCGTGGTCTCCGACCACGCCAGGCCGAACGGTCTCCTCGCGGCCCGCGGCCACGCGCCGTCGAACGAACCCTTCACCGGGGGCGAAGAGGCGAAGAGCTGAGCGAAGACGAGTGGCGAGTGGACTGGCGAGGGTCACGTGACACTTTGCATTTTGAACTTCAGTACGAAACCCAGGGGCATTGAAGGAATCTAATATAAGGTCTTTATGTAACTATAGAACATCCCATAGCTGGTGAACAGACTATAAGATGCCGAGCATTGGCATCTTAAAAATGCAATTCCTGGACCATTTATAGTGAGGGTACCTTGGATGAACAAGACCAGAAGCTGAATGTGGCATTCTGCAGAGTGGTTACTTTCAATGATACAGGTCATCCTAGACTGGTCCTAGACTTACTGTAGAAGATAAGACATGATAAGACATTTGGAATGCAATTTTAAAGAGAGATGCTGATGTATGCTGATGTGGAGTGGCTTGAACATGTTGGTGAAGAGGAACCGCAATGTCTAGTAACAACGCTGCGCGGCATTCTGAGCATGCTCCCGGGAATTTCATTTTGCATAGACTCCAGAAGCTGCAGCCCCCTCCTGGATCTACCTACCATGACCTATAATGCTGACGCCCAATCCAAGGCCATTTGAAACCCAAATCCAGCAACAACATGAATCGATGCAAGAAGCAAAGCGTACATGATAAATGAGTGGTACACCCCGTCCCAACATTTTCCTCAAAGGTCCATACATGCCATGTCAAATGATGCCCTTTCCAGCCTGACGGCAAAAACACTGCAAGCAAGGCATTTGATCGGAGCTCCAACCTCCGATGTACAGATTTCCAAAGCAGACTCACCTGCCACCTGCCAGATATTTTTTTGCCGCTTAAGGTAGATCACCTCATTCATTAGATTGCCAAGGTTGGTCATCTCATTCTACAGGACTACAGGACGGATTTTCCAAAAAAATCTGTTCACCGCGTATGATATCCCTTGTTTCTGGCCAGACACCGGTGCCGATCGGATTGTGCCAGGCGCTTCCCATCTCGCTGCTGGAGGAGACGCGCCAGGCGCGGCGGGGACCGGTCGGCCTCTGACACTGTTGGGGTCTGGCGGAATCCGAGACTTTCGTGACTTGGTCATTCTGCCTGGGCTAAGGGTCATCCAGAACAGCAATGGAAGGGAGGATGATGCCAGTCCGCCGATTTCATACACTATTTCTATTCTAATAGTCACGAAAGGTAGCTTTTCAGGGGATACCTTGAGTTTGTCTTGCGAAGCAAGTGTGGGCTCCTCCGGACCTAAGAATTGATAGTTCAATTCAACCTTCCCCCCCTTGGAATTGATTTTTCAATACAACCTTCCCCCCCTCCCCCCCCTGAAGTGGATCACCTCGACACCTCGATGGTTATTTGGTGTTGAGCATTCTAAGCTTGGGGCAGTGTTTGAGTCCATGAAGAGACATGACATGTTGTTTTGAGTGCTTCTTGTCGTTGAGGATTATCACTCATATATATTAATATATATATATGTGTCAAACTTTGGTCTTTTCCTCCGTTCTCAAGTTGACGTTTGATTCGACTCCACCAACACCACACTGCATACTTTACATGCTTTTTCTCCTCCCGCTGTCCTACCTTTCGTGTATCCCTCTTCTCAAGTTGTAATACCTGTGGCCGCTTTTGGGCACTGCTTGCACACGTGTTTGAATAGTGTGTTTTGAAGATGCTACGCTTGCTGACCGTGGACCGGGTGTGTTAGCAGACATGGTCTTCCACGTCACCGTTCGACTGTTGACAGGCGATTGCAGCGGCAAAGACGATGGCTGATGGGTCAGTCTGGCACGTTGAGCCACGAGTTTTTTGGAGAAGCTCCTTACCGCCATTCACTCCTCACGTGGCAGTCATTCGAAGGTTTCGAGGGACAGTCCCTTTTGAATCATTGATACTGAACCATGCATTGTTGAAGCAAGGAGTGCCATGGAGGTCCAGAATCCGACCGCCCTTGGAACTGAATGTTCTTAAAACTTGCTTCGTTTTTTTTTTCCGCGGCTGGGGAGCCGTAGTTGTTGAGGAACACTAAGACCATATTTTTTGGGGTGTCCTATTACTACCTGTAAAAGTCGGTAAACAACTATCACTATTTCAGAGAAAGGCCTTTACTAACCATCATCATCATCATCATCATCATCATCATCATCATCATCATCATCATCATC
>CAXAMN010013558.1:637302-677268 GCA_963970005.1 Durusdinium trenchii | reverse complement strand
TAGTAGTAGTAGTAGTAGTAGTAGTAGTAGTAGTAGTAGTAGTAGTAATGCCCTTGTTACTAGTAGCGATGCACTTGTTACTAGTAGCATGGTATCTTTTCCATCTAACTTTTTCCGTTCCCGATTTGCATGTCCGTTTCCAAGAGTCAAACCCCCAGACTGAGGCCAAGAGTGGCGACGAGGACGGGTGGAACACCAGCGGAGGCACCACCGCTCTTCATCGCGCGACGCGATCCGATCGACCTACGCGGCTTCTGAGTAGGCCGACATGTGGATCAGACACTTGGATCCGAATCAACATCAACATCTACCAGAATCTACCATCCATATGCCAGAAGAAGCGGTGTTTTTTTTTCAATGAAACGGCTTTTCTTCTCATGAGGTTCCAAAACTGTGGAAGCAAACGTGTTTTGCCGTTTTGTGGAGGATATTCAGCAAACATGGAAAACTGATGAAGAAAATCACACGGCCAAAGCCAGTAAGAGGTGTATTGTCTTGGAGCAAACTTTCTTTGGCCGACTGCTACTAATACCGCCACTAGTACAATCACGAGGGTTTCCTTGTTTTCCATGCGTTTTTAGATTGATTCTACGAAACATCTCTAATTATATGCCCACCCACACAAACGAGCACAGCTACTTTCCAAAGCTGCCTCTACACATGTGACGCGCGCTCCTTAAGGGCTATGCACATCACCTTTCGCACTCCCCCCAGCCCACTGACCACAGGCGGTGAGACGTAACTTCAAAAGGTGATGCATGTCTTCGCCTAACAAAGCAACCTGGCAAAGGCCGCTGGGCTTGAGCCCCCCTTGTTACTAGTAGCTTCTTGCTCCTAGTACCGATGGCCTCCACCCTACTTGCGATGGCCTCCACCTAGTAGCTTCTTGTTACTAGTGCACCGCACCAATTGTTACTCGCCTCGCCATCCTTCCTTTTTCACCTGCCAAGCTCCTTGCTGATGAACTGCTCTGGCCCCCCGCAGCCAGAGATTCTCACAGACCCACCGCTTTCTGAGGCAAAGACCGGCCTCAACCTTCTCGGTCAAATAAGCCCTGCACACCAGCAGGCGAGAATAGCCGAGGTATCCCTCCCGAGTCATCTTCCAGCTTCACCACACCTGCAAGAAATCTGCTTTGCAGAGATTTTTCGCCAAGCAATGGCCCACGTTGGGCTCACAACCTACGAAACATCTCTCTATGCCCATCCACACAGGCGAGCACAGCTACTTTCCAAAGCTGACTCTACTGCATTTTGAAGTTTTTGACAATGTTTGAATTACATGCTAGGGAACTGAGAACTTTGACCATTAGTTAGATTGGTAGGAGTATGACAGCAACAAGATAAATTATTATGTTTATTCATGAACAGCTGCAACACATTTGAAAGCGATGAGGACATACCAAGCCCTATCCCTCGTCCACAAATTTGTCCGCTTCAAGATGAAATGGTTTCTGACAAATGTGCAGCTTGCCAATTTTGGAGCGAAAGAAGTATATTGTGGGGTGCACAAGTCGAGACGAGCATAACACCATTGGCACTTGTTGAACGGTTTGATCTGAAACATATTAAAACATATTTATATACAATTAAGTCCAAACTGGTCGAGTCATGCCTTTAATACTTCCAAGAACGTGAGTCACTCGTGGATCACTTTGCTTCTTCGTCCTCCATTCGGTTCCATCCTTTTGTTGAAATCTGGTCTGTTACTTGTTAGTGGAGTTCCGCGCCCTGTTTTCAGCGTCTTTTGGCGCATCATCATGTGGCGTCCAAATTTTGGCGAACGCGGTCCACCGGCGTCTGCCGCCTGCCATGAGCAGAACTGATGTGAGGACCTCAAGGACCCGGAGCCATGAGGGCCAAGCAGGAGGACCTTCACTTGGTGCTTCTGGGTGAAGAAAGCAGGACGTAGCCTAGCCCAGCAAATTCAGCTGATATAATTTTTTGACTTTTTGGATTCGCACAGCTTCCTTTCTTCCTTTGTTTGGGGGTCTAGCTGACTTTGCTCAAGCACGGAAATGAAGGTTTTTGGGGGGTTCGGGGCATCATAGTCGTCACCGGACTTCGAGCCAGACTTCTACATCCTTCTACTTTGCTGTGGATCCAGACATAAAAGTCACAAAGTATCATATTTTTTTTTTGGTGTGAGTTACCAAGAGAGGTTGAAAGCCCATCCCTATAGCGCACCTATATCATATATCATATCCCATATGTACCACACCACAGTACGACAGTGTCCTAATTCAGGTCTCTCAACCTCTCTTGGTAGTTGAGGCAGTTGGAGACTCAATGGAACTCCCACGGGGCACTGGCAACGAAGGCAGTTTTGATGCGATTTCGGGCGACCGGATCAAACGAAGCATCCGGAGGCGAAATCCGCCTGGGAGTGGCGGGGGGTTTGGCAGAAAGGCGACATGCAATGCTCATTTTGGATGACAGGTTCTTTGCTGTGAACAATTAATTGTGAACGAAGCGACTCCCATGAAACAGCACGCACCGAACATGCGACCAAACATGGAGTTCGACAAATGGTTCGATTTGGGTTCCAACTTGTGGAGTGTGACCCCCCGCTGCTTGCAGGAATAGTTGATACTAGTTCCACAATCTTTGAATTTCTCGAGGCTGGCAGGTGAGAGTCAAGGACATGGTCAAGGACATGCCACGCCCGCTGGGAAGCATGCGATCCAGGCCGTGGGTCATCGCGACCGGTTGACCTACCTGGAAGGTCAAGCAAAATGGTGGACTAGACTCATCCCCAATTAGATCCAACGTCCCACAAGCCTGTTTGTCACACGAATGACCCAGCCGGGCGAGGCTGTACAGGGCCTGAAACGGGTGGACTGAAGACACCAAGCCAAAAGCTCAGAACGAGATGGAGAATGAAGCCTATAATGAAATACCACCTGACATATCCTGACCCTGAATCAAAAACCAATCTCAGTGTTGAACATGTTGGCGACTCCTATGTTGGAGTCCACAGTCTCAGGGTCCCGTGATTTACTGGTCGCGAGTCTGACCAGACCTTGACGAACGCGGCTGGACGACCTTTGAAGCGCGTTCAGTGAACGTCCCTGCCAGAGGCGAGTCTTTAAGCGATGCGCGTTAGGAAAAAGCCCGGAAGAGCAAGCTTGAGAGGTGTCTCTTTACAAGGCTCCTCCAACCCTTTCGGTGCCAAGACTGTGGCGATGTAGATGTCCGTAAAGTTCTTATTTCAGGGTTGGGGACTTTTTGCCAGATCGTCCAGATCTGTTATACTTCTTGGAGAACCACACGACCACCTGAATGGGAGAGAGATACGATAGGACAGAATGGACTTCGTCTTCTTCGAAACCAGCGTGAACGTGGAATCCCAGTGGGTCCACGCATACCACTTGAACATAGTTGAACCAGTTCTGTAGCAATGCAGCAGGGAACTGGAAGAATACAAAGACAAAACCCATGAAAAGGCAGTGAACACCCTCGTGAAAAGGCATGAAAGTGCATGTATTACCCATGGATATTTTGGTCCACAGGTGATCCTGTGTTGTCCTAACGCACCAGTTCCACTCGTCCTTGGGACTTACCGGGAGTCATCGCGGAGCATTGATTTCAAGCGGAAGACCTTTGACAGAAATCGTCCGAAGACATGGAGGATCCAGGGCAAACAGCCAAGAGCGAGCCAAAAACGGCCACTCTGCTGTCCACGCGCACGTGAACTCTTCCGTTTCGCACAGCATAGCTATAACACAGTCATTGAGAGGGGGCAGCATGGCTTGAGAGGCATGAACTTTGGTGGACTAACACAATGAGGAAGACAGGGATGAACCACCTTGGGCTTAGCACTTTTGGTTAAGCTTGACCGTAAGGAATGGATCGAATTCCCGGTTCCCTTCATCGCCTGAATTCCTCGAATTTCCTCGAAGGACCTTCGATGTCGGTCAAACCAGCGCCGCAGGGCGGTCGGTTCCGGGGATGGCCCAAGCCGCACCGCTCCCTTCCGGGGTGTGGCAAAGGAGGTACAGAGGGGGTGACAGAAGTTTGAAGGTTAGTAAGTGCCAGGACTTGAGGGTGCAGGGTGCAATCTTGCCAATCCCGCACAAATTGGCACGTTGCCTCTTTTGCTCACGTGTTGCCCCAAGCATGCAGGGTGATCCACTTGCAAACCCGCGGGCGCACCGCCAGAAATGGTGAAGACGCGCGACCGCTTCGAAAAATAGAGTGTCCGCACCCGGTGTTTTGGCTCCTCGTTTTGCCGCCTAAAAGGCCACGGTTTTGAGTGGCCTTGGGAGTGACAAGACCTGAAGGAAGCTGCTCAGCTGCTGTTGGAAAGTAGGCCTCCCACACTGCAGCTTGAGAAATTCGAAAGCCTAGACATGCCTAGACCAAACGAGCTGCCGTGAAGACCACCAGACTCCAGGCTTTGAGGGTTTCATGCAAGCCTGCAAGCCACCGGTAGGGCCCCAAAGGATCCCAAAGGCAGATCTCTACCAAATGGTCCTAAAGAATCCTAAAGAGTCATTAAAGAATTAAAGATATAGGGATGTTCCGAAGGGCCACGGGTCAGTCAGGTTTCCTCCACTTGGCTCGCACGACTTTCCTCGCGGTTGATGACCAATCTCAATATTCATCAGACCAGTGATCTTGAATGATCTAGGGGACAATCTCGCAGACTTCTGACCCACGTACCTATTTGCTTTGCTCATCCGAAGGTGGACTCAGGGGGATCTTACCACGAAAAAGGAAGGCCTTAGGCCCTAGGCCCCGGTTTCCAAAGTGGTGAAATTATTTTCCAGACATGTTTTGATTTCCAAGATGTCAGGTTTTATAATGTTTTATCATGTTAAATACATATCACATGATGTGCTGGATTTCAGGCATTTCATCTCTTTGGGCATCAAAGATCGAGTGTTGGAGATCGTTGGAACCTGCGGCCGCCCCGGGGCCAGTCACCAAGTCGGACGAAGCACATCGGCCGTCTCTACTGGCTGCTTTGGCCGGTGGCGTTCGCTGTTGGGTCGTGATGCGTCGGGGGTCACGTCGTTGCGGAGCGGAAGACGGACGCCTCCGGTGACTCGTTGTTGGAAGAAGTCGAAGGAGATGAACAAACCACCAACCAACCTAGTAGCAATGGCCTCCAAGCTAATAGGAAGGGACCTAGTAACGATGGCCTCCAACCTAAGTGACTCGTTGTTGGAAGAAGTTGAAGTAACAGCCCTCCCTCCAACGATCCTGGAAGTGGAAAACGGCCTGGTAGTAGAGGTTGAACAGTCTGCCTTTCGGGGCCATGTTACGTTCCACATCCATGTTTGTTGGATGGAGGATCGATCTGAAGGACGTCAAGGATCTTCACCCAGATCACGCACAGAGCTGCGGCTTCCGCACGTGCTCCGCCCGCAGCACCGCCCAGTGGTCCATGGCTCAGTGCTGGTGCCGATCGTTTGAAGCGAGCTGATCCGGATTCCATCCTCCCGTGAGGATGGTTTCTGGATGCGTGGGTGCCCCTTGACCTGGGCAGAAGCGGATGCCAGGTGGGTATTGCTAGATGTATTGCTCAAAAACATTAACACAGCAGGTGTTTTCTTTTTCCATTGCATACTGGTATGCTGAGTGGTGTCCTCACACTTTTCATTCACCGTGTAGAGTTTTTTTTGTTAACTGTAGTAGTTAGTTAGACATGCCGGGTCTTTCTTGAAGGAAAGGTGTCGGAGTCCTTTCCCAAACGTTTTCGCTGGAATATGAATATGTGTTAGAAAAGAGCCATGGGTTGTTTTTTATCTTTATGAAACTGACATCGAAGAATAAAAGTTTTCAGATGAGGCGACCAGGAGAAAACGCATCTCAGTCGGAGGTCGACCTGGGGAGAAAACCCACGCCAATCCCGGCTAAATCACCCGGCGCCCTTTAGGCTGCCAGGCACCGTGTACCGCAGACTCGATGATTCGCGACGTGAGACGAGACGAAGGACGAGATGACAACATCGGCATCACGTCTTGGTCGAGAATGGAGTTGACTTCATTGGTGCCATGATGTGTAATGTTTTTTTGTGTAAATCATTTTTTGTTGTGTTCTGATGAACAGATGATGGGTTTCAGGATGCAACCACAGAATTCGGGAAGAACTTGCAAGGTCTTCGTGTTCTTGGAGAACAAACGGTTGTATGATTTCACCCTTCCGCATAGAAGGTCCAGAAGTTTCAGAAGCATCTTGAAGAGGCCTGCCCCTAAGGCCCTAACTTTAAAAGGCCCTATTTTGCTTTCAGGACAATGAGATTTGTAGGAAAAGGAAAGAAAGCAAAACATGATGAAAAAGGAAAAGCGACAAGGAAGAGGATCCCATTCCAAAAAACACAGCGTTCTTAGACGTCTTCGTTCACGCGCGGTTCACGCGTTCGTCGCTGCGGTGGACGAACCCCCAAAGACTTCCGGCGCCACGCGCCGAAGCCCGGCCGTTGCACGGCGCCAAAAGCTTCGCCGCCGTCCCGCGGAGGAAAGGGGAAGGGATGGGAAGGGGGGTGATCGGTTCGCCACTGATGGTGATCGGTTCGGATTCGTTCAGATGGTTGTTTCCTCGACTGTTCGTCTTGGCCACCTGAATCAGTGCCTCCATTTGACTTACTACATGCAATTAGAGACCTGGTGCGTCCAGTTTATCCCTCTTCGGGCTCCGCTTGGGGACACACTTTTGCAGCCAGACTGCCAGATGAGTGAGTTGAACTTGGACTCACTGCACTTTGCTAATCCGTTTTGTCACCATACACTATCTACATCCATCATCTACATCTATCTACCAAACATTCCAATCTGCCCCTGCTTGCGGGTTCGTTGCCGGGGGGGTCAGTTCAGTCTGTTCCTCCAGAACTGCTGGCACTTCTCCTTCCATGCCTTTGATGGCAGGCCTTCAATTGCCATTGGAGGTGAAATACTGGACACGACAGCAGTTGGAAATGCCACCGGGCAGCACCTGGCGGAGATTGTGGAGTCGTCGACGGAGACGGCTCTGCCAGTTTACATTCACATGAGACTGTTTGAAGCAAAAACGGGATCGTGAAACACATCCAGTTGAGAGTCATTTTGCAAAGAAAGCGTTTGTGACGGAGCCATTGTTCAAAGAACTGTTTCGTTTGCTCGCGATGGAAGCACTTTTTGCTATTGGAACTCACCGAACATCATCAACGCAATGCCTAAGGGGCCTAAGGCGTTGCTTGGTTGGACTTTCACTGGCCTGCTTTGTTTGTTCGAGTCTTGCTGTGAACCTACACGTGCATGACTAGCTCCAAGGGGGCCTTCGAGATCTGAAGATGCGCAACGGATAGGGTCAATCCATTTGTTGATACTGCTTCAACTTTAACTTCCATATACTTCCATGCTAGCTCCACTCTAGGACCCATTTGCTTGAACCCATGAAGGGTTTTCGAATATGGGCGGGTTGACATGCGCATATCTTGAAATCACACTGAGGACGCCTCTTCAGCGTTTTGGATGTGAAATCGGATATTTTGTGGAGTCGGCGTCCCATGTTTTGTTCTGGTGCCTTCCTTCCTGTCCCTTTCCTTGTCATTGTCCTTTTCCTCTTCCTCTTTTCTTTTCCTTTCCCCTTCCTTTGCCGTCCTTTCCTTCCTGTTGCATCCCAATGAATGCCTTCCTCGAAATCGACTTTTCTTGTGCCTTCCGCGCTCTTGCGGGCCGACCTTTTTAGTTTTTGAACCTGTTTGGGTTCCAGTTGGGTCGAACCGGAGCCGCAGACCAACCGACGGCCGGGACGCCCCGCTCAGGTTCGTGATGAGCGGCGGCGTGCTGCGGCCGAAGAACTGCTCGATGCCAGATGAGCGACTTCTGGCGCGGCCCCTGGCGCCGGGGGGGCAGTGCACTAGTGCACTTTTCGGAGTTTCCAAATTATATAACTAAACAAACAAACCAATAAACATATAAGAACATACAATAATATACAATATACAATAAATGTGAAAGACAGGGTGTGCAAACCAAGTCTAATCCCAAGTACGCTCGAAGTTACGAGGGGAAAAACACGGAACGTGAAGCATGAAACTTCTTTTCAGCGTAGACCTCGATGTGACTCAAGGGCCCTTTTTGGTACCCATTGAGCATGAAGCGAGCGGCGGATCATGAAAGATCAGTTCATGGGCCATGAACTCACACCGGTCGTTCTTTCAAAAAGACACTCAAAAAGCTTCTTAAGTGAGCGAGTGCCTTCCACTTTAAACATGGAATTTAGGTCCCACCACTGGACCCGTGCGGTCGCCTGTGAGCCGGAGTGACTCTGTTCACGCACATTGAGCAGTAATCATAGTCCCTGAACTCTGTTGTTTGGGTCAGAGCCGAGCACTGGGGATCGATGTGGAACTTCCGTCCGTGTCTTGTGACGTACACGGTTTGTGGTATTCCACCAAGGTGGTTGTTGAGGTATGCTGCTTGCTGTGCGATATTTGCCAAGTCTCGTTCCAGCTGTGTGATCATGCGCTGCTGCTCATCAAGTCTCTCATCGGTCAGGTTCTGCCTGACATCTCTTGCCTGAATTTCTATCTCGAGCTCTCTGCATCAGGCCTCAAGCTCTTTGCATTGATCTTCTAGCCTCTCATTCTCTTTTCTCACTCTGTCCATGGTCTCATTGCCTCTTCTGATGAAGTCTTTGTATTGTGTGATTCTGGCTTCAAGCCTGTCGCTTGTCTCTCTTCTTTGTGGTGCTGGTTGCTGTTGTTGCTCATCTTGGTCTGTTTGACTCTGGGCTTCTGCTGTGGGGTTGTTTCGTTGGGCTCGCTGCCGCCAACATGCAATCAACCAACCAACAACTTGGAAAGCACCAATGCACAACAATGTACCAATCACCAACAATGTCAAGTCCCAACCTGTTTCATCATCTTCTCCCTGAGCTCTTGTCGGTGTCAGCTCATTTGCGATGATCATCATGGTCAGACTCTTTTTCACACTGATCGCGTTCCTCCGGGCATTGTCTCTTCTCTCCTGCATGGTCTTGCGTTTTGCCGCCTGAAACGTGCTGTCGGCCATCAACGAAATTCTATGTGTCCTCAACCTGTCGGCCAGTAGCTGTCTTGCTTGGATCTTTGTCAAACCATCTGACAGCTGAACTTCTGACGACACCCAGCGTAGCTGAGTTTTGAGGTTTTGCATCTTCTGCTTCACTATCATGCATTCAATCTGGGTCCTCTTGTCACCATTGATTTGAGGAACTTCAGCCTTGATGGCATCGTATAGTGCTTTTGCATCTATGATCAAGGCGCTGGGCAGGAAGTGGTCTCGATCTCGTTGGTTGTCTTTCACCTGTTCCAGCTTGAAGTTTTCCTGATGACATGCTTGCCAGAAGATGTGCACGAACTCTAGTGAATCGACTGCAGCTGAACATGACTGTGCTTCGGCATTCAATGAACTGCGGGATACTCTTGGAAGCTTGAATGACCTCCAGTCAATGATGACATAGGGTTGATCAGGTTCACCTTCAAGTGCTTTCTTGTGGGTCAGAAGGACGAAGTACCCTCCTTGGCTCAAATGATCTGATCGAACACCCCAAGCAGCATCCGAAATGGACAAAAGACACAAATCTTCCAATGGTCCCAACCGTTGAAATGTTAGGCCAATGTCTGCATTGCTCTTGCCAAAACGAAGTGCCTTATTTGCTGCCTCTGCCACTGACTGTGTCGCTCCACTCACGTTTCCACATAGTATTGAAATGCTTGCTGACATGTGAGGGGATGTCTGTGTGGATGCCCACTGCAATGCTCCTAGCAACCCTCGCAAAGAACTGACTTCGCCTGGACGTAGTTCATCATCTTGCTTCTTTGCTGTTGTTGCCATTGGTTTGATCTTTTTCATGTATTCTTCTTGTTGCAGTTTCCATGCACCATTCTCACATGCAGTCAACTTGTTGCCGCAAAATTCCAACTCACCCTTTTCTTCTGTCGTCCAATGTTTGAAATTGAACTCCTTCTTGAGAGACTCCCGTGCCTTGAGGTACACTTCATCTGTTTCATCACCTGCACCAATCATATCATCAACATGTAATCCAATCAAGGATACCAAGCGACCCGATTGGTTGTGCAGCCGGAACAAACAATGGTCCAATGCATGAACGGTGTACCCAACACTGCAAAGTCTTCTCTTTGCCACCTGGAACCATGCACGGGGTGCGTCTGCTTGACCGTACAGCGGTTTCAACAGCTTCATGTGTGTGCCTGCTGGACAGCCCATCAACTTGCATGCATCTGCTGGGATCCTACACCACAAAAGCCTTGCTTGCTTATCTCCCTGCAAAAATGCTGTGCTGACATCTGCTGTGAACTTTGACCAATGCTCATTGCATGCTATGGCCAACAAGGTCTGCCTGCTGGTTCTTGACAACGTGGGACTGCTTGTCTCCAATGCACCCTGTAGCAAATCCGGATCTGCAAAGCCTTGTAGTACAAGTCTTGCCTTTGCTTTTGGATTGCCTGCGTTGTCAGTCACCCATTTCAGCACAAATCTTGCTTTCATGACACGGCTGTGGTCAATGTTCTCGGGGCTGGTCTCAATCTCCCACACACCATTCTCAAAGATGGATGACAGTTCAGCTTTCTTTCCGTGAATGAATGCCAATCTGTCTTCTAGTGTCATTTTGCTTTCTCTCAACTCTCAAATCATCTTTTGCTCTTCGAGTCTTTGACACTCCGACGGCGGTCCAGATGTGACCTCGGCCTCTGATTGACCATTTGCCTTTCGTCTTTTCCGCCAAGTCACCTGCAAACGGCATCCTCCTTGTCTCAACTGCTTGCCTTGTTAGTGGGAACAATGTCTTGCCAAACCATGGTGTCTTGCCAACACTGTAGGGCTCATTCTGGTTGACATAAATCTTCCGTTGCCCTTGTATCATTGTCAACCCTTGTGAGGTTTGCAATTCTGACATGTGGATCCCTTCTGGCAAACTATCTTCTGACAAATGGAATGTTTGCTCCCGCGCCCAGCAGTGATGTCTCACCAAAAAGCCGTCCTCATAGTTCCAAAAATCTGTTGTGGGACCCAGAGTGAACTCCTGTGTCTTGCTGTCATAGGTCCATCCCTCTGCCAGGTCATTGAGACTTTCAACACACTTCTTGTCTTCGGTGGTTGAGGTCAGCTCGACATGGAATGCTTCCTCTAGGAAATCGTCTGTCCGCTGCCGCTTGTCCAGGTGTTGTGTGTCTCCCTCTCCTGGTGTTGGTGGTTCATGAGGAATTCTTGGTTCACCACTTGGCTCATTTGAACCTCGAGCTTGGCTGGTTGATGGAGGTCGTCTCATCCACAAGGTTTCCTGCTTATTCAACCGTGCCCTCTTCTGCTCAAAGGTTTCTGTGCCAACTGGTGTCTTGAAAATTGGATCTATCTCGAGATCTGGCTCTGGTTCTGTTGGTGCGACTGAGGCTGCTGGTGCTGTTGGTGACATTAGGTCATCATCATCTGGAACTGGTGGTAGTGCCTCTGGGTTCATCATGACGTCTGTCTCGATGGGTGATGGGGTTGGACGTGCTGCAGCTGAGGTCGGAAACTGTCTCATCAATGCCTCATTGTGAACTGCGCGCTCTCGAGCAAGCTGATCATCACTGTCCGCTTGACCATCTGCTTGGACAGTGTCATCTCCAACTTCATTTGCTGCTGGCTGTGGCTGCTGTCTGTTCGTTTCATCTGGTGGCGGTGGTAGGGCCAAGATTCCTCCACCTGGTGCGCCACTGCCTGCGTGAGGTTCTGGTGGTTCCTCATGCTGTTGTCTGAGGATGGGGTCCAACAACTCCTCATCATCTGTGTTCTCTGGGTCAATCTCATTGAGCGAGCGGCGGTTGAGCTTGTTCAAATCCAGGATCCTCACAACCCTCCGCTGTCGAAGCTCTGCGAGTGATTGATGTACTCGCTTTTCTCCGTCTAACATGCCTTCTTCTCGAGGCATCTTCCTCACGTGTTGACGGCCAGCTCGAAGCAAGGAGGTGCCGTGTGCAAGCCAGTAAACTGCTACTGTCCCGTTGTCTGGGTTGCGTTCCACTGCCAACACGATTGCAGGTCCTCTCCACTGAATTGTATGTTGCTTGTCCGGTGCCTCTCTCCAGTACAAACAGCGCTCACCAGGGTGTAATTCTTCATCTTTGCCGGTGAACTTCCTCAGTAGAGCCCTCCTGAGTTTCACATCAACTTCGGCCTTGGCGCATGCCGCCTGAGCCGAGAACTTCAGTTGGAGTCGCCGATGAAGCCGTTCTTGCTCTCCCATCTGAAGTTGATTGACTGTAGTCTTCTCATCTGACAGCAATCCTGGCAAGTTTGGCTGACGACCCAATGCCAACTGTGTTGGTGTGAACCCGTTGACAAACGTGTGGTCATTGAGAGATGGTACCACCCAATTCAGAGCATCGTGTAGACCCGCTAAATCGCGAAGTCCATGCTCCTTCATGAACACCTGAACACTCTTCCTCAAGAGCTGATGCCGCCTCTCCACCAAGCTTGTTCTGGTGTGCGATTGTCCTGGACTGATGCGCAACTCAATGCCGTGCTCTTCTGCCCATCTCATAGTGCTGTCGGAACCAAAGGCTGGATGTTCATCAACAAACAACTTGCCTGGAGGTCCATGAAGTCTCACCCAACTCCTCTCGAAGGCTTTCTGCAGGCTCTGTGACTGTTCATCTGGTATGGTGCGGGCCATCATATATCGGGATGCCTCATCCACCATCACTAGGATTCCAATCTTCTTGTTTTTCTTCTTTTTGTCCTGGAAATCCTCTAGGGTGTCCAAATCCAGCCACAACACGTCAGCCTGTACATGAAGATTGAACTCCTTTGCCCTGTCAAGATGGGCTGGTGCCGATGACTTCTTCACAGCAAATGTATTACAGTAGGGGCATTCCAAGTCACGGATGGCATCGAGTACCTTGGTGTCGACTGGCTTGTCCTTCAGCAACTCTAGGAGGATGTCTGGACGTGGGTGTCCAAGGTTCCGATGCAAACGATATGCAATTCGCACCGCCTCACTTCCATGCTTTGTGCCAAGTTTCCTCAACACTCCAGTCAACTGCTGCTCTTGTCCCACTGCATAGGCCTGTTCGTGAAGCCCTTCATCTGTCATTGCTGCTTCTGCCAAGTGCTGTGCCAAGATCTCTGGATAGTCTTCTGCATGCTTGCATCGATGGCCACCTTCAAGTGGTTGATGTTGATGATCTTGACTGCACCTGCGGGACATGTGCCACACCATTGCTTGTTTGGTGGTCTGGATGGATGTTGTTTTGCGAATAGGTGCCCATGTGCCTGTGTCTGTCCATGTGACTGCTCCGTAGGCACATTGATCAAATGTCACTCGCATGCCTGGTAGATTTTGGAAAGCTGGTGTCTGCCATGCTTTGGACTTGCTGGGATGCTCGATGTGTGCATGTCGTCCACCTCTCACCTGGCTCATGTAGAGTTTCCTGCAGAACTTCAAATGCACTTCATGATCAAGCCAACGTTTCTCTTGCAGCTCAACACAATCCTCTTCCGTCTTCATGTTGATGCTCTGCATTGTTGACCATAGGGTGCACTTTGGTGACATGAAGATCTCGTCAGGCTCCTCTTCTGCTTGCAACTCCAACAATGCTCTGCGATGCTTTGCCTTGCTGAAATCCCAACCATCTGCCAGTCCGAAGCGCCTCACTGTTGCACCTCTCCGATGACATTCTTCCGTGAAGCGTCCCTTTCCAGCATAGACTTCCCAGACAATCTTCTGACGCCTGGCTGATGGTCGAGCCTCATTGAGCATTTGCCTCTGCTTCTTCTTGAGATCCTGGAGCTGCAATTCACAAGCCACAAAGAGCTTCTCCAGACTCTGAACGGTCTTTTCGATTCCTTCTTCCTTTCTCTCATGCTCGGTCTCCTCCACCAAGCAATCAATCTCGGAAGCCATTTCCTCATAGCGATCATGTGCTCTCATGTCTTCCAGAAAGTCCTGGAATGTCTCATTCTTGTCGTGGTCATCTTCACTGCGAAGGTCGAAGGAGGGATTGCTCAACTGCCATGGATCATGCATCTGTTGACACAACTGCAACAACATGCTCCCTTGCTTGCCTCTGTCAATGTCTTTCCACGGCCCCCCCCCATGATCTTCATGCGATTGCCGCCGAAATCAACAATGGCCCGAAGCTTCTCCAGAATCGGTCGACCGAGCAGCATGGGGGTTGCACCGAAGATGACATAGGCCTGGATGCGTCCGGCCACTCCCTCAATCAGGACTGGCAAGTTCACCATCCAGCGAGCACATCCTTCTGCATCTCCTCCAAACCTGAACATTTTGTCACACCTTTTGAACTCTAAGCTGCTGAGGTCAAATCCCTTGCTGTGCAACCAACGAACATACCTGAGGAGGTATTCAGTGCCAAGAAGAAAACTCGAAGCACCTTGGTCCTGGATCGCAACGTCAGGCCGTTCAGTCAGCCAGCCTCCGGCTCTCACCAACTGATCACCCTGGGCATATGCCTCCTCAACATCATGGAACTCGTCCTCCTCAATGTCATGGTATTGCACCTCGGATGTCATGACCATGCCAGCCAAGAGTGGGTCTCCATCTTCCAGCACTCTCTTCTTTGCCGGGGATGTCGACTTGCTGCTGCAGTTCGCTGCCAAGTGCCCAACCTTTCCACACCTCAAACATGTTCTTGTCTCCATTGCTGGAAGTGCGTCTCGAGCTCTTGCCTTGCCGGTTGGACCTTTTCCACTTGTGGATGCCGATGAACTGCTTTTTCCACTCTTTCCTTTTCCTTTTCTATTCTTGCCCTTCTTGCCTCCGCCATGGGGTGGTGAGGACGGAGACTGTGACGAGGGACTATATGGCATCTGCCGTTGATCAACCATTGCAACAACTGGATAGAATCCTCTGGATTGTCGTAGCTGCTGCATCCTCTGCTTGGCGTCAGTGTATGCTGCATAAATCTGGTCAAACTCCTCCGTGTCAAACAGCGACTCATCTGCCTCTGCTGCCTCATAGAACACGGGATCTTCCTCCTCCTGCCAGTATGTATCATAGGGGCTTTCATCTTCATCAGGCCAGGCCTCAGTGCCGTCTTCATCATAATATGCCTGATCATACTCCCAGTCACCTTCAGCTTCGGCTTCATCTGTCACTGCATGAACGAGTCGGGGGTTTTTCCATCGTCCTTGCTGCAACGGAATCCGGCGTTGAGCGACGTGTGCATGTCGATGATCCTGCCCAAACAACAGATACAATGCTGGTTCAACTGCCGTCAATGTCAATGTAGTGCCGATGTGGGTCTGAACCATTGTTTGTTGTTCTCTTGTCAATGCGGCCCGTCTCAACATCAGCCATCCTGTCACTTCTGGTGGTAATGCAATCTTAAACTTCATCAACTCTCGAAGCGACTGGTTGAACTCTGTGCAGTATTCCAGGAGGGATTGCCCTTGTTTTCTGACCATCTTGAAGAAGAACTTCTCGAATGCTTCTGGCATCTCTACCTTCTCGTCGTACTGCCACTGTGCATCCAATCGTTTCAGAATAGCCAGGATGCCATCTTCTTTGGCCAGTTCGCTGATCTCCAAATCTTCACACTGGCGCCACGAGGCGCCATCCAAGACAGCGAGAACATTCAGGGCAGTCTCTTTTTCTCTTCCTTGCAACTTTTGACGGTGTGCATACAGCTGAACTCTCTTGCGCCACTCCTTGTATCCAACAGTTGTATTGTCAAACTTCGGTACGAAAAACTTGTCAGATGCGGAATCCGGTTGCCTCACTGAAGAGGCCTCCTGAGACATGGCTCCTAGGGCGCGCCGCTATTGGAGCCGACGTGTTGTCGGCTCCGCTACCAATGTGAAAGACAGGGTGTGCAAACCAAGTCTAATCCCAAGTACGCTCGAAGTTACGAGGGGAAAAACACGGAACGTGAAGCATGAAACTTCTTTTCAGCGTAGACCTCGATGTGACGCAAGGGCCCTTTTTGGTACCCATTGAGCATGAAGCGAGCGGCGGATCATGAAAGATCAGTTCATGGGCCATGAACTCACAATAAATACATAATTATGTCTTCTTTGGGGGGGTGGCGTGATAAACTCACGTTGAGTGTCCGGGGGGGTAGGGATGGGTAGGATCTGGTGGCATTGGTCCTTCTGAATGTTTGGTTTCTTCTTCCAAAAGCACTCGCAAGTACAAGAGACACTGATACAAGTGCTTGGAAATCAAGCCAACCGTCCAACTGTTGTGATGCAGGTCTTGTTCCATGAGACGAACAAAACAACCCCAACATAGAAAGAATGTGGAGTCCTGTTCCATGTGGGCAGGTATACTGGTCTCTTTCCCGAATTTTTTTCACGGGGGTTGAACTGCTCAGGGACTTAACAACAAAACATCCTAGGGATTTCACGTCCAATGCATCCATGTCTTGCGCGGAGGCCAATGCATCCATGAGCAAAGAGGAGGTGGTGCACTCGCTGGCCCAGGCGTTCGCCCTTGGGTGCGACGGAGGGTCCGGGAGAGCGCTCTTTTCCCGGAAGCGGCGCAGTTCGGTGGTTCAAAGGCGTTGTGTTCGGTGAAAGGGATTCATAGGGATTCATGAATGGACCGAACGAGCAGTTTTAAGTCTTAAGATGTCTTATGTCTTACATATATAAGTAGTGTTTTTTATTTTCAAGGACTGGGACTGGGACCACCCAAGATTATGGAAATGATCGGAACATCGGAATACTTCAAACGGGACCCAGGGCCCTTTGAGTCTTCGATCAGCCCAGCATGTTGGGTCGTGGAACTCACGATCGTGAGGGACACCTAAACCTTGGGCTTCGTTTCAATCGTGGAGCCTCCAAGGCATTAGAACAATATGTGTTTTGTACAGCCTGTGAAAGGTATGGTTGGGGGTTTCCCAGTTTCAGGCACGCCCCACTCACATGCACAAGTCAGACTCCTCACAACTTAGGTTTTGACTCCTCCCACTGCTGACAAACCTTCCAAGTGATAGGTCTTTTTTCACTTTCCTGTTTTCCTTTACCACTTCTCAACTTGATTCAATTTGTATGGAGTGACTTCTGTGTTCATGTCGGAAGAGGACGCCAACAGAAACAGACACCCACCGAAACGCGTGGATCCCACAGAAACACGTGGAACTCATCCGACGGACGATCTGAGGCCGCGGAATGGATTGCCAGCGCTGATGCCTTACTCATCGGCAGTGGGGCCAGGGGCCCAGTACAACCCCTGGGTTCGGTGGGTTCTTGAGATTTCGGCCATTGGGCGTTAGCGGCGATTCCAACCATTTGGGCGATTCCAGTGGTTAGATCATGTAAGGTCTTGAATTCATTGAAGCTATATAGTCTATAGCTATTGATTCATGCACATGCAGTATTAGATTCTGTTGCCAGGTGTTACAGGTGTTCCGAGGCTTGAAGGGCAGCGGTTCATGTCGTCCCACCATGTTTCGTTTGACATGGGAATCGGGAGTCGATGTGGGAATAGGGATTTCTAGAATCACAGACATATGCATCACTGCATCACAGATATATAGAAATAGCATCAGGAACTCGATCATTTCGGATGACCCCACCGCCCTCCACCGCCCTCGGCCACCCCTGAGGCCGGGATGGGCGTCGATGCTGGGCTGGGCACCTTCCGCGGTGGGAAGAAAGGCGTCTTTCTGCGCCGCGAAGGTCACCGAGGTCGACGAGGGTGGTGCGGATCATGAATGAAGGGGCATGAAAGGAATCTTTATAGCATATAGATCGTATATATAATATAGACTATGATAGGCTTAACTAGCTTTTTTTGTTCGTATTACTTTTTACAGTTCAAAGACTCTTGAGTTTATGTTTGGAAGATGTAGACTGGGCTCAGCCTAAGCTCTAGTCTACCTCAGAGTAGGGAATGACCCTCCAAGCCCACCTCAATCATTTTCTGAGGAGGAGGTGCATGCATTTGTTTTGACCCGCAGGCATACTGTAACTTATTTACGAGAGCTTGTTGGCTTCCAGTTTTTTTTGCTTTGAGAGGGTTATTTTGCACCAACATTTATACCCTGCACAACAGTTTCTGCAGGTGCAGAAAGTGTATTCAAGTAGCAAGGAGGCCATTTTGCTTGCAGTTGAAAAGCATTGCCCAGAGACAGCTTTGAAAAGCACCCTTCTGACAGCCCTCAGCATCCCCCCTGAGTTGGTCCGGACACGTTTTCGGACCTCGTTTTCAGCAGCTCCGGTGCTGCTGTTCGAATCGTCGACCTGCAGGTGTGTGGGATGGCTTAGAGGCGGTGGGCTTGGCCTATGAGGAGATTTGCGAACCCCGCTGGTTCGACGAGGCCGACGAAGGGCCGACGAAGGGCCGACTTCCTGGGGTTATGTGTGGAGGCCGCCTGACATGGGTATGTAATTACAAAAATTACATGAGTCTTGCACAACATGTTGAATGGCTACAAAAAGATGCTGCGCAAAGACTTTATAAGATGCAGATATTCTAGATACATGATGATATATGATGATACTTGTTTGCGTGAATGTGTTTTGTTCGACAACGTGTCAGGAACTTCTCAAGCCAACCCTTCGCGCACCCTTTCAGCCTTCAGCGCACCCTTCGCGTGGGTGTCCCCGTGCGGATTTGCCATACAGAATCAAGGTACTTGCGATAGAACAAAACTTTGATTTTGTAATTAAAAAACATGTGCCTACTATGGGGCCCTTTTTGGGAGGTTGAGAGATGCTATTTTGTAAGGTGAGAGTCTCATTATGTTATTTTTATTGTGTAAATCACTTCTTGTTCAGACAGTTCTGCAGTTCTGCCCAGCATGGTCTCGACTTCCAACCAAAAACCATCTTCAATGGCCTGGGGAGATGCACAGAGGGAACTAGGCACAAACCGCCTCGGTTTTCTGGCCGAAAGAACAATCGGGTCAAGATCCTTCGACCATTTATGGCCTTGGCTGCTGCGGTTTTTTTGCCGCATTTCGAAGCAGCCGCAGAGAGAATCAGAGAGAGAGAGAGAGAGAGCGAGAGAGATGTGCACATAATATGAAGATGTGCAGGTGTGAAGGTGTGCATTTCTGGATATGTACGGATGTCAAGATGTGAGATGTAAAGATGTGCAGATGTGACGAGGTGCTGGCGTGAACTGGACATGTCCGGATGTAGGCTATGATGATATGCCATGCACCTGTTTTTTAGAAGAACCCCTAGAGCTCAGGTGCTCGTGGGCGGAAAAAGATTTCAAAAATAAAAAGCATAAAACATATCATTTCGGCCATTTGGTAGTGTTTGTGTTTGCTCAGGGGGCTTGACCTTGTAAAGAATCAATATGTTGCTGTGGATGGCGCTTTGGTCGCACTTGTGAAGTTGGGTTCCTTGTTTTTATGCGCATCTGAAGGTGGGGGTGTCGATTCTATGGAAATGGACCCGGTAAGTGATATTTCAGCATTTCTTCGTTGACATTGGTGTATTTGATATTGATATAAATATTTTCTGTGTCAGTCATGAAACATTAGAATAGATTAGGCACATCTGACCATTCTGGAATTCTGAGCATGTACTTTTACAATATCAGAAGCCCCAGCATGTACAGCTTCTCAAACTTGTAGGTGCAGGGAGGGCACAAACCCTGTGTTCGAGCGCCTGGTGCCAACAGAGTTTTTCCCGAAGCTTCTCCTCGGCAGTTGAGGGTGTTCTTGATCCATCCATGGGCTGGCTGTCATATCCTTTTCTAACCCTGAGTCACATGGAATTTTGCATGGAACTTCGTCATGATAAATTGAGACATACCAAAACTAAACCACGTCGCCCATGCCGGAGGAACAATGACGCAATCTCCATATCTCAACCCGCGCGCAAATCGTTTCATCCATATTAAGTCCACATCAATCCAAGGTACACATCGTAGTAGGATGTAACAGTGATGATGATGATGATGCTGCTGCTGATGATGATGATGATGATGATGCTGATGAGAAAGTCACCTACACCATTCCCTGCATTGTGTAGCTCAGCTGGGCAGGCCGTGTAATACAGCAGAGGACTCCTTTCGCTCACAGTATCTCATGACCATATATGCACGAGACTGCACGATCTAGGCCCGACAAAACAACAAGACCCAGCGAGCATATACTTTTTCTATGTTAACACCTGTCTAACAAATACGGACATGTTGTTTGCTTAAGAAAAGTGGCGGCTATCCCGCTTCAGCTTCTGGATGTTCCTGAGTCAAGATGCGCCAGATGTCACAGCGTGGGTTCCACGACTGTGGCTCCATGCTCTCAGCACATGTTCAAATTATCTCAGCATGTGGCTAACTGATGCTAATTACTGGTGGTGCTGAGAATTGCCTAACGAATGCAAAAGAAAATTGTCTTCCTTTCAAGTTCCGTTCTCGATTCTTTACTATAATAGTAACTGTAGCAGTATACTTTACTATAGTATACCAAAATCTTCAGGTGCCAGTAAATCTGCAGGGGGATGCTTAGGTGTTACATGGTAGCTCACTAGTGGCAGATTGCTTCGAGTTGCGTGTGCAGCGATGAGCCGATACACCGGATTAGAGCTTCCATTTATATAAGTACTATTCAATTCCATGTTGGGGCCCACCAGGATAGTGTGGTGGAAGAGTGGAACGGTTCGGCAGTAGCCTGGTAGCCAAATGCTACAGGATTCCAGACGAAACAAACATGAGTTTACTGACGGGCTGTGAAAGGACCGGGGCGTGCACCAAATAAAACATTGTACAATCTTCCCAATAGTGGAAGGTTCAAGATTGCGAGTCCTCGAGAGAGGTTCCAACAGTCTTGTTGTATTGGAGCACCACGGTAAGAGCGCCTCACTAAGGCTTCGACAATTGAGGATACCGGAGTTTGGACTCTCCCACCACATGTGGAGGGACATGAAAAGTCCAAAACAGGTTTAGAGCCGTTGACTGCAGCTCCAAGCACTGCAGTCCTGAGTCCTGGCACCTCTGGGGGGTTTGCGAAACATCACCTCGGGCAGGGAATCCCTGCATGCCTGGACTCGGGCCACGGGAGCCAACAGGCCACGGGCGAGCCACGCTTGGCGTGGGGCTTTTGGAATCATTGCCACAAAGCCTACCAGGACCCGAGCCACAACGCAAGGGGCGGGACCCAAGGCGTGGGGCGTTCCAACATGTTGAATTACCTGGAGATGGATACTTGCAATCATATGGAATCCTATAACTCGGATGTGTTCAATGATTATTCACTACTACGCTTGGCTGCTTCACAAACAGGACGGCCCAAGACGACAACCTTTGCCGGATGTGCTGGTAGATCATTTGAAAAGATACTTGCAGTGTGCACAAATATGAGGCGCAACAAGGGAGCAGAAACAGCCATTGAATTGGATTTGCATTCGAGGTTTAGGAATAGAAGGTCATACCATCAAAGGGCCAGGACTACCATTCTACCATCTCCGTAGGGCACACGCCAGACTTTGAAACAGATGCGTCACGAACAGGTGGTGGACAGCCGAAACCTTTTTTCTCGGCCATGACCAGCTTCATTGCCTGGGACCGGTAGGCAATATAGGTAGTGGTTTAAAAGATTTATATAGATATATATATATATAGATGCCTCTTGTAGCCTCTTGTAGCGATGCCCTTGTTACTAGTAGCTTCTTGCTGTCAGGAGTCCGGTGGGTTGGGTTTCTTCACCGGATCGTCGGAGGCCTGGCGCTCTCGGTCGAAACCCGAGACGATCACAGGAGACGAAACCCCATGCGGGATACGTGACGCTGCGGCAGATGGGCCTGGATGCCAATCAGGGGTGATGGATGCCAATCAGGGAGGAGACGAAACCATTGTGCAGATGTGTAAGAGTTCTTCCCACGAAAATCATCACCGTTCTTTTGCGGGCGGAACGAAACCATTGGAGTCCAGAACAGGTTCGCTGAGAAGAGATTCAACGAGTCCCAGGAGCAGGATTTGAGCAAGGAAATGATACGGTGACAGGACAAATGGTGTTTGCATGTGAAATAACTCTAACAAACATGGTCTGTCGAATCATTGTGTACAGACGTCTGTCGAATCACCATTTTGGCGAAGGATATCAGGTTGACCTCATGGCCCATGGCATATCGGTGTCCACCACCCTCAAGGACCATTGACATAGTGAGAAGGCTCGAGCCGAAACGGCTCTCCCCTGTTGATAGCTTAGGCTTAGGCTTTTAACACTCAGAAATTTGGGGTCATACTCATACATCAGAGGTAAGCTGGTATGTTGAGACCGGACAGCATACAAAAGCTCTTAGCAGCTTCTATTTCGGTTTCGCTGATCTTTTTCTTCCACTCCTGGAACTGGGTGTGCGGTCTATAGGACTCATGAGGAACAGCTGGTTGAACATCTACGTGAGTTAACCAGTGAGCTAACCAGCAGATTCGAAGAGCGTTTCGGAAGCGGTTAACGGTTCAATTGTTTCTTGAAACAGACGGGTCCCAGATCATTGCTAAGAAATCTTAAGCATTTGTGTGTACACAATCCAGACATTGCTTCGGTGTGCCATTTACTGTCAGTCATTGGACTCGTTTCTCCAGCCTTCCAAATGCTTCCTTTCATTCCAAGAGTGATATTGTAATTAGTAATGACATAGTATAGTAATGTGTAGTATATATATATATATCAGTATATAGTATATTTGGAACTGCTGCATTGGCAAAGACAAATCAACAATTTCGCTCCAGCTTGGCTCGGTTCACAAATCCATGGAGCTTCCCAAAAGTGGCCATCCGAATTGGGAATCATCCGCACGATCCAACATGATCCAATGCTTCCTTTCTGTCAATTGCGCCTCAGACAATTCCCCAGTCTCAAAAGGGACTTGCCCAACATTTCCCGTTAGAAAACGTCTTTTTCGAGGGGTCTTTACCTGCAAACGTCCAGCGATGCCGGTCTCGGGCTTGGTGGGCGCCGCGGCCATCGCCGGCGCGGCGAACACGCTATGGCAATACAACCGGGAGACCCTGGGAAGCACCGCGGGGGACGGGGCTCCGGTGGTGGAACGTTTGGAATTTGGAAGGCCAGCACAACGAACAGTTTGTAGAGGTCTATAAACGAGGAAAAGGGGAAACAACGGGAAAGTCACTCATTATTCACTATTCAATACTATTAATACGTAGATACTTCTTAATTATATGCCAGGTACATATTTGTACACGACTGGTGGTGCATTTGCTTTGGCCTTGCCTGATGGTTTATGAAGTGACGAGCTACTGGATACCGCTTTCATTAAAACATGTCAACATGCATGCTTTATCATGCTTTCATTGTTTTCCTCAGACAACGTCAGTATGTCACAATGTATGGAATATGGATCAGGTCAAGTAGATGCCCATGTCCCTCATTGTTCCGGATTTTTATCCCACTTGAGTATGCCGCTTTTGGGTCATTCGCCACCGTCTTTGTTTGCTTAGGTGACGTTTGCAAAACATGATTTGTTCAGAGTCTGTTTTAGCATCAAAGTTCCGGGTGTTATCTGAGCAAGCAAAGAGAAACACATCGTGGTTGGTTGGCCAGGGACGCCTGGGGTTGATTGCTCAACCAAGTATGTTTCAAACCATATTTCAAATTTTGCGTGGTTAATGTTTAGTCTCCTTAAACTATGCGCCACTGCGTCACTACCGTCTCTCCAAGTTCAACCAAAGAAAGACGCAGGTGGTCTAGTAACTAGTAGCTGGCAGACACTCAATTCGTTTTCCAATCGCAACACTTTATGAAGAAATCAGAAGGGGTGAATTTTTATATAGTATATACTGTAGTACATAATGACATATATATATAGTATTATACTATATGGATTTATATTGTCTACACACATCAACCTCTTGGAACATACCACAACTCATTTTTACATGTTACGGGCTTTAATCAGACAGGGAACCATAAACTTTATCAAACAAGTTCAAAAGAGTTAGATGAAAAACCCTTGCAGAGGTAGCTATCAAGAGACAAATAACTGGTTTAAGAAACTGTGCAATTGATGCGACCATTTGCTGCAGAAAGCGGTACATCGCTAGTTGATGAACACCTAGCGATGGAAGCATGCCGCTCCATGCAATTTTCTGGGGTTGGGTCGTCTGAATAATGACCGGTCACTTGTAGGTCACAGAGGTCGAAAGTAGATCATCCCGTTCGTAGCGTCCGACTCCTAGTAACCTAGTAGCGTCCTTGCTCCTAGTAGCGATGCCAGGAGCCCCTAGTAGCTTCTTGTTCCTAGTAGTATGGCCAGGAGCCCCTAGTAGCGTCCTTGCTCCTAGTAGCGATGCCAGGAGCCCCGAGTAGCTTCTTGTTCCTAGTAGTATGGCCAGGAGCCCCTAGTAGCGTCCTTGCTCCTAGTAGCGATGCCAGGAGCCCCTAGTAGCGTCCTTGCTCCTAGTAGCGATGCCAGGAGCCCCTAGTAGCTTCTTGTTCCTAGTAGTATGGCCAGAGGCATTGGGCTCGAGCCTGCACGGGGCGTGCCTGCAACCTTGTCGTAAGACAGGGTTCGGATCGAGCCATGGCATCCATGCATGTGGAGTTTCTCCGATATACCTTTCGAAGTTCATCCAGCTGGAAGGCCGCATTTTGCTGTCAGATCACTGCTTCACAGACGCTTTTGAGAACTCGCGACTATGCCCTTGTTGAGGTCCTCACCACACAGGGTGCAAAGCGTATTTTGAAGGTGAGTCTGGAAGTGCTGCCACACCTATCTACCAGTCGGCCATGTGTTATGTACATTTGGCACAAGTATGGGAGTTGGCATGCAGGTGTGAAGATGCCACCAGCTGACGAAACAAGTGCAGATGAGTTCATCATGCAGGACCTCCCAGATGTTCCACCGGGAGTCTCCGACCCTGGTTACAAGCCCCAAATTGATGATTTTGAACCATGGGCTATGGAATATGAAAAGTTCGATAGGATGTCCGGCTATGGCCTGACCCAGTCAGATCCTTTCGATACAGAACCATGGGTAATGTTGGTCTCCTCCAAGTTTGACACCAACAGCCAAACGATTCATCAAGAGTCTTCAAGCAAAGTGGTTCATCACACAGTGTGCCATCATGACACGGACAATATGTACACAGGAGATCAGGAGGATTTTGAACCATGGGCGCAGGGATATACCTACAGCACCAAGGCTGTTCGGTCCGTGCCGGTATGTGTACACCCATATGATGACCCGCTTGAACCATGGGCGATGTATTACAACCAGGCTGATAGAACCTCTGGAGAACGACTTTCCCGCCATGCCAAGAGTTCATTCTGGAGTAGTGCGACGCTGTTTGCTGAATTTGCTCAACCGGAAGGTTTCGAGAAGACAGTCAGCTTCGCACGAGATGATTCAATACCTCCTTCAGAATGCTTTGCTTGGTTCAAGGTACCGAGTTTTCAACGATGGTGGAACAGACCTGAGTCATCGGACACATGTACATCCTACACGACAAATTCTGCTTGCAGGCTACAGAGCATTTCGCCTTCTCAAGTTTCGCTATCTTCATCGATCCGGACTTTGAGGAAGCCAGTGGTGACATGGTACACAGGTGCTTGTTACCGCGACATGACGTGTCCTACAGTTGATGACCTATTACATCCGACTTCTCCCTCTACTGGCATGCAGATATCATCCAGCACAAGGGAAAAGTCTATGAGTTGCTCATGCCGACCAATGCTGACATCTTTATCACAACTTATCCGAAATTTTACCCAAGTTTCTTTCAGTTGGCTACAGTCAGTGCAATCGAACACAGTATTGTCGAGTTCCTCTGGAATTCGGGACGCTTTGTGTCCTTTTGTTGCAACCAGCACTGACATTGACCGATGCAGAGATCCAAATTGCTCCCGGACTTCTTCAGGGCTTTTGTCACATATTCCAACAGGTATTGGTCAGTCCGCCAAACATGATGTTTTTACAGATGTTGTTTCGACACACTGCCTCATACCTCATTCCTCGTGCCAGACAGAAGCAGGTGATCGTCCAGGAGATTACGTTGAAAATTTTGGTGGACACAATACTCAACGGCTACAGCAAACCACTATATCCACAGGGGCTGTACCCGATCCAACCGCTTCGATCCCAGCACTAACGCATTTGACAATATCTCGCGGGGCTGTACCCGGCTACAACCTCAGCTCTATGGACAAGGGGGTTTCACCGATGCCAATCTTTAAGCAGCTCTTTTACAGTCAGGACGACAAAAGACGTTTATGCATCACTCAGTCTGGTCATGGAGAGTTATGTGTGTTAACCCCAGACATGTCCAGCAGAGATGGGCAGCTGTCAGATGATACAGACTTTGATCAAGTGGCGATGCAATGCTTCACAGATGATTTCCGCTCCTACCTCAACGTTTTGAGTTCCATTGGACCTCACGATGGTTATGCTAGTGCAGAGCTCACTAGCTTGCAATCTGAAGCATCATCTTCGTCTCCAGACACTCAACACGACTGGATAGACAACGTGTCAGACACATATCCTACGTCTTTACTGACAGTTGATAACAGTGACGCCTGTGATCCACTTTTGGTCACAACTCAAAGGTCAATGTCCTCAGCAGATGGACTGGACCCAAACGTGCAGGATCTACGTCAACTACAATGTACCATATTCCGTGGGGCTGTACCCGTTTCCAACATCAATCTTTTCCGACTGCTCAGATTGGTCCAGATCACAGGAGACCGAGTACGTGAGTCTGCTCGACGAAATGATGATGCAGTTTTATGGAAGGTACATTCACAGAGCAATTTAGAAGACCTTGACAGTTTATTCGGGTTTGATTCCAGAACAATGGGAAGCGCATCAACAACTCTGCTGTATCAGAACAGTGATATTTCCACAAAAGTGGAACAGAGTGTTGATGGTCCTCTACCATTTCTTCGCCCGTTGACGGTGTCAATTTGCCGTTGCGACTTCTCAGCGTGCTCAGGCAATCTGGCTCACACCATTTTGACGCCTGTTAATATCCTGCAAGACACCGCCGTTCGCTCTGACAAGGATCAACTTCAGTTGCATCAAGAGATTCTACGATACACTACCTTTAGCGGGGCTGTACCCGATAACAACCGCCTACAGCTTATTTTTGATCTAAGTCTACAGCGATCCTTCTATAGCTGCCCATCACAGGTGGCTGTCGTAGACTCTTCCACTGCATTGGTGGACCTCGCTGTCACAGAAGAGCTGTTCTACTGCCACGGAGACCGCACCGCCAGTCGGTGGACCGGTGATGTATACCATGCACAACCGTCGCAGGAGTCCCTATGGCCCCTGACAGTTCTATCACATGTTACCTATCCTATCTGGACGCAGCAGCTCCTTCAACAGCCATCCGTCCTTGACGGGGTCATCCGTGCCACTAACCATGCACTCCGTATGCCTTCTCAAATTTCGCTTCAGCTTGATGTCACTAGCGGACCAGACGGACAACTTCAACGACATATGACCATCTCTAGTGGGACTGTACCCAGTTACATCCTTGGTTCACATTGTTGTTCTTCCGCTGGTCCCGTGGAGATCTATGGTCAAGAACACCTTTCAGTTGACATCGACAAAATCCTTTTTCCGACTTCACTATATGATTGTGGCAATTTCCACTTGCCCAGAAACCCCCAAAGGGGTGGCTCTGATCGACTGGGTGTACCAAGACATCAGAACAATGATGTTGTCCACAATATGCCACAGCAAGCAGCCTTATCAGACGCATTTCGACCGATTGCCTCTGCCTGCAACAACCTGCGATCTTCATCCTTTCGAGGTTGGGGCGGAGCGATATATCGTGGAGGACATCCAGCATGGGGTAGATGTGAGATCATTCACATGGAGCCTAACCCGCCATTTGCCGAACGATGTGCAGCAGCCACGCAAGACAACGGCTGGCTAGCCTCCGATGAGGCATTATGGTTTCTTCGTTTACTCCGTGACTGGAGATCTGATATTGCCATCGGACCGATCATTCAATGGAGCCCAAGCAGAGATCTCCAACATTTGATGGCAGCAGAAGACCAATTGCAATGCCATAATGGCCAGTTGAACATCCTTCTATTCTTGGTTGAAGCACACTGGTGTGCCATTGAAATTGACCGTAGAACTGAACCAGTTCACGTAGTCCTCATTCAATGGCCGACAGAGCACCATACCATGGTCCTTCTCGAGGTGTCTCGAATCCTGCAGATCCCATCACACCGAATGCTGGTGACGCTGGATGACAGCAATGAAGTGGTCACAATGTGCGGCTGGACAATCTTGTTCCGATGGTACACCAATTTTGCCATGCAGACTTGTCTTCAGCCATTAATTCACGCCAATGAACAGAACCAGATTCGTATCGATACTGTCATCCATCGGGCACAACGTCAATGGGACCGCACAAATGCATCCACTCGTCTTCGACGTTTTGCTGTTGAGCGCCGAAGAGCATTTATGTCGGCCTATGCTCGAGATCAACCGGACACCCGACTGCCGAACTCGGTTTCGACCGTCATGTTTGTAGGTCCTCAGGAGGATTATGTCCAAGAGGTGAGTCAGGTACCACGGCCGCCCACCCACCGAGAAAGAGAGATTAACTGGTTACGTAATATGCTCATCCAGCCAGCTTGGCTGACTAATTTCGAGGTAGAATTGGTGTTGCAAACAACAAGAATGCAAATCCTTGACCGTTTCCTGCCAGGTCCACTTCACTTTGATCCGGTTACTGGTCAGCTTGAATCGTTTGTCAATGATCTTCCAAGTGTAGCAGGCTATACAAAAGTGCTGTTCTTCGTTACGCTTAACTACCATTGGATTTCTATCTCTGGTATGCAGCACCAAAACCGATGGATGTTAACAGCTGTTGTACCTGACCCTAAAAGCCGTGACCTGTCGTCTTTGTTCGCTGCAATTGCCACTCTTTTAGAGACATCCCCAGACCGAGTCCATATACAGGCACTCCAAATGCATACGCCGCCTCACCTGTGCGGATGGATCCTGCTTCAGTCATTGCAAGAGCAAAGTCAGATCTCATTTATCCATGATGCAACAGTACTCCTACAACGCATTGCAGTTATGCCGAACTCGCGAATCAAGACTCTTATCTTCGAGGAGGCACTAGGGACCTGGACACGACATGCCACCCATCAAAGCCTGGTAACTTTTGCCACGCAAGTCCGGACCTATTTCTTAGCACACATAGACACATGGAGTTCTCATCATATACTTCGATTCGGAGGTATGTTCCCAGCACCTGTGTCACAACCAGGCCAAGCATCGTGGAATGTCATTTCTCGTGAAACAAAGTCTAAGATTCTTCACAAGATCAAAGATCATGTCCCACGACCCTCTGTGTGTTCATGTGTCCAACGACTAACAGCCTATATCGAGATTGACAGATTGGTGACTACTGACAATCACACAGCGACATTTGCAGCCTGTATCAAACCTTCACCGCTCCAGTGGGCATCACACTTTTGTCAAGAAAAGGTGACGCACACCCAATGCTCACATCAGCAGATTACAGAGATCCTCTTGCGAGTGCCAAAGCTTTCCGCATCATTGATTCCGAGCCGAGTTGAGGCAATTGTCTATCAGGGTCGGGTCGAGATGACAGGCTCCCAAACCCTGATCAATGTCCTCGACCTGGAATCTGGCATAAGAGTCTTTCGACATGGCCGGAATCACGCCACACTCAATTTGGACATTGGTGAGTTTTGTTCAGGAGCCTTCAGTGGATGGACTCAGGCTGGTAAGGTCCTCGAACAGATGGGATACCCTATCACAACCAAATTTGCCATTGACAATGATCACTGTGTCGCTACTTGGTATGCCCGTAATTACACTGAAGGAGCTATGGCCGCCAGCCCAGAAGACGTGTTCCGTCTGCGTGATGAAGCCTTCTACTACCGCGAAGCCCCCATCACATTTCAGACAGATGTCCAACTAGGGTGGTACCTTCTGTTTTGCGAACCAGTCGAAATTGTAACTGCATCACCACCTTGTCCTGCTTTTTCATCCGCCAGTACATCCGCAGGATTGGAAAAGACAGAGGGGCAGGTCATTGTTGACACCATCCTCAAAATCCTTCTCCTGCAGCCCAAGATTATGGTTCTTGAGGAGGTGGCTAGTTTGCGCACTCACGCCCATTTTCCTTTGATCTTGGAGCTGTTGAACTGGGGCAACTTTCAGGTGGCCTGGCAGGAAGTATTGAATCTAGACGACTCGCTACCACAGTCCCGTCCAAGGCTAATATTGATAGCATTCCGTCGCTGCTCCTATGGCCTTAAGCATTTTGCCTGTCAGCCTTGGAAGTCCGGTCCATCAAAGTCTCTGTCTCTTCGAGAGAGTCACTGCTTATTGACGGATGAGGCACTCATTGAAGTCACATCAGCTCCTTTAGATCTGGAGACAGCCAAACCCTATTTCGACCCCAATAAAATTCCAGGAGCCACACCACGGTCCTTTAAAGACACAGTTCGTTGTCGTCTCCGCACACCAGACGAGCGCATTCAATGCATTATGGCCAGCTACGCATATGGACATGAAATTGACGCTACGTCTCACTCACCCAAAGGCATCTTTGGTTCTCTCCTACGCCACCAAGGCCGAGTACGATTCCTGGCAGGACCTGAGCTACTGTGGCTGCAAGGCCTCTCGACCCTCTGGCAAGGACCGTTGAATTCCCGACTCTTGAATCACATCATTGGGAATGCTATTAGTGTCCCGCATGCATTGATCGGTCTCTTTAATGCACTAGGACACTTTACGCATCTTGACTTCGATACATTCCCACACGAGCTTTTCGCCATCGCAATGCAGTCCCGACTCCATGCTCAGAATTCAGAAATACAGATTGATATCAATACAGGCACTTTCACCGTGAGTCCTCGGCAAGTCCCTGCCACTGAACCATGGGATTCGGATACATCGTCCACATTACCGTTCACACAAGTGGTGTTTCTGCAAGGCAACAAGAGACGTTTCATTTATGTTCACTCGGGTCTGGCCATCTTGCCGATATTCGCTTCTTTGTTCCAGTCCTTTAATATTGACCATATTTCTTGGCTGCCTTTCGACACACCAGACTTATCCCTCCCGATCATACCTACTGATGTCTTTTGGGGTCCAAGAATGACATTCCTGTTGCCAGAATCGTATCGACTATGCCTGGTAGAACAATCTTTCCAAACGCCAGCCGATCAGTGGACGACGATTCTTCTGCCAGATCGCTGTGAGATCCACCGAGTCAGCCCATCAGTCAATGTTGCAACCTTGACCGCAGCTGTTTCAGTTGACAGGCCCTATCCATACCACTTATGCAATCATATGTTGGTCAAATGGCCATCTCATGCCCATCCAAGCCAGGTGATTATCGCCAGATCCGTGGAGCCGCCACAGATTCATATCGATGAACCTTTTGACAGCACCTTTTTGGACATGGGCGACTGGCTCCAAGCCAAACTTGACGTATCCGAGACGGCATTGTTTTTGCAAACATGTCATGCCAGTGGAGTCTCAGACCTCCTGTGGTCCTTAGGTTGGCAATTGTTTCAGTTGCTCGAGCCACACCCCTCGCGATCCTATGAACACATTATGATCCTACCGTCAGGCACCCAACTTCATGTTGATGCAGTGGCTGTTCGCAACATCCTTGCCGCTCATGTAACCACGTGGTACATACCTACCACGGTCGAACCCTCCATGAACACGGTCAGGTTATCCTTGAAGCTTTGGGCAACGGTCATTTGGGACGGCTACCTTCCTATCCATACAAAGACAGACATTTTCGCTGAGGCCTGGCACGCTGCCAGTCGACTCTTTGGGCCCTTGGTTCCAGTTCGTTCGATTTTGCGAGGCAAGAGGATGTCACCTGAAGAACCTTTTTCTGGATACATCAGCCAAGAAGATATTCATTCGCATCTCAACAGAGTTCATTTGGTGGGAGCGTTACATGGAGGAGGGAACAAAACCGATTTGGCCATTCGTACCAACCAGGCCCTTATGGACTTCCTTCTCCAACATGGAGCTTCTAGTATCACTACGTCACAGTTCGTCAAGGATTTGCTGACCTGCGCAGGAACAACACGGCTTCAACAAATCCTCTCGGTCCGTGATCCTGATGCTAAGCTTGAACAACTCAAAAGCACGGCTCTCCACTTTCAGATCGCCTTACCTGAGTTCGCAGACTTCGACCTGGATACGACGAAACGACTTCGTCGGAATGCCACCAAGCGACTTGGGGACATGCCTGCTCATAAAGCCAGTGAGTTTGTTCTTTCCCCGAACTTGTTCCATGACGCCAAAGGTGAAGCCATTTGCAATGTTTTCGATCAGTCCCAAGCAGACGGAGTTTTCCTTCTCGATGCTGCAGATGCGGAATCATTTCAGACAACCCATCATCAAGCCGTCAAGCCATGCGTCATGATTGTGCTTGGACCTGTATGTCCCATCTCGTCAAAGCAATGCCATTCTTGCAATTTACCAGCGACTGACAGTCAAGGCTCCAAAGTCGTGATTGCAACATGCGTGCACATTCTAGGGGAGGCAAAAGCTTTTATGTTTGGAGCCGACCAAGATGATATCTCTGTTGAAGCGACCTCCATCTTGGCATTCACCGCATGGCGCACAGAGATGACAGAACACTTATGGGCTCAGTTGTGCGAAGGACCCTTGAAAACGATTTGGAAGACCTTCGCCATTGACCCGGCGAAAAATGTGGTCGACAGACCCTGGGGCCGAAGTTGGCGTAATGAGACCGCTAGTGTTGATCCTTCCGATGCACACAGTTTCCAAGTACACGTTCGAGTTTACACTTCTGTGACATCAACAATCCTGGCCCAATCAGGAGTTAAGGGCATATTCGTCAATCCCAAATCCACCGATGGGAACACTGTCGATACTTCCTTCGCTGTCATCTGGCTCCGTGATAAAGACAGATCACAAGCACTTGAAGAGACCAAGAAGGTTCCTGAACACGCAGGTCTTGTCTTGTCTCACAAGGGCAAACGTGGGTACGGCATAAGGGTCCCTAGTACGGTCTACGAGGAGGCACAAGGTATCCTCTTACCTACAAATCCGAAGCATGCCCATATCCCAGCCAACTGTTATATGAAGCTCTCGCCGCTACCGCACGGTGTTACACATGATGACATCCGTACATGGCTACAGAAACAAGCTTTAGTTATGAGACCAATTCGTAGCTTGGGAGCGAACACATGGCTTTTAGCAGCATCCACAAAGATGGACGCATGCCATTATTTATGGGGGAAATCCACCGTCCTGTTAGCCCCACTGGCTACTCCCCCACCGATTAAGCCTGTCATTGTCGCTGGAGGCACTCGCCCCACATTGTCTCAAGCCCCAGTATCAAGTACCAGTGCCTCTTCCAGCACAGGAGTTGATGATTCGTGGGATCCATGGGCGCTTTGGCATCAGTCCAAAGAAACCAATCGTGCTGGTTTTGCACCTGCTGACCAGTCAGATTCTCATCGTACTTGGTCATCCAAGACTAGCCAATATTCGAAATCCTCTACCACTACCTCCGTTGTCCCGCAGACAGATCTTACCGTCATTCAAAATCAGATTCGTGATTTGACACAGGCCAACAAGGCAACTCTCGATCGGGAATCCAAGTTGCGCCAAGATATGAATACAGAGTTCTCCAAGGTTCGTAATGAAATGAAGACGCAGATCGAGGCATCCGAACAGTCCCTTCGCACCACCCTCGACCAGAGGATTCATTGTATGGAACGCAGCCTACAGGATACTAACGCTGGAATGAAAGAAGGTTTTAATGCCATCCTCGCTAAGCTGGGGCACACCAGCAGTGGGGAGCCGACAAAACGATCCAAGCCGGAGGGAGAGATGCAGGTTGATGAAACTCTGTGATTGTTCGAGCCATCTGAATTAGGTGCGATAATTATGTTGTATTTTCTCTATGCTGATCGTCCGATTGTGTCTCCTACATCGGTATTGAATTGGATAAGTGTTGTTTGCAGCATGAATGATGATTCATATAGATGGAGTCACAATACTGTCGCGCAAATTTGTGGCCTTCAGGACGTTCAGCTTTGCATGCTCACTGCGCTGTGGTTTTTGCCACAGGTTTTCACTTTCTACTCCTTTTGCTGTTCCCGGATCCTTAGTCAGTATCCTCGGAATTCTTTTCAGGAAGTCCTCCCTTCCACCGATATATGTCATTCAACAGCTTTCTACCACCTATGTCAATCCAACAATTACCAACATTTTGTTAAGGATGCCGATGATGCTCTAGTTTCATGGTGTACCTCACAAGCCAGCTACACCCTTGGCCAGGGACTGTACTCAACAACTCCCATGGTGCCTCATAGTCACCTCGCCGAATCTGAGTCTTTTTACTCACCGTCCCTGGCCTCTTCCTTTGTTACGCAGTCATCCGTTGTGCATGAAAACGGAGCCAGGCAGCGGGGGTGGTTGTTCCCTCAATCTCGTTTCGTGAATTCCACACACACAGAGTTACTTCTATCCAGACCACAAAGTCACATCTATTCGTTATTGTTGTATGCACAGTCTCATGATTGGAAAAGAGGATCTCGTGTCGGTGAGGCATCTCATCCTGGTCCCATTTCCTCTCCCCCGACCAAGAAGCTGATTACAGTTAGTTTGGTCAACCCGACGACAATCTATCAAAAAGAAGATGACCTCTTGTCTCTCAACTCGGATGTGTTATGTTTAGCCGAAACAGCCGCTACTCGTACTGTCCAACTCGCATTCAACCAGGCGGTTCGTACAACCAAATACCGTACTTTCTGGTCAGCTCCAGTGCCTGATAAGATTACCAAAACTGACCCACATTTAGGTACGACACTGCGGGGGGGATAATTTGGGTACTGCCATTTTGACCAAGCTACCGTCCAGAGACACACGCCTGGTATTCCCCCCGGCTGTGTGGGAGACCTGTCGCGTTAATAGTACTACTGTGTCCACGGGTCTTCTCGATATCGTGATTATCTCGACTTACTTCCACACTGGCAAATCCGCAGAAGCCCGAATTGTCAATAACCAACTCATGCATGATCTGTGGTCCTATATCTTGTCCATCGATTTACCATTTGTTATTGCGGGAGACTTCAATACCGACATTCATAAACTGGATGCATACTCAAATTTCCGCAATATGGGCTGTCAGGAAATGTTCCAGTTTCACCGACAAGCATTTGGTTTTGAACTTCCTCCCACATGTAAGGGAGCCACACGGTACGACTCCATGATTTTCCATCCCTCCTTGGTCAAATATATCCACCGAATTGACATTGGACCCGAACATCAGTTTGCAGATCATTGTGCTGTCCATGTTCAATTCAACGTTCCCACTGATCCAGTAGACGCTCGATCATGGTTCGTGCCAAAGTCCTGGACGTTATTTCCGCTCGATCCAGATACCTTTGCTAGCCAGTACAGACAAGTTCGATGCTCCACGGGTGATCAGTATTTTACTGATCCGGCCGACTGCCTAGCACAATGGTCCCTCCGGGTGGAAAAGGCCGTTCATAAGACTCTGGGTCTCCAGAAAGCAGCCGATCCCTTGCAACACGAGCAAGGTTTCTTGCCACAAACTTTCCGTGGTCGATGTGCACAACCGAAACTTATCCGGCATAGTCATGCACGTGCTCCAAAGAGAGATATTACTGGCCAATACGAGCCACCGGTCGAAGTCACGTCCCTTAAGAGCCGACAGAAAATCCGACAGGTTCGTCGTCTTCGTTCCCTTGGAGCGCCTTTTTAAGAAATACGATCTTGTGACACGGCATACTCCGCCGACAGATAATACCTCACCAGTCTCTGAACTGCGACATCTGTGGCAAGTCATTTATTCTGCCAACGGTTACGGCAGATCCTGGGCACATTGGCTCCTCCAGTTCGAGTCTGTTACGGTAGTCCCGCAGGACCTCCCAAACTATGATCAGATTTATTGCTTCCGTCAAATCACACAGTATGATGCCGACTTATATTGCCAGCATGAAGCCAAATTGCGGCGACAATCTCGACAGCATGCCTTGAACCTAGACATACAATACAAATCGAGTTCACAGTTTTACAAACGACTTAAGGATCATGAAGCCAAAGTTTTGCCAGGTTTTCCTGTCCGCATTACTGCACAAGCCACACTCTGCCGATCGATCAAGGGACAAGTATCCCTGATAATACATCAGCCAATGACCTTTCGCTTATATGCGGCAGCCACTTTTGGCGACGCCCGGATTCGGATCATGGAACAGCATGATTCTCGTATCATTTGCCATATTCTACATGGACAAATTCCCACACATGGCGATCTCGTCCAAGAGGTCTTCGCTTTCGAGGTTACTCAAATGGCAGCTCCATTCGAACAATACTGGTCCCAATTCTGGAATCGTGATTCACCCCATGAGGAATGCTCTGACCACCCATGGGAACAGACCATTCAATCCCTTTGTAGTCGTATCCCGCCCAGTACACCGTTGCAAGTACTTTGGGATAGCCCCCGGCTTTTGCAACAAACTATCCAACGTCTTAAACCATTTAAAGCCGTTGGTATCGATGGCTGGAGAGCTGAGGAACTGCAATCCCTTCCGTCTGAAGCCGTTGAAGACCTTGCTGACATTCTGGCCATCATTTGGCCACAAGGGCTGCCTGCACACCATCTAATTGCTCGAGTTGTCTTATTGGCCAAACGCCAGCCCCCCCACGGCTATTACAGACGGTCGTCCGATTACCATTCTTGGCTATCTAAGTCGGCTCACGTCCAAACTTGTCGCTGATCAGTTGTTAAATCAATGGGCTTCTACCTGGCCGAGTGCCATCTCAGGCGGTCTGCCCTTTAGAGGCGTCCAAGACATAACATTCATGCAGCAGTTTCAAATTGAGGCAGCTAAGACACGTTCACTTCCATGGCGAGGTTTTACTCTCGACTTGATTAAAGCATTCAATTTACTCCCCCGCCGGGTTATCTATCACCTCCTGGTTCAACACGGTGCACCTCCTCAATCAATAAACTTTTGGTTTAAGAACCTTCGTAATATGACCCGGAGACTTCAAGTTCGTCAGGCTATCGGACCGGCAATTCATATGACTACAGGTGTGCCAGAGGGAGATAGTATGTCCGTCTGTGCTATGTTGGTAGTCTCGTCAACGTTCTACTGGACCCTTCAGACACCCACAGTCTTTCCGTATGCTTATGCCGATAACTGGTCCCACCTCACCACCAATCAACGTGACAATATCTTGACATTCCAGAAAATTAAACACCTCGTGGAAGCACTGCGTATGCAGATTGATTTTACTAAATCGTGGGCCTGGGGAGCTACCGCGGATGCACGCCATGACTGGCAGACATTCCTGCTTCATGAATTTCCTGATGACAATCCGGTCAAAATCCTCAATTCTACTAAAGATCTCGGTTGTATGACCCACTATACGCACCACATCACCCTAGGACATCTTAAGACTAAAATGGCAAGTGCCGTCCAACGATGCCGACGCATTCGATGGTTCCAATTGGACATCACTCATAAAGCTCGACTCATCCAGACAGCCATCTGGCCACATGCTTTCTATGGGGCCGAAACACAGATTGTTGGCGACAAACATTTCAGAACACTCCGTCGGGAGGCTACCAAGGCGCTCATAGGCCCCGAAGCACAAATCTCAAGCTGGCTTGCAGTCCATCTTTTCAGTCCACAATTACAGGACCCCTTGCTTTATGTCATCACAAATGCCTTGGCATTCTTGCGTCGCATGTTTCATGTCAACCCTGACTTAGCCAATCAGTTTCTGCAAGCAGTCCTACATCACGATGGCCCTGCAGTTGGCCCCGCTGGGGCCCTCGCTCGCTATCTTAATCACGTTGGCTGGTCATTGGACTCCGATGGTCGTCTTGCTCTGGACGGATGTTTGTCGGTCTCCATTCGGTATGATGCATTGAAGTACATCCGACAACAATTGCGTTTAGCTTGGGCCTATCAAATTAATCGTAATATTTGTCACCGTAAAGGAGTTCAAGAATATCCATTTGACTTTGTGATTTTGTCACGAGTTCTGCGTACACTACCGATAGCTTCGGTTCGATTAATTGCATATAATCTCACTGGAGGGTATCAGGTTGGGGCCGTCAAAGCCTTATGGTCAGCTACTACTGATGCACACTGCCCATATTGCGATCAAATCGATACACATACACATCAGCAACTTGAATGCCCGGCTTTCCAGGAGATTCGCAATCAGCATCCACAGGCAGTGACTTATCTCACTCATCACCCACAGAAGCAATGGATTCCCTTACCGGGAACTTTTCCGCACATGGCAGAGTTGCGTCAATTCTTGATGGCACGTGGTCAAGACACTGGACATACCCATATTGGGCAGGAAGCAGGTGTCCTCTACTTTTATACAGACGGATCGGCAGATACACCTTTACATCCGGAAACTCGCAGGGCTGCGTGGTCAGTCATCCAGTTTAGGCCAGATTCGTTAACAACCCCGTTCCTTACCATTAAAATTCAACATGTACGGGGGCCCCAATCTATCGCCCGGGCAGAACTTGCGGCAGTAACCTGGATAATTCAACAGGCTACGCAACATCATTGGCCCCACCAAATAGTTATTACGACAGACTCGCAGTATGTCATTAATACAATTCATCAGATTACCCAACCAAACAGCTTCCCTGCGTGGCATCATCTCGCCAATGCAGACTTGCTCCAGATTATTGCACAGTCATGGTCTCCGTCCAAATTCGTGCTTCGTAAAGTCCGTTCCCACCAAAATATACATGACGTGCCTCCGGGCCCCGCCAGAGATGATGTTATGGGAAATTCATGGGCAGATTATGCGGCCGTTCAAGCTCGTAAAACGGACCACGAGATTGTCGACTCACTATTCGAACAGGCTCGGATTTGGCACAATGACCAGTTCATCCAAACTAAGGTCATTCTGAAGTACCTTGCCGCACTCAACCAGGCTCATGCCACCCTAAAGCAAGGTCAGAGCCCACAGACCTCTCGTGCAACTCATCATGATCCTACAGCAGATTGGGGCACCCTCTTTCGACAGCGCGAATTGTATGAGATTACTTCGGAACCTATATGTTTGACCCCGACAGTTCACCCCGCCTTCATCACTGCATGCGTCTGGGGTAACCAATATGCTGATTTAGTGTTGAGATTCTGCGCTAGTCTGAAATGGCCGAATCCCCATATTTCCCCCTCTGATGAAGTGGGAGCATCAGGCATTACTTGGCACGAATTAGCCATCGCATTCATCGTTAATACTGGTTTGCAGTTTCCCACGTGGATTCGCAAAGATGGTCAGGCTAGGGCACAACCCGTTCATTGGCAGGATCCAGCCGTACTAGCCCTCCCCATCACACGTCGTTCTTTGCGAGAGCAGGCTGAAGCTTTTCGTACCATTGTCATCTATCTTCAAGGTTATGCCACCACACCTCTGGTTCCAAAATACTCTAAAACTGGATCATCCAGTCTAGCACAAGTGGGATGGGGAAGAGCTTATACAGGTGGTTTTGCCTCTCGTCCGGAAATCCCTAATTCCGGCGCAGTGCAACAAACACTGGTTCTTTATGCCGACAACTTACATTGTAAGCCTCCTTACCATCCAGACGGTTTGGTGCCCATGCGTTACGCGAAAGCATATTTTCCCACTGTTCCAGCACAGCCGCTCACATTCGAACAGAAGTTCAAATATAGACGCAATCTTCGAAAAGTATGGAATAAAAATGGAGATCTTGACTCCGTTGTGCTTCCAGCACCTAATTAGGAATTTATCACCGAGACTTCTACGAGCAGCGCGGATATTCGGTTTCACGTAGTTAGTCGTCTCACACGATAGTCTTTCTTTTTGCACCGTCATTATCCGACAAGACGATATTGACCTCACTCCCGGACACCCACCACCGGTGTAGGGTCGCGGGAAGCGTGTCGACAGCGAGCGCAAGTTGTGTGAGTAGTATGGCCAGGAGCCCCTAGTAGCGTCCTTGCTCCTAGTAGCGATGCCAGGAGCCCCTAGTAGCGTCCTTGCTCCTAGTAGCGATGCCAGGAGCCCCTAGTAGC
>CAXAMN010013558.1:596143-637202 GCA_963970005.1 Durusdinium trenchii | reverse complement strand
TTGCTCCTAGTAGCGATGCCAGGAGCCCCTAGTATAGTAGTATGGCCAGGAGCCCCTAGTAGCGTCCTTGCTCCTAGTAGCGATGCCAGGAGCCCCTAGTAGCTTCTTGCTCCTAGTAGTATGGCCAGGAGCCCCTAGTAGCGTCTTTGCTCCTAGTAGCGATGCCAGGAGCCCCTAGTATAGTAGTATGGCCAGGAGCCCCTAGTAGCGTCCTTGCTCCTAGTAGCGATGCCAGGAGCCCCTAGTAGCTTCTTGCTCCTTGCAGTATGGCCGCTCCTAGTAGCGATGCCAGGAGCCCCTAGTAGCTTCTTGTTCCTAGTAGATCCTAGTAGTATGGCCAGGAGCCCCTAGTAGCGTCCTTGCTCCTAGTAGCGATGCCCTTGTTACTAGTAGCGATGCCAGGCCATCGCGTGCTCCAGTCGGACCTCCGTGCTCCAGAGGTATGACTGGACCCGACTCTGTCGCAGCCAACCCAGTCCCACCGAACAAACACGAAGGTACAACTGGAGCCTAAACGGGGCATGTCATGCATAGTCGGCTTTGCTTTTAATCATGAGATCCCCAACGAATGGGTTGCAGTTAATGGGTGTTTAGTCTATTTTTCAGACTACTTGATGCCCAACATGAATGATAAAAACTGCGATGTCTTTCAAATGACATGACACAGGATGGGACTGATGAGTAACCCTCTAGTGGATGTCCACAAGTGGATGTCCCCGCTTGTCCCAATCCACACGCATTCTCCCGCAGTTTTTTGACCCACATCCACATTCGCAGCACCAAGGAACTATATGTTTGATGTCCCTTTACGGCAAGGGCGTGAGTTCCAAAAGCAGAACGTGAACTTGGCACGTTCCCTGGCCTTTTGAGGTTGTGATGAAGGGAAATGCACTCTTTTTCAACTGACTGGTGCTTACTAGGGAATGAGGGAATGGATCCAAAGGAATCTCTATTGGGGGCTCATTCCCTCATTCTCTACTAAGCACCAATCAGTCACGGTCAGTGTTTTCTTCGAGATCTCAGCGGCAAAACCCGATTTCTGAAGACCAATCGATTGGCAGTGTTTGGAACCTGTTTTGCAGCAGCTTGGACGCACGCGGATGGTGGGGTCTGGTGGAGAGGTTTCGCATGTTTTCTAAGAGGATCTTCCTGCAACTCCCTATGACTGCCTATTGGAATTGGGCCTGGCTCCTTGATACAAGAAACATTTGGGAGTTTCATGGCTCTGGATGAATGTGATGGGGGATGATGATTCTTCCCCACCATATTCCAGGGATTGATCTAATATGGACCTCGGAACCATTGACATTCTGATTGTTGATGATCGTTATCACTAAACTCAAAGTGTAGCCGAAAGGCAATCTAAAATCATGGGTCTTTTGGAAGAACGGATCTGGACTGCTCGGGACATGGTCAACTCTGGTCGTAGACCACTGATAGGTGACGCGGGGTAGGCTCATCAAGCCTGCTGGGCACCAAGATAATATCTGGTGAGTTGCAGTGAGAGTTGAGACTGAATATGAATAGCGGTGAACGTGGTGACATGATCATAGACAGTTTGTGTCTGAGATTCTGCTATCCAGTCCATTTTAGGGAACATGGGTATACTGTTACAGATATGATATGATACACTGGACTATTGACTATAAGTGACTATAGTGACTCTAGGCAGGACATGCTTGGTACAAAGCTGCTCAGTGCAGTACAAACTTGGTCCCTTTCCTTTCCTCTGCTTGAATCAGCAGATCATTTTGACCTCTTGAGAGGCACCTGTCGAAGATGCTTTGCGGTTTGCGTTTCGCTTCGGACGTCGCGCGAGACATGACGTCCAGGCTATGCGTTGTTTCGGGAAGATATCCGGGACCTTGCATCTCTGACCACCGATAAGGTGCACAGCGGGAGAAAGGAGAAAGGACGCATGGGAGTCGCTGTCGAGCAATTACACATCCTTTTAAAGATATTTCCAAATAAGAAAGGCTCCTTTTAAGGCCTCAAATATGCTTGATGGACAAGATTGGATTCTTCAAGCCCTTTTTACACTCAAAGCCCTTTTTGCACAGATCAGACTGGGATACCTTCAGAACTCCACTGGCACGAAGCAGGTTTATGCTGGGTGAATCTTCTAGAACAGAGGATCACATGGTCAGCTCCGAAGACACCGAGTACAGCGATCGAGGGCCCTGAAGGGCCACACCTTTCACTCCGTGGAGGAACCTGACAGACCAAGCGGTCGAGAATGGTCTCCAAGTCTTGTATATGGATCCGTTCCTAACCACTGGCTGAAGGTAGATCCCCACGAAAAATGTATCGGACACCGTTTCTATCTACTTGGACCAGTTGTACCGTCTCAGAAATGTGGTGCCAATTCTTTTTCACGTCCTCTGAGAACGTGTTGTTTCGACGGGAACATGTTTCTTTCGTCCACGCCCGACCGCTGTGAGCAGGTGTCGAACCTTCTGGTCATCAATACCTTGAAGGCTGGATGAATGAATGGAGCCATTTTCGTGGGAATCGGATAGGCCTTTAGGAGCAAGGACGCTACTAGGAGCAAAGGGCATCGCTACTAGGAGCAAAGAAGGACGCTACTAGGTGCAAAAGAACACAGTTCAAGAAGCGGATGCAGGGAGGCGCAATCTTGCATGCTTTTGTCATGTTGATTGAGATCGAGGGTATTTGGATGTATTTGGTGTGTGGGGTGTCAATGGAATTCTATACTCTTGAGGCAATGTAGATAGTAGACCGATAGACTTGTGATGGGTGTGGCCAGAAACTATAGACCTAGGGGACTGCAGCTGTTGGATAGTGATATAGTACTTTTCTGTACTGTGGTAATGTGGCCAGGCACCACTCTATACTAGCCATTTCCTTGCGTGTTACTCCCCTCCAAAACGACCGTTTGATTGGGCCAAGTGTAAATCATGTTGAGCATGGGGTGTACCGTGGTTTCAGAGTAGACACAGACCGCAGGATGACCTAGACAGAAGGTTGGGGTTGTGCCATCTACTCTGAAACCACTGGAGGTGGGATCTTCGGTGACATCCCATCCACCGCACCACATGGCCAATCTGCCGTTGTATCTCCGCTGACGACGGACCCGCCAGGTTGGCTTCATTGTCACTGGGAACGCAAGAAGCAGACAGACAGACAGACAGAAAGACAGACAGAAAGACGGACAGACCGCCAGACAGCCAGTCAGCCAGACAGCCAGACGGCCACACAGCCAGCCGGCCAGGCAGGCAGGCAGGCTGACACAGAGAGAGAGAGAGAGAGAGCCGTTGTTTCAGTTTGACGGATGTGGCTCACATGGACAAATTCGATGGAGGCTACCCATGGGTACACCAAATTCTTGAGCCATAGCAGACAGCACTTCACTACTGGAGCCGGGACATCCCGATAGAGCCTCGGGAAAGGGTTCAGCTTGCCTGGGAATCTGGAAGACAACCTGCCTCTTCAAACGTAATTTAAGCTACATTCAAGCCAGTGGATTGTGGGCTTTCTGTCAAAGTGCTAGGAAGGACATTGTGCATCGCGAAAGGCCCAGAGAGTCTTCTTGCTCCACACCAACAATATCCAAGTACTGTGAGAACACACAGTTCGTGTCCCAACTCGGCATCACAGCATCTATGATGACACTGGAATGTCAGTCATATGTCCAACACTGACTGCCCCTGAGTTGCAGCAACTATATAAGATGAATGTTGAAGATCTCGGGCTCCCAAACTTACAAGAGTTCGTTTGTTCAAGTTCCGGACCATGGTCTTCGCTCAGCTACCAGACCTCCCCCAGGTCTCAGTCTACTTCAACTTCGACCGAACGGACGCTGGCTTCGAGCAGCTGACCTGGCACGATCAGATTTTGAGCGTGCTCTTGTGCCTGGGAACGAGTCGAGTCGAGTTGGAACGGTTGAGAAGACCCAGAACGTCGGACATACGTTTGGACCCTGTATAGTGGGAACCTCGTTGGGTACACATATATGTATATATAGAGTGGTACAGGTAGTGGTACGATGTGGTACGTAGTATGTACATGGTATGGACATAGGGCAAAGTTTGGACCAACCAAAAAACGGCTCTTGGACCTCTCGGCCCGCTTGCGGGTGTGGAAAGGGGGTTAACGTCGTGTTGCCGCGGTGGTGTCTCCCCTATTTCCTCCCACTTGAAGTGACATGAGCTAGAGGATTTCCACAGATTTTCAGGGTCAAGAAGGTGCAAGTTCCCATCCATGGGTGTTTCTTTTGAAAAAGCAGTTTCCAAACCAAGCACGTTTGGCACATTGTAAATGCCAGGATGTTTGCGTATGGATGTCTTACCCATTTCGTCACTGACATCACGTGGTCACTACCCGGTGTGCGATCAGAGATCCGAATGAGGGACCTCTCAGACAGATTTAGGTACAGGTCCGCACCAGTGTGATGTTTGATGCTGAGGGAATTCAGCGGGAGCAGAAGTGGAATTTGCATCTCACGGAATTCCCTCTTGGGAGGAACATGGTGCACCATGGAAGGAGCATGGGGATCATGGGAGGAGCATCCACGTCGTCCACGAAACCATTCCACGTCGTGTGCGTCACGGCTGGATCTTGCAGCACTGAGGGGTATGACTCTTTTGACCTCCTTCTTCTTTCTCATGACATCGCAACCTGGCTGGAGAAAAAAGCTCTCCACGTCGTCGCATCAGCGGATGGTTGGGAAAACCGGATCACGGATCCAACAGGGTTTGGGTATTTCGATCTCAACATTCAACGCTTGCGACGCTTGTTTGTATTTTTTGCAATTGCTAGTAACAAGAAGCTACTAGGTTGGAGGCCGTCGCTACTACTGGCAAGATTGCAGCTTTTCAGCACACCCCCCAGCAACCCATGATCCCATGGTTTGGCCACGTCCGACGTGGCGGACGATGACAGGGGGCCAAGGAGGGGAAGGTGGGATGGAGCCTTCGACTGGTCCAAAACCAGGACCTGCCGAGTTCCGGTGGTGGCTGCAGTGGTGCCTCTCACTCAAGTCAACACCACGGATCATGGAACTCTAGGTGATTCATTCACATCTTCAAAGGGGTTTGATTCATTCATCGTTGGTCCACGTCCTAGAGAGGGTCCGTTCGCTTCGAGGAGGAGGGTCCGTGCTTTGGAGCGAAGACAACGTTCGTCCCCCATCGAAAGAGAGGTGCCGTTTGGGTCGAACACAGCTCGATCAGGTTGGATATTTTTGGGTCGAACACAGCTCGTTCTCGAGGAAAGCCACGGAGACGCTGCTGTTGCAAACGATCATTGGTGTTTTTGAAACCCGAGGATTTGGTTTGCCATGCACGCGTTGCAGCTCGCGCAAGCGATTACGACCAAGCACCTTGGCAGCCTTGAGGAGAATGAGCTGTTTTCTATTTTTTTGTTGTTGGAGGGCAACACGATCATCATGCCATGCATTCAACATGTTGACACTTTGCTTGATGCTCAGATGCTGCTATGCAACAGACATTCCAATCATTGCTACAAACATGTAACTGCAGTGAAACCAACTCTTTCCAACGACACCTGGTTTCACGTTGGGGCGGAGTAGCAAAGAGCTTGGCACGGCTAAGACTAGATGTTAAATCCCTATAGGGCTCCAACTACCTCCTGAGAAGATGGTTGAGGTGGATTTGAGGGGTCTAACCACCTTCTGAGGATATGATTGGAGCCCTAGGCAATGATGTGGTTGGTAACATGTTGGAATTGAATAAGTAAACCATAGTAAACCTATTTCCTCCTGGCTCGCTGGTGCACGTCGAAAACCGGATGTTACGTTTGAAGTCGCTAACGCTGCCGTTCTTGGACCAGGTTGCTCGTGCAAGTGGTGCGAATTCCCATGCCCACAGAGATTGACATTGCCAAGGCTGGCAAAGACGGAAAGAGCTGAAGAATCATGGGACAGGAGGGGTCTGGATGAGAATTCAACCCTGCATATGCATATGAAGAGGTTTTACATGGTTTTACAATCCAATGGAGGATATTCTTCTACCACTGTGTGGTAGAGAAAATGGTCTTGCAGGGCCCACCAAGTCGAGGGGATCTGTCGTGGACGTTGATGTTCGCATCATCGCAAACCCACCAGGAGGGAGGTCATTCGGTCTGAGAGGTCATTTCGGTCGCAAGGAAGGCAGCTCTTTCCTCTGCACGTACTGCTCTTTCCCTATTGCAGTTCTCACTTCAGAAGCGAGCTGTCCAGTCCAACCTTCAGTCCAGTTGTCCGAAGCTTCCCTGGATCGGATCCGACACACCAGACGAGACGGTCGGTCCGACGGTCCATCTCAGCTCCTTCTCGGCTTGCCCAGGCCGCCACGGAAGCCAAACAGTTCGAGATGAACTTCCGTGAGGCAAGGGGGGTTCCGTCGGGGAGATGCGATTCCAGGTTTGGGTGGAGCGGTGTCCACCGCGGCGCCTGATGTAACACGGAGTGATGTAACACGTCGGACGGGACGACTGGACGATGATTTTGGGAGGGGTACGCTTATGGCTGTGAACATTTGGGGGTACACCTGGGAGGCTCCGCCCATGCGGCAGATGGGATGTCGTGGCTGAAGACGAGGGATGGTATAGGATGATACGTGTGTCAATGCCGGCGGTGGCGGGGTTCAAAAGAAGTGGAACCAGGCCTCCTTGTATGCTTTGTATGAAGTCTCTGTGCTGGCATTTTATTTATGCCTAGCAGTGTAAGCGTAGAGAAAGACCCTTTGCTGACGCAGAGATGCTGGAGAAAACAGCAGCGATGTGGAGGACTCTGAATTGTTTCTTGACAGCCGTGACCATATTGATAGGATTTTGAGGCATGGCCATACGAGTCTACAGTCGTTTGGACAGAGGCAGTGGCAGTCACAGAAATGTGGCACCCTTTTTGCTTCGGGAACTGGGATCTATACTACTACCTTCTGTCCTTGTTTTGTTTCTTTTTCTCATCAGACTCTTATTGACTTGTTCATTTTTGCCTTTCTCACCCAAATGATGCAGGCTTTGCGGGTGCCCTTCATGAGCGGCCAGCCTGATGCGCAAAACGGGCAAAACGGGCAGCTGCCGCACCCGAACAGTATGGATGACTTGAAGTTGCTCGTCGAGATTTGAGCAGAAACTACAGGAGCTTCTCAAAGAACAATAGAACCTGTAGTTTCCTGCAGAACCCGTGCAGAACACGTGCTCTGAAGCTCCTGTAGTTGCTTTCAAAGAAACTCGTGCTGCAGGACAGTAGAACCCGTGCTCCCCCGTAGGTGCAGGACCATCGCCAGTCTCTAATGCTCTCCAGTGCTCTCCAGACTCCCCAACATCTGCTCCGTCTCGCTCCCACCGGCGCCGTGCTTCGTCACACCGAGTCATGTGGACGACCTCAGCGTCAGCGACCTCTCCGGGCTCACCAGGCCGAGACGAAGCCGTTGACCTCGACGGACGACGAAGCCGTCGGAGGTCGACGAAGCCGTCGGAGTGAAAACGGTGGGACGAAGCGAGTCGTTTTTGGCTCTCTCCCATCCACTCAGTCGAAGAACACTTCTCTTTGATCAGATTCTGTAATCATCTATCTGTAGTCTTGAAAAAGGGGCCATTAAATTGGCCACTTCCACTGGTTCTTGGTGACGGAGGGTATGTACTTGTTACTTGGGTGACTGAGCAGAGGTTTTTCACGCAGGACTTCGATGCTGCACAAGAGGGAACAAGGGTTATAGCCCTCAGATGGGCAATTGGGATTGATGGTGTTTGTTTTTGCATCCACGGGCTGCAATGGTGGAGACGCTGAGATGTTTCAAGATGTGTTGATCGTTTGAAGTTTGTAGATGTAAGGCTGATAGTAAAGGACCCTCCTATACTTATATATGATCAAATGTTAAGAATGTGCTCCTACGACCATCATGCTAACCCCACTGAAGAGATTCTGTCACGCAACAGACTCGGTTTGACAATTTGAAGGAAGCATGGCTGTGACATTGCATGGCCTGACAGCATGATTCGAGCATGATCTCGAACGACAAACCCTAAAAGAGAAGGTTTCACCGTTGACCCGCTGGGAAAGCAAGAACAACCCCAACAACTTGTGTTTTGCATGATATCGTCGATGGACAGTGGTGCTCTAGGCACCATGACTACATGACGCACTTGTTTTTAGATACTCGACGTCCAACAAAAATGTATCAAGCGGCTGGACAGTGCAAACAGGGGTTCTGGCTCCATGCTGCTCGGGACTGGCTCCCGCATCACCTGGGCCAGGCTACCTCACAGAGTGAAGACCATGGTGAAAGAGCAGATGGTGACTTGGCTATGTTGCATAGGGTCCAAAAATGTCCAAAACCTTTTGAGTAAAAACAAGATGAACAGCTGTGAGCCATGCAGGGAGCCCGCTCGGTTTGGAGCTCCCTGCTTTGTTTTGGAGCCACAGCTAGTGAGAAATCGGCGAGCTGCAGGAGTTGAGTTTCTGCACCTGGGATGGGGAAGGGTCCACTGTGACATGGGTAGTGCTGAAAACAGAATTTCAGCGGAGTGACTCAAAACCAGCACGTCCACATCGGAAAGAAGGACCTGTTGTGTTCTCAGGGTTCTTCAAATGATGCTCCTCTACCGTCACGGTCACTGACCGCCCGGAGAGCGCATGCACGAACCTCACCCACTCATGCAAGTGACGCACGAGGACCGCATGATTTTTTAAACCATTTGCAAGTATATGAAAGTATAAAGAAAGATCAGACACCACAAAAGGACGTGTAAGGACATGAGAAAGGACACTTGATGACAAGAGGTGCCATGATTGGGTTGCACACAACGAGCCGATGGCATCAAATGCCCCCAAACTCAGACTTCCCGTCGTTTCCCACAAAAATGCACACATGTGCAACATGGTGCGGCGAACTCTGCGATCACATTTTCCGCGAGAGTGCCAGACCTGCTCCTCTTTTCCACCGATCTGCGAGGTGAAAGATGACCCGCTGGCCTCCAAGCCAGGCTAGGAGAACCCAGTCCTGGCAGGTGTTTTGAAGAGGGACGGACCGTCGGCATGTGGGGAAGGCTTTGGCATCCCGGCTGGTTTCTGGTGCAAGAGCCTGAATTATAGCGCTGTTCCTACTGTTCAGGCCTTCTGGAGGTCCCACAAGAAATCATAATTCACACATGATCAAACTCCTAAAAATTACAGTACCAGCATCCTTGGATTTGTATTCAAGCTTGTTCCAGATATTCTGTTTAGCAGTTTTCAACTTCTTTTTTTTGGTTAGCAGCATGTAAGCTGTTTTCATTGCCCTGGAGGTTGTTTTCGTCGCATTTGCATCCTTAGTTCCTTGATGGATATCTACTCCTTCACACAAAGGACAATGAATCAGGTGTCATCTTTCTCTTGAATTTCCAAAAGATGACTGTGAAGACATGTACACTCTTACTCACTCACATGCAGGTGAAGACATGTACAAATGAAACAAATGGCCCCGAAAAAAGATGAATCAACGTCTTCCTTTGCTGTACAAGGAGGCTGTGCCTCCACTTCCATGTCATGTGTTCGGAGTGTTCCCCTTTTGATTCGACCGGTCGCATCCCTCCGAGGTGGGCCAGTGGTCACTTCGTTGAACGTGCCTTGGGCCGGTGTTGGAAGCTCTAGAGTCAGCTGGAGGATCAGAATGACGCAACATATGGCACATCTCTCATGTGACGTGACTCATGTGATGCACATCATTGCAGAATATTGCCTCTTGCAAAACTTGTTGCACTACCATCCGCCCATAGGGGCAGCAGCTGGCAGATCATCCCCTGCTCCCAATTGCTCCCATCAAGGAGTTGATGTATGGCTATGAGAACATGGACAAAACCTTTTCGCAAATCGAACCGCATCTCAAGCTGCTCTCTTTGGTTGCTTCAAGCTGGCAACCCTTTGTTTCTCGGCCGTTACAGTGGTTTTGTTCAATCGGCAGAGGGGCACGGGTTGGCTTTCTTTCAATGCAACTCTCCACTCTGCTCCCACGGGATGTGGGTCCCCCAAGATCAGAGAGGGGAGTGGGCAGAGTAAACGTTTGGATGTGTTCATTTTCTTCTTCTGTATATACTCTAGTATACTCTATTTTCTGTATATACTAGTATACTCTATAGTGCATTTGCGTTACTGTATGCTTGTGTTTTTGGCGGAGTATTTCTGACAGTTTTTATATTTCAATAAACACTTGGCAATGGTTGCTGCTTGAACGCATGCCAATCAAATTCAACGCAACATCACCCGAAACCGATGAACCAGCTAGAGGGAGAAGCTAGGCGTCAAAGCCGCAAAGCCACAAGACAATGCTGAGACAAGACTGGAATGGCTGGGAACTACCAGCACAATACATGAATCATCATGAATCCATCGTGTCAACTATCCGTGTTCGGGACCTTTGGCCAGAGGGAGCAGGCAAATCGGAGGTGCTTTGAGATTTGCGGTCGTGCGGAGCTGCCCAGAGGTTGTGATGACAAGCATGGAGGACAAGTTAAACATAGTTAAACAAGGTTGTGTTTGATGCATTGAGCTGGATCCATTTGAGGAAGCACTTAGGAGCGTCGGGATCTTCGCTCTTGTGAACTGAGGATCTGTACAGCAAGGTCACCACTGTTCCTTGACACACTTCGCCGGACCTGGGGGAGACCGGGGGGCCGAACTGGATGCCCGATCGCAGGCCGCGCGGGGCGTGGTGCGATCGGGGCAGACGGTCGTCGGGTCGGATCACGGCACCGGCGAACTCCAAGCCGATCTGGATGGGCGATGGGAGCGAGGAGTCCAAGGTGGATGGAGAAGTGCATTGGTTGGCCTGAAAATGCCGGAAACCAATTTGTGCTGAATACATTCTGGTCATTTGGTCTTTTTTTGAGAGGTTGGTGGGGGTGCCTTGGCCATGACCAAATGTGCCAGTTCGAGGACACTTGTGGGACAGATATAGACTCTGGCTGCAGATCAGCCACACCTTCATGACCTGACTCCTCCAGACAGCTTCAGGTCTTGGGGTCTTCGTGCCTCTTCAGCGGTTTGGCCTACTACTCCATGCTGCTGGGTTCCAAACGATTTAGTGAGAGGCAGGGTTCCAGGCCCTCGGCGACTCGCGTTTGGAGCCTCGTGGACTGCAGCGATGTTGCAAAGTTGGAGAGTTCCAGGACACGAAGACCAGAACACTCCCATAAGAGGTCTCGATGTGCCCACGCCGTCAAATTGGTCGAATGCTGTCCCTCGCTCCTAAACAAACACCTCTTGCGGTGGACGTGACCCTCCTGCGCTGGCTTGGGAACTGGAACATGGACACAAAATACGCGTTGTTAGCTTTCTCCAGGGCCACACGGCCGTGTTTTGACTTTCGCTTCTCGCCCCCGTCAGGCGAAAAAAAGAACTGTCACACTGTCACACTCACGTCCGACTCGTTCTCACCGCCGAACGTTGGGACGAGACGAACACGACCGACGACCTCCGCACCTCCGTGGACGAAACCGCACGACTCGACGACGACGTTGGGCTGAGATTCTACTACAAGCCCTCCGGCACCAGCGAGGTCACGCCGGAGGCGAGTGGGCCGATGTGGGCGGAGGTGTAGAGTCGACGCGCGACGAGCGGAAGCGTAGAGGCGACTCTTGAGCATCATAAACTCATAAACCCCGCTATATGAAGAAGATGTCCAATTCAGGAGGGATTATTAGTCAAGAGACAATATAACATTGATTTTGGTTGGACTTGGAAGTGACCAAAGAACCACCCCCGCCCCGGCGTTACAAAAGAACTTGCTGCAACGAGGCACTGGTAGTGCGAGGTATAGAAGTCTTCACAGTTCTTTGCAGGTCAGATAAGCTGGTGTGAAATAGAAGTAACATGAAGTAATGACTGTGAGTACAAGGTGTTTGAAGTTTTCTCTTTGTGGATCTTTGTGGTGTTCTGCCTGTGAGCTGGAGGTAGCAAGCTGCTCCAGGTTGATCGTTCACAGCAGCGACACATGCGAGGAACTTGCCATTTTGAGGTCCACTCGACTTTTGAGCGGACCCTGGAGGGCCTTGCACAGAGAGTTCGATCGTTGGGTCAATGCCATTCACCAATTCTGGTCATTCTGGTCTTCTTTGGGAGATGGGAGGACCGAAGTATTCCAGAGGATCCAAAACAGCAGGGTCATGACATGCAAGCAGCTGCAAGTATTCATTCCCACCTTTAGCGGAGACTTGCTGTCATGGGTCTGATTGGGTGATCATGGTGATTCGGTGATCCTCGCCTCCTTTTTTTTTAGAGGCTTGGTGCTGCTTCCTTTTTATGTGTACATTGGCCTGGTGGAACTTGACCATCGAGATTGCAGGAGCCACGGAGCTCTTGGGCGGGCTCTTGGGCGGGCTGGGTGACCGTGTTGATTTTCTGCCTGCAACATGTCTTCCAGTTCTCGGATCTGGAATGGCCCAAGAATGAACCAACCATAATCAACCCCCGCATAAAAACTTGGAAACTGAAGTGGAAGCCCCCTCCAAAGTTGGGGGGGAAATGGTTGAGTTTGGTGATGTGAGTCCGGTGAGCCTTTGAGTTGGTTTGTGTGAGCCTTCGGGCATCATGTTCCTTGTTTCTCGAGATTCTGTGGAGTCAATCCATACAAAGAAGAATGCTTCATAAGCAATCCAACACTTTAATGCCCTAGACGACATCCCTAGCCCATTTCTTGGATCTATGTATACTATATGTGTCTCTTTTTGTCACGAAAGCTAGCATCATTTTACTGATGGCCGGAATTGCCTACCGCGTAGTATTCTGCAAGAGGACAGGGAGTCATGAACAGGTTCCCTTGGGCATTTGAACCGCCAATAGCGCCACGTTGAAGCTTCTGGTGCGAGGAAGCTCCTTTGATTTGGCGCTGGCCGCAATTTTCATGATGGTGGGGCCCTTTGTTTGGATCCTTGGTGTTGTGAATAGCCCCCCGAAGGAGTGGTGGAGGATTTTTGCGAGGGCGGGCTTCGAGGCTTCATAGATTGAACTTGAGAATTGGCTAAAAACAGAAGCATCTGGGATGACTTTGGTGTCTCTATTCGGGAGCCAAGTGTGCTTTTGTCTTGCTGAAGTAGATCGCAGATGAGGTGAGATCGTCAGATAGTTCAGATGTGACGGCGAACGCACTTCGAAAAACCCTGTGGGTTTGAGGCGAATGCCCAGATGGATGGTTGTCCATAATATTCTGGCTCCCCGTCGCCCCGTATGGTTGTTTATATGGTTGTTTGAAGGCACAGAACCATCTCTCTTTGCAGCCATGGCTACAAAGCAAAAAGACCAGATGGACAACCATGTACGCCTCCCGAATGCTGATTGCAATAGCAGAGGGTACAGAACCCATGTGTTTATTGTTGTTTCATGACCAACACCGGGACAACTGGGCGCCGACCTGCGGGTCGCCCACGTTTGAGGTGAGTTGAACAGCTTGAAGCTCCTGGCCTTACTAACTATAGGAGCAAGGACGCTACAAACGGGGATCCTGGCATCGCTACTAGGAGCATGCTTACTACGAACGTAACAAGAAGCTACTAGAAACAAGTGCATCGCTACTAGTAACAAGTGCCTTACTAGTAGTAACAAGAAGCTACGAACGAAACTCGGGTTCGGACACCGACCTGCCGGGATTTTCTCCTTCGCTCCGTTCGAGTCGCGTCCGAACGCTCGGTTCGTAGCGATGCCAGGAGCCCCGTTCGTAGCGTCCGAAGGCTCCTGTAGTACAAGATACTTTGGTGTGTGTACTCGGCTCCCCAAATAGACAACTCATTGAACGACAGACCTCGGGACGATTGTCCCTTGGCAGACCAATTCACTGCCCTGGCCATGTGTGGTGACTATGGCTACAACTCATTCAGCAGCTTTTCTTGGCAGTCATGCTGCAATGTTCCAATGTTTTTCCAGGTGCACGAAATGGTCCGCGTTTGGTTGTCCGCGTTCGTGTATGTCGTCCTATGAAACATCCCCACAAAAGGTCTTCCGGTCTTCCTGGACGTTCACGAGCCGTGCTGCTCAGGATGTTCACGGACAAGCCGTCGCTCACCGACAACCGGATGCAGATGTTCGGCTGTCCTTTGCTGATCTTCTTACCGGCAGCGGGGTCTGGACACCGGCGGGGGGTCAAAACCAAAGACTTCAGATGGGTTGAACCAGGGGTGTGGGTTGTACCTGGACATCAATAACAGAATGGGTTGGGTTGAACATGTCCAGGGGAGTCTTTCCAGTTCTGTTCGTTTGGGCGAGTCTTCCCAGTTTGGGGTTGCTATGCCCCGCACCCATGTTGCACGGCCAGGACCAAAGCTGGGCTTGGAAGAAACTCCACAGTATATCGCTATGACCCTTGACCCCAATCCTGAAGAGAGCTGTGTCCCCTGGTCCAATGTCCTTTTGCCAAGGGATGTTACTTACTGACAATTGAGCAGCGTTCAAAACCTGAATGCAAGAACCACATGATCCGATTAAACTGCAAGACTGTCGCGTAAGCTAAAGTCTGCACGGCGTAAGGGTTGCGTAAGGTTCGGTGGAAGCCAAGCTTGGGACACTCGATGCGTAAGAGGTGCGTAAGCAATTTTGAGTCTTCTAGTTACACAGCCAATATACTTTTTTTTTGCTGAGAAACACTGCAAGCAGAAAAGGGTTGTGGACTCAATCTCTCAAAGGCCCTGTTTGCAGGGGTCGAGTGGCCCACGACCACACGAATTCCGCGTAAGCCCCGCGTAAGCCGATTCGTAAGGTTTGCGTAGGCGAACTTCTCAGATGAAGCCCTTTGCTCACGTGCACCAAAGGTTTTTTCTAAAGAAACCAAAGCAAGCAGCTGAGCACTTTTCAAGCACAAAGCGCACTGTGACCCTCGCTCCAACTGCTTGGTCCCCATGGCTGACAAAAACAAGCAGCGGGCTCCACCAAGTGAATCATACAAGCAAAGTGTAAATTACTTTTACTTCGAGTGATCCCGGGAGTGCCCACTGCGATCTGGAGCTTGCGGTTGAGGCCCGGGAGTGCCCACCGCTATTTGGCGCATGCTGTTGGAGTCCGGGATTCCCCACTGTGATCTGGCGCTTGCTCTAGTGAAGCGGGGCAGAGGAGAAGGAGAGGGATCATCTTCTAAAATCTACTGTAACCACCCTCACCTGACAGGTTGGGAACAAAGAGTGTTCACCGCTCTGGTGCCAAAACGCCGGCAACAAAAACCGCCGCGTAAGAAACGCGTAAGCCCTAAGAGAAACAACATCACCGCGTAAGCGAAAACATTGGTAGCGTAAGCGTTGCGGAAGCCGACGCGTAAGCAGAGAAGGATTATAAGGCCAAGACTAAAGGGTTTCGACCACCGCTCAATTGACTCATGCAAAAACTCCACCTGCCGTGCATTCTCTAATTACTGTATATAATCAGATCAGCGGCTGACCAACATAGATGAAACTAGTTTGGGGAGCAAGCATCGACTCTGACTGTTCCTGCTATTTGTACTTCGTGTCGTATGACATCTACTTGAAGTGCGGATTTCATGGGAATTTCATGGGGGATGTGGAAACTTCCCCTTAGGATACGAACAGCTTCCCTAGCTGCCTGCAAGCAGGCTGTTTGGATCTCCTATTTGGGTATTCGGGCCTGCACCATTGCAGGGGATGCTGGGCTCGAAGGGGCTGGGCAGCTGGGGAGGATATGATCCATTGAGTGCATCCGACAAGAGTCACCACGTGGTCTGAGGTTGCGGCGATCAAATGGGGTCACCTCCTTTGTGACCGGCTATGCCGGCGCATTCGGGTTCGGTATTCTTTTTCTGTGCATAGTTGGACCTGTTTCTTTGCTGCTCTTCTGAATATTCTTTGTGGAGATTGCCCAGAGGAGTCCTTTTCTATCCTTTTCTGATGGCATGCAACATACCTACTAACTGTCACCCTACCTCACATACCCATACCTGGGTGTTGAGCGCGCAGATTGTGCGATCGGGGGTCAAATAAGGTTTTCCTATGATTTGGTTGATGATTTCCAACATGCTCCAACTGAGTCAGTTCTGTTATTCATTTGGATAGCTGGCAGGTGTATTCTGTGCTTTTGGAGTACCGTGTGTCAGGAAGATATACTTACTACCTCTAGTCCCGCAACGAACATCGGTGCAGAGACTGGAGCACCCCAACATGGCGTGCTATTCACCCAAAATATCGGCGATTCACCGGAAAGATGCCTGGCCAGACTAACTGAGTGTTGATTGTCGGTCCTGGAGTCCTACAGGTGTTCACTCTTTTCCCAACAGTCTGGCCCCACCCTCCATCTCCCCCCCGGGTCTCCGCTACCTGTCAGTCGAAGTAGCACCTCCTGTCAGGAGTTTTTGCATTTCTTATCATTTCTTGAATTGTTGGCACTGACAAGCTTTATTTTAGTGTTCCCCGGCCTCAACCAGCCTTGACTTGTGCCTGCAGCATGGCAATCTTGACACTTTGTACAGATCGTAGGATTTGCCCGTAGACAGTAAGGAAGGAACTTTTGCGTAACTACGACCACCGGCCATCCTTGGGCCGGCGTTTGCTCCCAAACCATCCCAAACTGAACCCCTAACTCCCAAACAAATCGATACATCCGCCGTCCGTTGCCTCCAGACTCCCGTTCCGAAGCCGTCGTGTGTCCTGGACTGTCCTTTGGCCTCCCTCCCAACAAGGTTTGGCCTCACTTCTTCACCAGCACGCGCTACTTGAACGTGCTGCACAAGCAGAAAGGTCCCATCGAGATCCCCCGAGACATCGCCCGAAAGGCGGGCGTTGGCCGGCGGCGGCGGTCGACGCCCCCGGCGAACGGCGGCGATGGGGCATCGGTTTCCATGGAAGGCCCGAAAGGGATCCATAATGATCCATAGATAGGACTGGCGTGGGGTGGGGGGATCAGGAATCTCAAAAGAAGGCGGGGGGGGCCGCCAATTCATGGCATGTGCACGACATGCGGTGTAAAGCCTGTGACCGATGGTCGTCCCATCGGGCAATGGTCGTCCATCCTGCCATGCAAGGAATATCGATCCCCATGGTCATTCATGGCAAGTGTCCCGTTCGAATAACTCTCCGATATCCGATATCAGAATCCCCGGTACCATCGGTACCGGGCCACAAGCATCCGATCACCCGTCTCAGACCTTTCTCACATCTTGGCTGATCTCGGGGAGGGCGAATCTGGTGATTTCATGTCGATTTCCGAGATCTCGCATGATCTCTATCAATCGAGCCGTGTGACATGACGGGGAGCCATGATCTCTATTAATCGAGATCTGCTGATTTCATCTTGCCATGACGGGGAGCTCAACGCTCTGACTCTATCGGCCGACTCTATTCCCTCTGATTCAGTCCAGGCGAAAGGGGAAGACAACTGGTCCATGGACGACAACGCCAGCACAGACTCCGGGGAAATTGAGGCACTCCGACGAGCGAGGTGCTCAATAAACCAGCACCTGTCGAAAGCGTTGGGCTGATAATAATAATTAGACTTCGGATCGGTTTCATGATGGTTTCGGTCTTTTCAGCAAGAAATGGCCACCGCAACGAACTGAGAAAACCCAAGAAGCTTTTCCAAAACTGCCCACGTTTTGTTCGAGCTTCGTTGGCGAAACCATTGCCCTTTTCGAGCGTTCTTGTTCGCGGCAGTCGAACGCGGGCCCGGACCGTACGTTGGCCCGGGCCGGGGCCCGGGGCCCGTCGCCAGGACGTGAACCGGGCCATGGCAATGGCACAACCCTTGGTGGATGCATTGAGTTGCCTGGGACGAAAGAGAGGGTCGGATTGATATGGGTTGATGGTCGTTTCGAGAGAATGGGCTAGCGCCCTAATGCCGAAAAAAGCCGACCCCCCCTTTTTTGGCTGGGGAAGCTCAGCTGAGCGCTCAGCTGGTCCGTTGGCCGCCGACTCTTTCATCATGCTCTCCACCTAGATTTCAGGCAACTTGTTCATACTTTGCGCATTACTACTATACTAGGACCCAGAAGGGGTGGTTAATGGCAATGGACACCCCTTAACCTCTAAGGGGGGTGTCCTGGTATAGATTGAAGGTTGCGAAAAGGGGAGTGGCTGAACAAAGACGTTTTCGTTTTTTCAACCCAGGGCAGCTCCTGGCTGGGAGGGAGCTCATTACACCCCCGGCTGTGCTGCGTTGGCAAGACAACACGCCGTCGCTCGTGGTCTCTTGGCGCTCAAGATTCGCCGCAGCTGAGCGGCCTAAGCACATTGATGCGAACGACGTGAACATATAAAAAAGTACGCAGCAAGCGACTTTGGCTGGTCAGATCGCTGGCCGGTTTTCATCGTTGCTTGCCTCCTTGAACCTCACTTGGAGCCAGCTGGGGGAAGGGGCCGCCCCAGGCCGATTGATCAATTTGCAAGCCGGGTTGAAGGTACGTGCACCTCACATCGATCGGACCTGGAAAGATCCGGTCGCGATCTCTGACCTGGACGACACCGTTGTGCGTTGAGCAACCATTCTTTTGGGTTTTTGACTTCGGATTTTATCGATTTTTCCAGGTTCCCAAACCCCCCCAAAATACGATTTAGTTATAGTTATAGTTTTTTTTTCTGTAGCAGGCTCCTGGACGGCAAGCCCTTCAGGTTGCATCGCCTTGCAGCCTCAGAGCTCGGCCAGTCGGCAAACCGTCAGCCAGGACCCGGGAGTTGATGGCGCGCGGAGCTGTGAGTTGACGGCCAGGGTGGATAACTCTTTTGATGCCTTGTTAGGCCCTAGGTTTATATTCTTGTTGAACATCAGAATCAGTTGGGTGAAGGCAGGTGGTCAATGATGGTCAAGTGGGGACTCGTTCAACACCGATTCAAAAATTGGCGAAGTGGCTTGTGAGTGGTGCTTTGTCGGTGCTTCTTACACATGGCCAGGCTCGCGATACTTTGCGAGAAGCTGCCCGTGGCTTGTCATGTTTCAACCCCGTCGTCCAAAAGATGACCGCATATTTTGGTATGCTTTCCGTCTAAATCAGATTAAATCAGAAGACTTCGGACCAAGTCAAGATGTGGCACGATCATCTTGTCATAAGAGAAGGATCTGCAGGGTCGAACACCCCTCATCACCCCTCCTACGGATGCTCGACTCCGCGCTTGCCGAAACCTCCGGGCAGATGGTCCAACGTTTTTCTTTATTTTTAACCACCACAAAAATGCCTCCTGAGGTGCAGCCGGAGTTTCCCGGAGCACGGTACTCTTGAAGGGATTCTTCATTCACTTGGAGATGAACGGGGACCAGGCTGGATGCGCATTCTGTGCCCCCGTGGACCGTGGGTTGGCCCAAATTCGGAGCTTCGAAGGATGGATCGGTTCCGGCGGAAGGTATTACAATCAAACATCTGCATGACCGGACCGGAGTTTGATGCCTCGGCACAAATGGCCAATGTGTGTTGTTTGCTTCAAACTTGAGGACCCAATAAAAGCAAGCCGATCCGAAGAACCTTCGTGAACCTTGTGATATTTGGTGATTGCATCCAGAAGAGAAGTCACGAACAACAAATTAATCCGTCAAGAACTCTCCAGAAAAATATCGATCTCTGTTTTGATTGCAAAGGATACCCGACCTCATTTATAGACCTTGAGGCTGCCACAAAACACTACTGACACATCTTTATTCTTTATAGAAGTCCCCACTGAGACACTGTCATTGTGAAATAAAGGCCTTCAATTTAGAGAGAGGGGTCACAGCCCTCAGAACCCGATTAAATGGCAGCACGGGCAGCATGTGTCGTTTTTGCGGGCTTGCATCCAAATGGGAAGAGAACAGGAAAATACATCGCAGATCATCGCAGTATATATTATTGCCTCTCCCCCAGAAACTCGTATATACTCACAATATATTTCATGTTCACAATCAGATCATATCAGAACACACACACAGCCAAACAGAACACCCCTAATTCCTCCCAGACCAGCTCATAAAATTAGGCTTCAACCCACAGTATACCCTGGGCGCACTGTGCTCGCCCCTCTACGCGCGTCGGTTTTCCGGGTGAGGAGGAAGAGGTCCATTGGGTCGACCCCTGTGGCATCTCCTCTGAGCCGCGGTCCAAGCGGGAGGTGGGACATGGTCGTCCCGGGAAGAGATGGTCCCGGGCCGAAGGAACAGGTCTCCGGGGTCGGCCCACAACCTGCTCTGCTCTGCTCGGATCTGTGCCACACTGGATGAGCGAAAAACCTTCGCGAAACAACGTGCTTTTTCTTCCGCTTCTTAACGCCGACCGGTTAGCAGAACCTGTCACCGACGAAGTCCTTCGCCACGAAGCTGTTGCATAGCTACAGGGGGCCAAGGCACGGAGCTGGGAGTTCCCCAACCCCTTGCTCCAGACTCTACACATGCAAATCCACATCTCTTTTGCAGGACTTTGCAAAGCCTATAGCTTTCTCATGACGTTTCTCATGGCATAGCCCGTCAAAACCCTCCGCGTTGAAGCAGCCTTCGCGCGGCCACCGAGGCCGGAGCACCTCACGGCCGGGGAGCCACAAACGTGACTCGTGACTCGTGACTCGTGACGTCCACGTGATGGTCGGTCTGATCACTGGAGGCCACCGCATCTTTTTGGGGTCATAGAGCATAGCATAGCTGAAGCTTTGGTCCTATAGTTAAGGCACCCCCTTTTTTCCACTGCGGATGGAATAGGATTGGTTGCGTTGCAGGGACTTATCCCAAGGTGATTCGGAGAACGCCCCCGGGTGTCATTGCGGTCACTCCGGTGAAACTGCGGTGGGTCGATCATGGTGATGTCGATCATGGACGGGGAACTAAGTTGGTTGATGTCTGAAACGCAAGGCTTGGGAGTATGAGGTTTTGATGTATTGGCCGGAAGAACTCTGAAAGTGCCTATAAAGAATCATGTGCCCCCAACTGACATCAACTCTCATTGCTTTGGGGATTTTACCCGAAGCAATTTCGGTACACAGACCTGCTTTATCCTGCTTTTGAGGAATATCACACAATATAACTACTTCCAACATCCTCAAATCTGTTCTGTGACACCCAGGTCGAGTTTTTGGACCTCAGATCCCACTCTTCGGTTCCAGGCGCCGGACACCGTGAGCTTGGTGGAGATCATCGAAACCTCCAACCAGGTGGCGAGCACCACGGCCGGCGGGACGACGAACTCCGGCTCAGCCTGGGGGGTTCAACGATGGGGTCCAGTGAGCAGCAAAATACTAACTTAAAAGGTCCTAGTAGCTTCTTGTTACTACTAGTAAGGCACTTGTTACTAGTAGCGATGCACTTGTTCCTAGTAGCTTATTGTTTCTACAAGTTGTTTTTTGTTTTTTTCGTGAGTGTTCGTTTCATGAAAAGCATGGTTTGGACATGCCCCATTTGTGCTCAGCTCTGGCTCCGGCGCCGGGAAGAGTGACCACCACCTCACCGTACTTCACCATGGACCGGTGCGACCTGTTGGGGGGGCGAAGGAAGGAGTCGACCTTCGTGGTCGCGCCCGAAACGAAGGAACGGCTGGCCGGGTTGCTTCAGCTGTTGTTTTGGGGCCAATGAACAGCACACCACCTGGAGCCTGGTGAATGGGTGAATGGATCGGGTCCATGTGCTTGCTTCGCAAACAGAAACCCAGCTTTGTTTCCCCCATGTGCTCCTGCTTCGTTCCGGTCGAGAGACCGGTCGTGCTTGCGGCTTCGTTCCTTGCTTCGCTTCGTTCCTTGCTTCGCTTCGTTCCGGCACGTCCGGCCGCTGACCCGCTCAGGTGGCCGACATGCTGTTGTCTCATGCGGTGCGGTGGACCGTTGGGGTCCCGAGACGGAGCGTTGAGGAGGAGCGTTGAGGACCGAGGACCGAGACGCAGACATGCATGGGTACATCATGTGACATCCAGGGGTTTGATTCTGTGTCAACACGATCATATCTCTCAGCTCTCTAACAATGAGTGTGCTAGCTGCTAGCGGTTTCATGATTCTTCCATTGAACGTGAGAGCAGGTATAGTCGGTATAGTAGTTTTCATGTTCACATGTTTTCATAGACCGAATCCGAATCCCCATAGAATTCCTCGGTCCACCGTGTTCATCGGCTCACATACTGAAGGGTGCGTTTCCCACAAGACATATCCTCCTGCAGATTGACATGGACCCTGAAAACCACTGGGTGGTAGATGAGAATGGTCTTAACATGTATATTACCCCTGCAAAATGGTAATTACCCCTGAAAAAACCACTGGGTCTGATGAACATGGACCCTGAAAATCCAGTGCAGTTCATTTTCGGTCCCGGTTAGTCACCGCAGGGGTACCATCTTCGTGTCACCGAAGAGCCACCCAGCTCGACAGGTGGACGATATGGTGAACTTAGCCTCCTATGGAGGCAGCAATCGTCAACGGCAGCCAATCTGAAGTCATCCGTGTGATCTCGTGTGCATCTTCGTGTGCTTTGTTGGGCTGGCAGATCCTTGGTGTTTCTTGCCGTGGCCTGAAGTTCAGTGGACAGATGCAGATTGCACATCAGATGCGAATCATGCAAGCAAACGGCCCTATTGGACGAGTCTTTTTTTTTGGTCTTACAGTTCTCGAAATGCCTTCCCCTTCGAGCTGGTCCGCGCACACTCCACGCGGCCGGGTTTCGTGCTGCTTTGCAGGTGAGCCTGTGGCAGGTGTTCACAGCTTCCTGTTTCAGTTCGAGAACACGCTGGAGACCCTTTTTTTCAGCGTTGGCCACCGGGCCACTTCGGTCCAGTCTGATCCGAATGGCTCCAGTCCTGATTCTATCAGGATTCAGGAATCTATTGTGATTTGGTATTTCATATTCTCAGCATGTGATAAAAAATCATGATTCGATGTTTAACTTCAGGATTGCTTTTCGTGATTCTACGTTGCAGTGTAGAATCCAAAGACCAGTGTCCATTGTTTGGGCATGCATCAGGGCTCCGTAGAAAGATCAGTACCTTTGATTAATATATGTAACTTTAGCAATCCGGGATCGTTCTTCCATTCTTCATGGAGGGAGCGGATTTATTTCCAACATCCCTTTTACCCACGGAGCCTATCAGAGCCCCACAATTTGGTCACGGAGCTACCAATGCAGTTCCCACCATCCACTCCCACCATGTGGTGGACTTCACCTACTTCCTCCCTTTCCCGTGCACGCTTCGCCGCTCGTCGCGCCACCGCCCTCGACCGCCCTTCGGAACCCGCCCGTTCCCCGTCGCCTCGGTTTCCCCTCACGTCGTCGCCTCGCCTCGGCCGGCAGGAGAAGTCCACCCACTTCCGACCGTCGGCGGACTATCTGTTCAAGGTCGCCATGGCGCCCCGGAGATCGTCACCGCACAGCGAGGTCCCGCGCAGCGCGTTCTCGCACGAGGTCCCGCGGGTCCCGCGCTGGGCGCGACCGACCGCGAGCGCCATGGTGCGGAGATGTGAATCACTGTGACTCCAGGGTACTGGAGAACAAGCGCCGTCGCATTGTGCTCCGGTCCTGGCCGTTTACCATCGCACGAAACGGTCACAGCGTCGATTCGACTTCAGGGAGATCACTTCCAGAAGGGTATGATTTGCAGTTCCCTCGAAGGTCAAAGGAGTGTCCAAAGGCGAAACAAACACTTTTCCATGTTTTCCTTAGGAAGGTGAACAAGGAAAGGAAGTTCCATGAATTAGATTTCTTTGAGTCTCAGGGTTCCAGGGTGTTTGTTTTTTGGGGAACTTTGCAAGGTTTCTGGCAGCTGGGTTTGGTGTGAGAATCGCATCACTCAAGGTTCTGCACCTGCCTAGACCTGCCCATGACCTGGTGGTCCAATCCTGCCTATAGATCGAAGAGTGAACCGATGCCCAAATATGGTTTCTGCAAGAGTTGACAGGGACAGAACTGCCAGTTCTGATCATTTCCTTTTGCCTGTAAGTTATTTCAAGTCTTTGTCCATAACCCTAGAGCTCCTAATCTTGAGTGCCTGGTCCCTGGAAGTACAGAGCACAAGCTCGATCTCATGCCGTGTTATGCCAGGCTATTTCTCTTCCCACGAAGATCAAACAAATCATGAACATCACACTCCACTGCCGCCCTTCCAAGCTGCTCTGGAACATCCGCCTTTCCATCCATCCCTAAATAAAGATCTATATAGGAGCCAAGTCATTGGTGTGAGTGCTCCTTCAGGGAAGCTCCCCCGCCCTCAGGTGGGGGCAGCTTCCTTGAAGGAGTGTGAGCTATCCTGTGTCCGTACTAGAAGCGTCCTAGTAGCTAGGAGCGAACAAGTTTGCCCTTACTTAATTAGTCCTATTCCCTACGGGCTTCGAAGAAGACCTCCACCCCGTCCCTCGTCCCTCCAAGGCGTTGGTCTCCATCTTCTGGATCTTGGCCGCTCGGAGAGACCAGTTTTCGCCACGCGAACCGTCGCGTTTCCGCACCGTCGTGGGGAGAGGGGGGACACTCCGTTTTTTTGCAACTCTGCGGAATTTTCGGGGGGACACACACTTCGAACACCCCGCAGTGGAAATGAGTATAAAAAAATTCGAACAGGATGTCCCGCTTCCCAAACTTCTAGACTTCTAGACTTCACAGACTTCGGATGCAGTGAGAATGGGTCTTCTCAGTAGCTGGTAGCTTCGACCGTTGGCTTTGGACATCCATTGCTTGACACTAATGGTCCGATGGTTGACACCAGTATATTAGGTTGGGTGTATGACTATATGTGATAATATTGTGACTGTAATATGTGACTATATACTGTAACTTAAGTCGAAGTTGTAGACCAGCTCAAAAGGTTGTTTCACCTCGCAGCTCTTCCTGTTCGAGTCGCCCAATTCTGGGGACGGGCTGCTGGGATGATCAGTCCGGCCAGTCTCCTTGATTCCTGACCGTAGGAATTCCTCTTTTCTAACCTATTCAATGAGCACTATGCTGGTCATATACTTCCAGCATCTGGAGACCGTACTTCCTACTTCGCTCCACAAAGCGACGATTCTCCGATAGCACCGGTACCGAGCTGTGCAGCTCGGGAGGGGCAGACTCGACACCCGACGTGGCGACCTGGGCGACCCATCGACGGTCTCACCTGCCGCCAGTGTCAAGGTGTATCAGGGGAGTAGCTATAGAAGCTACTGTAGTAGGTTGGAGGCCATCGCTACAAGTAGCAAGAAGCTACTAGTAGCAAGGCACCTTAAGTACTACTAGGAACAAGAAGCCAGAGAAGGCGCCCCAAACACCCGGCGAGACTTCGTCATAGGCTGTCGATTTCACTGTGGCGGCTGTGGCCAGGGGGTCCTTTTGCACAGCCCACCGACTGAGTGACTGGGTCAAGTGACAACGCTGTCCTAGCTTCAGCTCCCACCTAGGTCCTTTGCTGGTCTCTCCGCTTCAGCACTAACGTCTTCAGTAGGCGCACAGAGCCGAAAGCACGAGCCGAGACGGTGTGTGGAAAGCAGTTTCCCTCCGGACGGTTCTGGTCCAGGGTTGGATGAACCATCAACAATCAATCCGACAATAACTCGCGTGTTTCGTATTGGACTTTATCTCGGTCGCTCCTCACCAGGCAGTATGGAGACCGCAGACTACTGAAGATCATTTTTCTGCATAAAGAAACGTTTTTCCCCCAAATGAACAGAACCGACCGCCACTCAGATCTTTTTGTGAGATGTGTTTATTTTGACCATTGTTGACCCAACGCATGCATGCCTTTTCCAATGTTTTTCATTTGTTCTTCAAAGTTCGTGGCCAGGATATCCTTACAAGGAGGGGACATGGTGAGCTGGACCATGCCACAACCGTGGGAGACTCAGTGTGGCTGTCCGCGGGCTGGACCATGCCACACCCTTTGGATCATTGAAGTGCAGTTGGCCACAAAGATGTGGGTCCTGCGAGTGTGGGAGTACAGAAGTTTCATATGGTTTCATGGGGGTTCTATTTCAAACATTTTGAGAATTGACCTCAAAGTAAGCTCAGATTCTGATGAGACTCTCCTATATGTCCTCAACCCTGGTGGTTTATTCCATTTTGATGGTCGCTCATGCCATCTCTGAAACCCACAAAAAGAGCCTGCCAAAGAGCCTGACCGGTTGGCTGCGCAGCAAGACATCACAGAAAAGTCAGGTGGCGCATGGTGGAATCCTTTGGCTGCACGCTGGAAGGACTTTTTTCGTGAAAAAAATCGGGCTGGGAGTTCCAAGGATAGTTAGTTCATCTTCTCTTTCGCAATAGTGAATCTTGGGGGACACTTGCATAATTTTGCCAAAGACAAGAATTCCGGTCATGGAACATCAATATTGGCGCCGCTAGACTCACTCAATTGGCAGGAATCCCAAGCCATATCACAAAAGCAATCTTCAGTAAAGATGAGTTTCACAAGACTTGACTTTAAGCACTTTGTCCCTCCAAGGCTACAGGTATCCTGATGTCCGCGAACGATTTCATGATTGATTCACATATAGATTCTTCACTGCCCATGTTGTTGGGCCGTGTTGAGTGTCGAGCTTCGCAGCTGGCGCTGTCATTGGTTGATCTTCCTTCGTGTTCAGCATTTGTCGATGTCCATGAGTCCTTCGTTTTCAGCAGGAACTCACTATGTCATGACTGATGGCTATACCGTCCAGGTCCTCAACTCCGTACACTTGGCGCCAACGGGCTGGTGGAAACGGGTCGTCCATGTGTGTCCCCACCGAGCGGCCTGTCGGGGTGCCATCATGCACTTCCCAACATCTTCCAACTTGAGTTTGGAGAGTAATTAGAAGATATTAGAAGTTGGAAGATCCAGGACTTACCCTCCCTGCAACAATCATGGAAGTGGACAACCCCCTCTTGGTAGAGGAAAGTCATCTTCCAAGGGGCCACTGCCCATTTCCATGATTGTTTCAGGGAGTGTAGAGTAATTAGAAGTCCTAATTAGGAACTCCAGTAACTAAACTAAACTTGGTGCACTCCTGGCAGCCAGCAGTTGCACATCATGGCTGAAGTACCTTTCCTAGTCTCTCAGCCTGTGTAGAAGCACGGCAAAACGGTGGAGGTCATCCACATCCACAGTATTTCCGAAATGGATCTTTGCTCATCATCCACTCTCAGAGCAACTTCCCCCTCGTACGATCGCGGCACTGGGTCAAAGGGGACGGTCAACCCCACGCAACCCCACGAAACAGGTCAACCATAGTCAACCACACCCATGCACTAATAATATACACTAATAATATATATAACATAAATATATACACAACATGAATTGCATGATATAACAATTAAATACCTGGACCCTGAAACATAGTCTTTGTTCAGTCTCGCCGGAAAACATGACGCAGAAAAATGCAGCAAGATAGAAAACATGCCGCCAAAATGATGCGGAAGTGACAAACATCAACGCAGAAGTAACATGAAGTAACAAAAATCGACACCAAATCTGCTTGTTGTGTTGTTTTTTGAGCTTTACCTGAAAATTGCCCCCCACTGGAAAAAAGTCTTTTGCGGGGTCTAGGTCGGTCTAGGTACTGTATATACAATACGAGTAATAGTAATAACGATAGTTGTTCTTTTGCTTTTTCAGTTTGGCTAGGGTGGGAAGGAGGTTGTTCCAGTGGCCGCAAGAAGATCGATGTCCACCGAGCATTTTTTCGGAAGATCCGAGCCGCTGGTCCCGGTCCCAAGAGGTGCTGTAGTTGCTACAGCTCAGGATGGTTCCCTGTACTTGCACTTCCAAGCCTGTGGTGATCAACGTGTGAGTGCTGTGGACTTCGGCCAGGGTGGGGAGATCATCGCCTGCTGCGAGTGGCCCCACTGCGCTTGGCACGCCTTGAGTTGCGAACACGAATGAATTCCCAAGCGGAAAAGGTATAAACGAATACTATACGTAATACAATCAGCATCTATCAGCATTTGTCTGATTCTCGGCTGTGTGTTGAGTAAAGGGAGGTCCATTTTGGGAGAATCACCCGTATATGTTTTCAGCTCCAAAGGTTTCAGAGCAGACGGCAGACCGCTCTCAGATCTTGACAACCGTCGCAACAACCGCAGGGATGTTGGGCCCAAAACAACAGCAGGTGTAAATCCAAAACCTAACCTACCTACCATGTAAATCCAACAGCAGGTGTTATTTTTTTCAAGGCACATCCCTCAAATGATGCACTGTCAGATGTTGGAGGCGAAACTGGCCCGCAGTTTCGGTCCGCTCCGTAGGGAAGCGAGCCGCGCGTTGGCGCGCGGCGCGCCCGCTGCGGGCTCCTGAGGACCGGAACACAATCCACTTGGGTGGCGAATGGTAAGGCCTGGCGTGTGGGTCGCCTGGCACGTGGCAGGTGTCGTGGATGAAGCAGAGAAGCCTGGTGACACCGCTGGATTCCAAGCCTGGTTGACACCGGATCAGTTTTGCGCGAGGGCATGAACAGGTAAGACACCTTCATGACATGGGATCTGACATGCTTCATGACACTTGTGTGACCTCCTTGTACGGATCGGCTTGCCCTTGGACAATCTTTTGGTAGATGCTTGGAGATGGGAGCTCCCATTGTTTATCCAATGTCTATCCCACTTCCTGGATGGATCAGGGCTGCACACCCATTTGTTTCCAAACCGCACGAGCCCAACGGACACATCACCCAAATCCCGCTTTCCGCGCCGGTTCCGCGTTTTCGGCGCCGTTCACCGCTGAATGGCACCACGTCGACGTGCGTGGCGTGGTCGAAACGTGGGGGCCAGGTGATGAGTCAGCACTGGGTCTCGAACATCAGCGGCCTCATGGACGTGGCGGTCGATCGGTCGCCTCTGGAGGAGAGCGGAAACACGGAAACAGGAGGGATGGGCCAGAACTTGGAGTTCCAACACCATGGCTGAACCGGTCATGACTTAACGGTCGACCAAGGTCAACGGTGGTCTTTTTGAGTCACAGCCATCTTGGGACAAGGGCGGATGGGCGGAGAGTGCCCGAGTTCGGCCGCCCGTTCGGGCGGAGGAGGGTCGCCACGGTCGGCACGGAGGTTGATGGTTGTGGGGATGGAGACTTAGAGGTGTGAAGATCTGCAGCTGAAGATGACTCCCCCCTAAAGCATCAAAAAAGCAGCTTTTAGCTGCTGATGCTGACAACCAGGCAGACATGACATGGGACGTTTGGTTGGGGGGGTCTCAAGACATTTGCTAAAGAGGATCCATCCAAGTGCATAGTAGATGATCGTGGAAGCCGAAGAGATCAACCAGATCAACCAGTCCACGTTCTCCACCGTAGCGGAAGCCGAAGATCGAAAGGTATGTGTTCCGGTGCTTGGCTGTTTCTGCTGTGTTTTTGCATCACACCTTCCGGTGCTTGCGCCTGTTTCGCAGGGAAGAGAGTGAGTTGAGTGGAGGAGAGAGAGAACCCCAAGAGGATCCAAATGCCAACCAAATACTGTTGGATCTTGATTAGTAAAAGGGAACCCCCCCCCCTCAAACAAATGGGGAGCCTCTATTAAAAAGACTACCACCAAAACAAGTCTGGGTTCCTAGGAGGATTTCTTTTTGTAATTGATTGTAGCAGCCACGAGGCCCAAAGCCTAAGGCTGAGGTGCACGGCCACCTAGGGCTCTTCGCCACCCTCGACGGGTGGAGAGAGCGTCAATTAGGTCGCCCCTGTGGGCGACCAGCCTTGTTCCTTTCAGGCCTCTCGGTGTCTTGGCTTCGAAACGGAACACGCGCCATGGATGTGTCAGATGCTTTGAAGGCGGCAGATTCCATTCTGTTGGATCCCCTCCGATCCCAGGTGAAATCATTGTTCACCCCATTGTTGGAGCCCTCCTTTCTGGTCGCTCTGGGAGGGAAGACTGTTATGATGGGGGAACTCCTTTCGGCACAGGACAATTGGCTCGATCTCTCAGCAGCCTTGTTCACACCAGGTGGTGGCTTTGGCCGTGCTGATGAGAATGATACAGTGTTTCGTATTTTCATCCAAGGTCTCAACCAGCGATCCTTGTGCCTGCACTCTGGAATGAATTTGGTTTGTTGTGGGTATCTCAAAAAGATGGACAATCCGCGCCATTTTACATTGGATGATGCTTCTGTGTCATACAAGCCTGATCTCATGCAGGACATGCCTTGGAATGTTTTTCATTCTTTCGCCGGCTCTTATGCTGGCTGGAGCCAGAGCATGCACTGGTTGAAGTCGAACACCGACTGGCTCATTCTAGGACAAGAGTATTTCCTGGATGCGGACCCAATGGTCATGCAGCTTTGGTCCACCAAGTACCAACAAGCGCATGTGAGGTGTCCGGTCAGCTTCACCACTCCCTGGCCCCATGGCCCTCATGTTGGTATGTGCGGATGCGTGAGTGATCTTTCTGTCTTGAACCTCCTGAGGACTCAAACGAACCTTGTGCATACACTTTCACCGCCATGCCAATCCTGGAGTAAAGGGGGTCGAGCCAAAGGCCTTGCCGACTCCAATGGACAAGCGTTCATTGAGAGCATTCAGCTTTCGTTTGCCATGCAACCCAATTTCATGGCACTCGAGTGTGCAGATGAGCTCACAAAACATGAGCACTACCAGTTCGTTCTCGCCTATGCAAAAGCACTCGGATATCGGCAGATTTGGTCTCAAATCACTCCATACCACACTGTGGCCAACCACCACCGAACACGGTGGTTAGCTGTTTGGACTCGTAGTGACCATGGAGCACATTCATTTCCGTTTCAGCTGAACTTATCCATTGTGCCAAGGTGTCCATGGACGGATTCCCAATATCGTTTCCGGTTGCCACCCACATGGGCATCACAATTGGTCCTCAGTCCTTCGGAATGTGAGATTTACAACAACAATGAGTTGCTGCCACCAGCTAAACGTTTGAAAATGTCAGGCCCTTTGTATGGAAACGAGGTTCTCCACCAACGTGTGCTCAAACCAGGGGAGGTACTCCCAACATTATGTGCTTCCTATGGCACACAACACCTGTTGGCCTCCACGCATATCCGAAGCAAGGGAATCTATGCTCATCTCAGGAAGACTGAACGTGGGTTTGAGTTTTTCGACCCGGCTATGTTTTGTTGCCTTTTCGGGGCGATTGAAGAAACGATCATGCCTATCAAGATCGGGGAATCCTTCCACGGGATTGGAAACGCTGTCTCCATTCCACATAGTCTCCTCACGCTCTGTATCGGCTTTCAGGCACTTACTGAGGAAGCAATCGATCCCATCCAACTTGTCAAGCGAGCTTGGAAAGACAAATTGACTGTTTCGAATGCCATTCTATTCGAACAAGGAGATTTTGTACACCTGCAACCGATCGTAGGTGCCATGGCCCATGTGAAGCCACGGCCGAGCATGCCGTGCGAAGAGACTGCATTCGTTTGTGTGACAGGAAGCTACTCAGGTGCAGACTTCGGCCAGCAGGTCCCTGCTCACATCAAAGTGCGCGAACTTTTCCATTTGTGTTTCCAAGGGCCCGGGGATCTTGTCAGCCAGATTTCCTTAGGTGATGACTCCCATCAAGCCGAGCATAGCATTGCCATTCGATCGCTTGCCTCATCAGACCGCCTTTGGCATTTGTTTCTAGGACCACGGATTGTAGGTCAGTGTGCTTTTTCGACAGTGCACTCACCTGTTGAAATGCCTGCTGAGGTCATTTGCATCTCCCCTACGCAGCCAATCAGCTATGCCGAGCACACAATTGAGCTGCCATCGGTGATCCCTTTTGATATTGTTGCCACTCCGGAATTCCGTAGAGCCCAACAGGTCATCGAAACACTGCAAGATGACATGGCTCACAAGTCTGTGCATGTTGCTATTCTACAGGTTGGCAGCCGATTTGCATTGTGGATCACCTGCTCACCGAGGCAACAATTAGACCTCATTGAAAAGTTGGTGCACGCTGTCGGAGATGATGAGTATGTCCATGAACATCAATGCACAATCCGAGGTATTCCAAGCCTTTTCGTGCTCATTGGACCAAGAGAACGTGCATGTACAGAGATTGACATCATCGTCTCTCAAGGACACATGGGTTATTTTCAGGCCATCCGCCTGCCCGACCAGTGTCTCCGCTGCTTGACTTTCAAGTATCGCAATGAGCCCATGTCCATCTCACATCGAAATGACAAGCCGGTCGAAGAACGTACTGCCCTTCAACATGGAGACATTGTCAGATTGAAACCTATGCCGGTGACAGCAGGAGGCCATCATCAGAGTGGAGGACGTCCTCCATTCTTGGAAGCTGGAGCCAATTTCGCCTCACGTGCAGAGTTTGCCACCAATACGCACGGATGGCTTGCAACAGATGAAATGTGGGCGGCCACACAGACGTTGATGTGGACTTACACGGATCTCAAGTTCACTCCACCAATGCTGTGGAATCCCAGCTCTACAGAGTTTGATGAGTCAGCTTTCGGTGAGCCATCGATTGCAAACAATTCGATTACGATCATTCCTCTGCTGGTATCCTCCCATTGGGGTGCCATTGAGATCACACATCGTGATGACACAGTCAACATCGTCATGGTTCAGATTCCAAGGGAGTTGCAGAACAGAGCAATCTTTATTGTGGCGCGATTGCTGGACATTGGTCCCCATCGCATTGGAGTTGCTACACAGCATGAGATCACAGCACCACATGTCTGTGGATGGAATCTCCTTTTTCGGTGGTACACCAGATGCAATGCTATTGAGTCGATTGCTGACCTCTCCAACCACTATGACCTCCCGGGAAACTATGCTGACATTGTCAACTTTGTCATTCAAGCTTCTGTCGAAGAGTGGCGAGCTACTACTATGTCACAGTACATGTGCCATTTTGCTGTGCGCATCCGCCGGAATTTCTTTCTCCAGCTTGCACATCAAGAAGCAAGAGGTCGCGAGAGCACTCAAACGGCTCTCTACGTTGTGCATCCACCAGGCACTCGCTTACCATCGGACCAGGTCCAAGAGACCTTGTCCATCGTTGACTACAACCCTATTGCTCGCAAGAATGCAAGAGTTCAAGCACGGCTGCAGCATTTCAGCCAGTATCCAGGATGGATGGCCACAGATGAGTTCGATTACACCCTCGACACTGCCAGGGCAATGAGTCCCTCGACGTTGTTCTGCCCGCCAGCCATCTGGAGCTCGATCCGAAGGGACCTGCATTTTCTGAACGATCTTATTCCTGATTACGGAGCTCATGTGATTTGGTTCATCATCATTGACAACCATTGGCTCCAAGTTGAGGTGTATATCACTGAGCAGGATGCCTCCTTTGGTGTCACTTCCCCTCCATCCATGCGCCAGTCGGTTGAAGCTCTGATCGAGTACCTCATTGATGTCACCAAGGTTGATCGCAATAATCTGCAGATCACGTTCATTGACCAAAGTGCTCCACCTCACATGTGTGGATACCAGCTCCTCTACCACATCCATCAGAGGCTTGGAATTGGGTCAGACGCGGTGACAGCCAGTCAACGACGTCAGTTGGCTTGTGCCCCTTTTGCTGCTACGGTGTATCAGATTCAGCAAGCTGACCGAAATGTATGGCTTGGAGCTGAAGCCAGGGACAACCTCGTCACCTTTGCTACCAATGTGAGAAACTGGTTCCTTGTTCAGGTCACCGAGAACAGATTTCCAGCTCACTACTTTGCAGCAGGAGTTGAAGGTGATGTCACAATGCAGCCAGCTGATCCGCTCGCTTCCAAGTCCTCGGTCGCCACATCCAAGAAATCGGCTGCACATCCGGTCGACATCCTACAAATTCAGGATCCTTGGATCAAGAAGGCCCCACGGCCCGCTCAATCACGATGGGAAGATTTGCAGATCAAGGGCACCATCCCTTTCAACGGTAGTGATGGAAAGCCAATGACCCAATGCCACCGCCTACAAGTTGGCCCTTCCAGAGGTGGTTTGATTCTTGCCACAAAGATTCACCTCGCGGACTTGAGCAAAACGCAGGGCTCAGCAGACCTGGCAGTGCTCATCCCAATCGCCGACAACATTCACTTGCCACATGTGGCCCAGAAGCTGGAGGGGCCTTATGAACTTTCTATGGATGATCCTATGGCCAAAGTCGCTTACAAGCGGCTGGTGATGCTCTTTGTCATCCGAGGTAAGGTTTCATTTTACCTCCCAGAGCCCAAGGTGAAACTTGTCACCAGTGCGGTGAGTGAAATCGTTTTGGAGGTTGATGCAAGACTTCTTCCAAAGAATGAGTTCGATCGTCTCCGAGACAATCCGATCCAGTCATTCAAATCACTGCTTGCGGAGATTGATTCTGGAATCAGTCAAGATGCAGTCCTCTACGGCTACAGAACTTGCCAAGCCCCCGGTGGTGCAAAGACAGATTTGATGATGCAATGCATCCTCAAGCTCCCGACAGCGGCTCGTTCCAAGGTCATCGAAGCCAGCGCTTCAGGTTACCTACTTACACGAGATTTTTTGGAGCGTGGGAAGCAGAGTGATGACACCACAGTGCTTCCAAGGTTTTGGAGCAGCAATCCAAATGACCTCCATGACATGAGGAAGGCAATCGCTGGTGTGGATGGGATCGCTGGAATCGTCACCACCAAAAGAGGCCTAGCGCCTCGTGTTTGGGTCGCTTCCATTGCGCAGGCGCGCAAGTTGTTGATGGCATCTGATTCACGACTGACATCCGACAACTACCATGTCATCCCCAAGTTTACATATGAGATGTCGGGGTGGCCAGCAGCCACAGGGGCCCAGCACGTCGTGGCTTCTACGCTACAAGCCATCCATTTGGCTGTCGTGCCCATGAGAACTTACCGTTCAGCTGGTGTACACACATGGATCGTTGCCACGCAAGAGAAGCCAACAGCGGCGAGTTTCTCTATCCAAATCAACAAGGAGATCGCCGAGATTTTGATCCAGGAGATTGAAGTCCCATCGGTGCAGAAGCAGAAAGGAAAAGGCACCTCAAAAGGCAAGCCCAAACAGGCCAGGGATGGAGACACTGCAACCCCCTGGCCGCCAAGGGCCCCTGCCTCTACCGTGATTCAGAATGATGATCATCGAATCGTGCGTCTCGAGGAGCGCTTTGAGCGCTTGGAAGCAAGGCAGAATTCCTTTGAGCATCGCGTCGATGACAAATTCGACACAATTCAAGACTCATTGCGTCAGCTATTAGCCCACACTGTGCCTCGTGCACGTGACTCTTCGGGGGACACCCCTCAGCCGAAGGCCCAGAAGACCTCCTGAAAGGGTGGGGCGGAGGCAGCAGATGTGTTTGTTTTGCTGGTGCACTATTTTTGGTTGTTTCAGGTGTCTATCCATGTGTTTGCCTCTGCCAACCTTTCCAATGGGTTCCTGACATTTGCACCCTGCAAATGTCCATGGGGTTTTGTGTGTCGAAACGTGCTACATCATAGGCAGGGCGACGCCCTTGCCCAACACGTTCGACTTTTGCTAATTCTCCCTGAGGCATCCCTCAGGACTCCAGCGATTACGTTTGTGCAGGTTTGTAGTGCTCTACCCAGCTGCTGGGTCCAGCCTTTTGTTTTTGTGTTTCGTTGCTGGGGATTTTTTGTGCTCCAATTCACTAGGCTCGAACATTTGACTGCAAGTTGGCCGTACCAACACGCAGATTGTCATGTGTCCAAAATAGGCGGTCAACATCGACGGCATTTTGCTGCACCATATCATGTTTTCGCTCTTCGTGACTTTGATGCCACGTTGGGTTTTCCAGGGGAGGGACCCCCTCCAACACACATGACGTGTACGTCAGGGAATATCGGTTCATTGCAAACCAACTCAATGTGGAAAACGTGGGAGGCTGACATCATTTGCCTCCAAGAGACTCGCATCGGTCGAAACAACATCAAACATGCCAAGAAAACGTTTGAATGTGTCGGATATACGCCTTGTTTGAGTGACCCTCTTCCCGGCATGTGGCATGCTAAGGGCTCCACTAAGACTCCGTGCGGTGGGTGTGCTGTTATCGGAGGATCGGCTTACATTCGTCCGTTCGACCCCAAAGAAGACCACACAGGCCTTTATGCCCAATTGTACGCCACTCGTCGGTTCACGGCAGCTTGGGTGCAGGTCACACACAGCAAGTTTGCACTTGTGATGTCCGTCTATGCTCAAACAGGAGCATCATGCGATGCCCGAATTCATGAAGAAAATGATGCTTTGTTTAGTAAGATCTTCACATTTGTCACTCAATTCGGACAGATCCCGATCATCTTAGCAGCGGACTTTCAGGCAGCTCCGAATAACTACCCTTCCATCGCTAGTGTCCTTGCTTTTCACTCATGGGCCGATCCCATCTCAACTACGGATAGTGACGGTGCCTTGGTTCGACCCATCACATTCAGCCAAGACGGCACTTTTGCAAGTAGCCAGGATGGCTGTTCTTCGATAGATGGCATTTTGCTCAACAGTATTGCCTTTGCTGCGCTCACAGATGCATGTGTGCTTGAGCATTTTGGTAGGCAACATCGACCGATTCAAGTGAAGTTCTCATGGCCATCTATAGAACAGAGAGGATTCATTCTTTACAAGACTGCCCCTCTGTTACTTAATGAGGTTTCCCAACCGGTTGATTGCAACCATGCCATCACCAAATGGTCATCGGCTTTTGAAAATACATACAACCATGCTGACTCTCTCGATGAAAAATGGCAGATCGTCAATTCTTTCCTCCAGCAAAGTCTTTTGGACCGTGGAGCTAAATGGGGAATGGGGCCCAAAGAGCGAGCCTGTCCACCAAGGTTCGTTGCTAAAACAATTGCCCCCAAGCAACTTGCCTCACACTCGGCTGCCACCACCAGAGGATTGAAGTTTTCCAAACTTATTTCGAGGTTGAACGAATTGTACACACGCCTTTCCAGAGATCAAGGCAACCCTCACGATGTTTACATTACCCAGCAAACTGCTCGGAAAGCATGGAGTTCCCTGTCCGAACTCTCGGCGCCAGTTGGATGGCATTATCCCTCGCGACCATCCCTCACTGAGGTATATCTCGTGCGGCAGTGGGCGTCGCAAGCCTTGGAGACACATGAAGCTGAAGTTCGGGTCCAACGCATCAAGCGCTGGAAAGCCAAGATCCAACATTCCGCCGCTTCGGGCTGCAAGTTCATCTTTCAACATTTAAAGAACAAACAGCAGGATGAACCCTCGAATTTGGTTCTTGATGAAGCCCAGAATATTGTGTATAATCCGGAACAGGCTTTGCACGTCCTTAATGAAACATGGGACGACATTTTCTCAGCGAATACTTTGTGTGAGCATCCGCTTCGCATGTTGGACACGGTTTGGCCGTATATTCAACACACACAAGTGCCGGCTGATATCCCTCCCATCACAGGTGAAGCCTTGTTTTCGCAGTTGAAAAAACGCCGGATAGACGCAGCCCCTGGTCTTGATGGATGGCGCACTGATGAACTGCGCACCCTTACAGCCCAAGAGCTGGCACCGGTTGCAAAATTTTTTGCTGAGTTGGAGACATCATCCGAATCCATACCCGATGCGCTCGTTTGTGCAAAGCAAATGATTTTGAACAAACCCGGTCCGGCCACTCCACTCAACAAAAGACTCATCACAGTCTTGCCTGCCCTTTTGCTTGCTTACACGGGAACCCGGTTTGCCCAGCTCCAAAAATGGCAAGCAGCAGTGATGCCATCAGGTGTCCTCGGTGGTATTAAGAACAGGCACATGTCTACCTTATACAATGAGATTCGCCTTGAAATTGATTGTGCCAAGTTAGATGCCACCCCACTCATCGGCTTGAAACTGGACAAGGCTAAGGCATTCGACAGAATCATCCCTTCGTATGCAGCCGCCTTGTTTCTTGCATTTGGCATTCCCAAGACGGTCGTTAATGTGTTTTTGAAGATTTACCAAAACCTGCATCGTCATCTTGCATATCGGAATTGGTGCTCCCCTATCTCTACCACCCCCGCAAACGGGGTGGCCCAGGGCTGCTCCTTCTCCCTCCTTGCGATGAACGCATACAATAAGGTATGGTTTCACCTTCTTGAACACATTCCACAGATCTCAGCTCGAGCATTCATAGATGACGCTTATATGTGGTGCCACCTTCACCACAGTGCTATGCTTCAGAAAGCGATTGACTTGACTAATCTGTGGGATAAATTAGCCGGCCAGAAACTCAACCCCCATAAGTCATCCATGTGGGGTACGACCAGCCAGGCTAGGAAAACCTTGCGTGAGGAGTTCCCAGACTTCCCTGTTGAGCTGGAGATCATTGTTCTTGGTGCGCGCATGTACTGCTCTGAGCGTGAATCCTTTGGCTTTCCATCCTCCACGTTGAAACGAGTCTTAGGGGACATTGACAACATCGCTGCTCTTCCGATCCCCCACAAGACGCGGGTTCACCTTATTGGAGCCAAAGTTATTCCTCAGATTTCCTTTGGATGTCACATTTCCAAGATTCCGAAGAAAGATATTCAGACCATCCAAAGCGCTATTGCGCGTGCCTTATGGGTGGGCAGGCCAAAATGGAGATCTAGGACCCTCTTACAGGCCATTCATGCCCAACCCTTTCGGACTGACCCGGTGTTTGCCAACGCCTATCAAACCGTTTTTGAAACCATCAGGCTTTGCAACACAGCTCCTGGAATCATCCCCAAGCTCAAGCGTACACTTGGTGCTCACGATAACACCAAACATGCCCTGGCGCTTTCACTGCGCGATGCTGCTCACACGTTAGGTTTACAACTCAACACGGATCTTGGCCTGAGTTTCCAAGGATCACAGCCGTTGGACCTCACCAAGGTCCGCCCCATCGATGTTAAGCGTGCTATGCAGCACATCACACGTCATGCATGTTATGTGTCCACCCCTCATAACGGGCGAAAAGACTTTTGTAAGCCAAGTGGAATTTTTGACTTTACACAAAGCACCTTGATTCTCCAACAAAAAGAAGAAACCGTCCCAGGTGTGATCTCAGATTCCTCTCGCTTTGAGTCAGTTGTTATTGGATGTACACTTACCAACGATCGCATGGCAAGCTCAGGATGGACAGAGTCCGCAGTATGCCGTTTCTGTGGTGAGACCAAGGAGTCCATGCCCCACTTGGTCCAGTGTACTGCCCTTCATCCACTTATTGGATCGCCCATCCCGCACGAATTCGGCCCCAACTTCTTGATGTTAGGGCACGTGCAACACCCACACTTTATTGGCAGAAAAAGGCTTTTGTCTCTCGATACCAACACCATCGCATGTGCTGCGCATTTTGCCTTGGGGCCTCTCCGAAAAGTTTGGACAGACGGTTCGGTGATATTTCCTACCAAGTTCTGGCTCACGACAGCTACATACGCGGTCATTGCGGAGGATTTTTCAGTCGTTTCCCAAGGCCAGGTGAATGCATGGAACTTGGCATCCTACACAGCCGAGCTGTGGGCGGTAGTGGTCGCTTGTACGAAAGCTTGTGGTCCCACAAATATTTTCTCTGATTCTTTAACAGTCGTTCAACAATGCAATGAAGTGTTTGACCACGGTGTTATCGGAGATGATTGGTTGTGCTCCACTTGGTGGCGCCACCTCAGGGATCTTTACAGATATAGGCAAGAAACTGTCAATCCACCGTTCTTGATTCAGTGGGTACCAGCCCACAGACTTGAGCGCGTACCGGATCAGCTTCTCACCGACGAGTTAGCCGCATGTGCAGGCACTACCAAAGAACATATTTTGCACAACAGGCGGGCGGATTTAGTTGCCAAGGAATTGGCATACAGATTAGCTCCGGTTGATTGTGCAATGCAGCGTCAGGCTGACCAGGCAATTTTACAGCACCACAGGTGGTTGATTAACCTTCACCGGCTTCTACCTACCAGTGTTCCACCTACAAATGTTGAGGTTGCCCCGAGGGTTGAAGCAGTTGCTGACGTCACACCGGACCAATGCAAAGCAAGATTTCCGCAGTGGATGTGGGGTCTACGTCCCTCTCTTTTTACATGGAAACCTAAGATTCCTGCTCAGTGCCCCTGTCCTGCAAGATGGGCACGCCCGGAACGTGACTGGCACACGTTGTGTGCCTTTTTCCGCTCACTCAAGTGGCTTCCTGATGATCAGCAGAGTTTCTCTTTCTCTGAACTTACAGTTTGCTTTCATTGTGAAGGTTTCCGCCTTGAAGGAGACCAACAACAGCTCACTTTTTACGACATCTACAAGCCACTGCGAGCATGTCTCCTCGCACTTCACAAAAGTGACTATGCGGATCCTTTTCCTGGAAAGTTCAACTCGACGTTCCCCCGCTCATGCGGGCGTGTGATGCCTCAAGGATGCATCGAGGGTTGCACACCTTTTCATACGGACCTTACGAGAGTGACATTGGCCAGGATTTTTTCCGCTGGGGCCGGTCGTACGTTGGAGTCTTGGAAGCTTTCCTTGTCAGATTTTTGAGCCTTGCATGTCCTTTTCTAGCTGTTTAGTGTTTCCTCATCTGTGGTGGGGCAACAGGCTCTTTCCACGTCTCACTCGTGGATTTCGAGCGCGGGAGGTAGTAATTGATTGTAGCATTACTGTAATTTTCCTTTCTCTCTTTGTAGTAGTAGTAGTAGTAGTCGTAGTGGTAGTAGTAGTTGTTGTTGTAGTTGTAGTTGTAGCAGTAGCAGTAGCAGCAGTAGTAGTAGTAGTTGTAGTTGTAGTTGGAGTAGCAGTAGTAGTAGTAGGAGTAGCAGTAGTAGTAGTAGTAGTAGTAGTAATAGTAGTTGTAGTAGTAGTAATAATAATAGTAGTTGTAGTTGTAGTAGTAGTAATAGTAGTTGTAGTTGTAGTAGTAGTAATAGTAGTAGCAGTAGTAGTAGTAGGGGTAGCATTAGTGGTAGTTGTAGTAGTAGTAGTAGTAGTAGTAGTAATAGTAGTTGTAGTAGTATCAGTAGTAGTAGTAGCACTACTTATAATACTATGAGGATCAACTGTGATGAATTACTACCCTTTTATATTTTTATTCAGGAAAACACTTTGCACAATTGAGGACCCTTAAAACAACTTCATTATTGAGGATCACGGGCCTTCCTGGTCTACTACCTTGAAAGTTTAGGAACAATCTTTTCATAAAGGATTGATTAGGGAATTGATGTTTTTGGGAAGCTGTCAGTTTTGTGAAAAAACTATGGAAACCTATACTTATCAATACTCTCAGAAAGCCAACCATTGGCTTAGTAGTATTAAGAATTACTATTTATACTGTTCTTCAGGAAAAAGCTTCGCACCCTTTTCATAAAGGATTGATTAGGGAATTGATGGTTTTGGGAAGCTGTCAGTTTTGAAGAAGAACTATGGACACCTATACT
>CAXAMN010013558.1:559495-590111 GCA_963970005.1 Durusdinium trenchii | reverse complement strand
AATTTAGAGAGGGAAGTGGCTATGCCAAGTTCACTCACCCTTTTGTGATGCAGGGTTAAATTGCCATTTCAACTTGACTGACCCTTTTGTGGGCCACGCAGGGGTAAAAATTAAAGAAGGATGTTGCCCTTCCAAGTTGACTCAATCTTTGGTGAGCCACCCGAGGGTAAAATTTAGAGAAGGATGTTGCCATTTCAACTTGACTCACGCACTCACTTTTGCCCATTTGATCTTGATACTCACACCCTGCCTCTACACTTTTCGAACAGGAGGCCGATTCTACCACTCGATGTGTCTTACTCCTGTACATAGATTTCCTGACTTTCGTTTGGCTCTGTATAATTCATTGCATGTTTTTTCCGAGCGCTCGTGGGGGGGGAGGCGCTGCGCCCTCCCCCCCCAACCCCCCTCCCGCGCAACGAAATCTGCAGATAGTATTCAACGTCCCTGCCATGAAATCAGGCTTTTAGTGGAACCTTGGTAAACCTTGCCCACCAAATCTGCAAATGCTATTCAAAAGTCTTGCGACGAAATCTGACTGTAAGCGGAACCTTGCCTGCTGAACATTAAAGCTGCTGTTAATCTAGACAAAAAAGCCAATCAGCCAGGAACCAACAACTTAGTATGACACACAGGAAGATTTGAGCGGAAACTTGACTTTCAAAAACTAAAGCTGCTGCTGTTGTAAAAAAGAGGCCAGAAAGCCAGGAAGAGACAGGAAACGTGATTTAATATAATGCATTACAGAATTGACAAAATGTATGAAATAGAATGAAATTACTCCAATAATCAGAAAAGAAAAAACCATCAAACATTTAATCACTCACGTTAGTTCAGAATAATGTAGTACATACCTGAAAGCGTTAGCCGTGTCTGCTCATAGGGGGAGGCGCGTCCCCCTCCCCCCAACCCGCCCCTGTGCCACAAGATTCCTGCCACGAATTTCGACTCTGAGCGGAAACTGCCTGTTAGCCAGGAGGCCAGGCAGGAGGAAAGAGATTAGTATACAGGCCGACGCCCAGCCCAAAGAGGGTTCGTGGTAGAATTATTTTTTTTGATTAAGTAATTAGTTTTTTTATTGATCCCCTTGAATAACTTTTTATTGATGCGATAAATAGTTTTTTTTGATACTTCACCCATGCAAGTCAGGTAAATGGTCCATCGGGGCATTGACTTGGAGTGAAAAGATTAAAACCTTGAAGCACGGAAACCATGAAACCCAGGTGTTTTTGTTCGAACTGACGTTAACTGAGCTTGTTACGAAAGCCAGCCTTCGTAGAAGGCGCCAGCTGAGTTGTGTTTGGCGAACGAAGTAAGTAGGGGGTCTGCGGGGGGGTGGCCCGAGAAACCCCTACGTAAACTTGACATTTGCTGGTGTTTAGGGGTGCACGGAAGCAAGGTTTTGGAGGTTGTAAGTGACCCTTTTTTCCATGCCTAAGTGACCTCAAATCAGCTGATCAAAAGGTCACTTTGAAGAACCAGGTTAAAACTTCCTATGCATAGGAAATTGAGGAAGGGAAAGGTCTGAAGTCCAAGTTTAGACAGAAAAGACAGAAAAGGTCGTCAGACTAGAACAGAAGGACTTTGTGTTGATTTACTGTTTATGCAAGTTTTTGGCAGTGGCCCCTACGAGGGTTGCGTGTGTGAGAAACGTGTTTGTGGCCTCGAGGATTGGATCTCAGTTTGCCGGCTCTCGCGGGGAAGGCGGGCTGGCGGCGGCCACACCCAAGGGATGTTCAGGCGAATGGAGACGTAGCCACACTCTTGAGGATGTAACGTAGGTACACAGCACTTTCTTCGTGACATGGCGCAGGATCCACGAGGTGCCTTTGTTCGCCAGTTTGGAGGGGTCCTAGATGTCGTGTTGCTTTGGTCCCAACTCAGAATCGATCCATATTTGGAATGGCACCATTTGTTTCGCTTTATCTCACCGCCCACCCAATCCTGCAGCCGAAGTTTAGAAGTTGGTTGAATCTTCAACGAGCCTCGTTGGGGAATACGCATGTCAAACATGCGTATGTCATGTGCTGACCCTGAAAAGTAGATGCAGTGGAGCAGTGGACAGCTAGCAGCTAGTGGACCCTGAGTTGCAGCTGGTGCTGAGAAAAGAACTGACAAACTCTTGCGATCCATTGAGTTATGCCCCAAACCCTTCAGTTTGGATGGTCCGCAATACTGGGATTACAACCATCCAGTACAAGGGAATGCATGGTGCAATATGGCAAGGAGGCGACACTGCAGATGCGTTTGACTGCAAGCGCGGTCATCCAAACGTTCAACTGACTTATTTTTTTCTTCTCTCTCCCTCTCTCTCTCTCTCTAGTCACAAGCTGCGCACATTGTATCACGATTGAGGGGTTGCACTGATAGCAAAGATTGCATATCAACCTCCCTCCTTCCCTCCCTCCCTCCCTCCCTCCCTTCCTCCCTTCTAGCAGTGAACTGGCTGTAGCTCAATTGAAGCAATGGATTTTGGGACCTTCTCAGGTGGAAACCACCTGCGCCTTCTCAGGTGGAAAATGGTGGGTCTTCCCAGCAAGGCTCCCATCCAGTGACTCAGCGGCCCGAACGAGGACCGGACGTCCGGTCCGGTGGCGCCGGGAGATGAATCAATACAAAATCCCAACAAGTCTAGCTAGGCTGAAACAAGCAAGAAGTCCAGATTCCACCCACCCAAGCCTACTCAAGTTTCTATTCATCCCCATCCTTCCTGGATTGCAGACCCTTTGCTCAGCGGTTTGAAGAGTTGAGTGAAGAACACACAGTCCAAGAAGATGGAACACTGAAAGAACTGTTCGACATATCCTCACAGTTATCCTCACATTTAGGCCGGATTGGGGTGCAGACTTTTGGTCGGGGAAACATGAACTGATTCTATAATAATAGGATTCAATAGTCAACTATGTTTTTGTCCGTTGAAGTCATCAATTTCACACCATGTTGCCTTCACTCTTGTCCTGAGGCTTTGGGACTTTGAGCGTCCGCCCATCAACACTTTGCCGCCCCGGCGGGACGAGACCAATCCGCAGCTGGCACTCAGCGCGTAGTTCGGTGTTGTTGGAACGAACTCAACTCTGTTGGAACGACGACAGAGACGAACGCCGTCGTGGTGCTGGTGCTCAAATCAAAGGGGCACTGATGAGTCACCATGGTTTTCCAAGGGGATCAGATGGAGGGCCTGAAGGGATTTGTTGGACTCAGATCGACCCATTTGATATCATTTGATGTTTCAACTGGGGATGAAGACACCAACAAGAATGTGATGGCATGTTTTGCACGTCACACAGATCCCCCAGATTCTGTTGTTGGTGCGTACTCTAACGTTTTGATGTTTTTTGAGATGACCATGACCATAGCATGACCATGTAAAGCCACCGGCATCCACTTTCCATCTTTTGGGTTGGAGGCCATCGCTTCTAGGTTGTGACGTCCCCATGCCATGCACTGTGCTCTCACAGATCTGGGGCAACCTCCTCTGGTCCTTCAATACCTTGGACTCGGCTCGTCATCAAGAAAGATGTGCGCCGTTCCATCCAGTGTGTGCCGCACCGAAGAAGCAGATATGCAATGGTGTGCAACAGTTGCATCCATCCAGGTGCTCGGCAGTTTGCAAGTTTTGAAGATAGGCACAGGAAGCCTCAAAAGAGGCCTGTGAAAGGAGAGGCGATCGATCGAGCTGAATGAGATTTGGCAGAATGAGGGTGAGCAGAATTCTTGTTTCAACAGAGCAGGGTGTTTTGCAGGTGTTCTTGGGTTTTCCTAAAGCGCTTCAGATGTGGCGAAACTAGCTCTTCCAGCACATATACATTTGAATATATACACTTGTATATGATATATCTAAGCACAGCCACCGATCCTTTTTCACGCGTTGCAGCAGGTTTGTCCATGAAACAAGCACCATCGGTGCAGAAAACCGAATTTATCCTCTCTTGGGGCCCCAACATTCACCTTTCCCGCCAGACCAGGGAAAGGTGAATGCCCCCCAGTGCCCCCCAGGGCTGCATCCGCCAGACCGGAGCCCCCTGGGCCCGAACACTTTTTAGAGGAAAACTTCCTGTGACCCTCATTCAGGAAGTCTGTTTTGGGGGTTTTCTCCCACAACCCCCCTCATGCAGAGAAAAAAAGCTGTTTTTGTTGGCTCTTCCGCGTCCCCCTGATCTGGGACCCTTAGAGGTCCCAGGCTCAAGTATCGGGTGTTGAAAATAAAAAGAAGAGTATGTCCGCAATCGCGAATTAGGGACCTTTAGCTCGGATAACTGTGCAAGACCGTCGTTCAGGTATATACGTGCGGTTTTTGCTGCGGCCCACCGGCCTTGAAGCAGCAATTTGTCAAAACTTCCGTGGTGTTGGAAAAGAAACGTGGCGCCTCCCCGCCGAAGGGAGTACGGCCTCAGACCAAGCTCTGTGAGCCTAAGTCCCTCAATCGCCTGATTGAAGAGCTTCCGCCATGCATGTGGCTTAGAAGTTAAATAGGCATTTGCTGAGCTACGGCTTTTCCAACTATACAAGGAAGGGAGGACAGAAGTTTCGTGGATAGTGATACTTTCGCTGGCTCCTTGGCGAGCCCCGGACTTAGTCAACCCAAGGGAAATGACAGCTGGGCCCTTAGGGCTAGTGATGTAGACATCCTTAGCGGTGAGGCTTAAAAGTTCGCCAGTCCGCAACAGCCCAAAAAAGGCTAATCGCAAACTGAGTCCAAACTCTGGCTGCCCTTGCATCACACTCCACCCGCACAAAGCATCGAGTATGGACAGCGTCATGGGCGGAGCCCGGTTGGGGATCTCTGCCGTGGACCACGCTTTCAACAAGCGCCAGCTCCCGGGGAGCTTCCGACGGAGGTTCGGGTCAAAGTCTTGCAAGGCCGCCAAGGCATTATTGGCTTCTGATTTACCATGGCCTTCAGCCCACAGGAATTCAAGGTAGTCCGAGACCAGGTTGTCCATCTGTGTCACTCGCTTTGGGAGGATCAGTCCCTCCCTTTCCAACCAAGAGAAAAATTGCTGCAGACTGGCTTCATAACGCTGACGTGTGCGAGGTTGTACTGTAAGATCCTTTAATTTGCCAAGATTTTTTCGAACCGCTTTTCGTTGCTGTTGACTCCGGCCCTCAACTACTTTAGCCTTTTTCTTACCCATTTGCGATGGAGAGGCCGGCGCGACGGTTTGTCGGCCGGGTTCTGGTGTGTGTCAATGTACCCCCAGGTACCTTGAAGGCCACTAGCCAACAGCAACGCGGAAATCTTAGCAAGCGTCCTGCGCATCTTTCGTGAGCTGGATCGTCCTCGACTGAGAGCATGTAGTACAACCAATGAATCAACCAGGTGCAAGAAACGAGTGCGCTGCTCTTTGAGCTCTCGAATCCTCCAAGATAGGGCCGTCTTCACCGCCCGTAGTTCCAAGACGTTGATGTGTTCGGCAGCGCCTGTCCACTGCCATCCGGCAACCTCACGCCAGCGCCACAGCTTTCCCGGAATGGAAGCGCGAAGTCGCTGATACCTTGCAGGAATGTCGCTGCCCATCTGTAACAACAGGTCTTCACCTTTGACCGACACCTGACCTAGAAGGCGACGTACTAGACTAGCACCTGTGCTACCTTGCTGAGTTGTGCGCCTCAACGGAGGGCGCAGAAGCAAACTTGGGAGGCAGTCTTCCTCCCCTGGTGTCAAGCGTGAAACAATGTCCTGCATGCTCATAGGGGCGTTGAGTCCCAAGATCCTGAACAATGAATGCAACAAGTAGCAAATGACCGGCACCGACCAAGTGTTGCCTAGCAATGTCAACCGACAGTCGTTCCACGCAGTAAGATTTTGCTGACTCTTGGGGTAGCACTTTGCCGTGTACTCCAATGGAAAGCCAAGAATGCACTCCCGCTCGCGGACATTCGGGACTCTCACTTGGGCGTTGGTAAGACTGTTCACTGACTTATATTGGTACGGTGGGAACCGATGTTGGTCTTGCTGCCACCGGACCCGCTCTGCTGGCGTGCACATTTCAAGGCCCGCAGGCTTGCGTCCAGGCGTAGGAGACGGGCGAGAGGTTGTAAATGTAGGTAAGACCTGCTGCGGGTCGCATCGGCGCCAACCTGGTTCCAAGAAGTCCTTCTCTTGTACCTGAGCCTGTAAGTGAACCTGGCCCGCTAGGGGCAAGCGATTAGTGCCCTCCGTGTCCTTTGTTGCGCCTTCAAACTCAACTGGTTCCCATGTGATCCAGTAAAGGCGGGGCCGGCGTGCCAGGCTAACCTTCCCTGCGTCTATCAACCAAGGAGCGCCCCCCATAGGCCTCATTCATCACAGCACAATCAGCAACATCCATGGATGCCACATTCTCGGCAAGCCGGAAAACGGGACACCAACGGAAGAATCTTCGAAGCAACTGTTCGACTCTAGGGACGTGGGCGAACAAGCTAGATCTGGCATCACGCAGCGCTCCTTTGCGATCTGAGTTTAAACCTGAGACTCCCTGACAAGGGGGGCCCAGCGCCCAAGATCACGGCTCAGACGCCCGGATAGAGCAGGCTCCAGCTGCTAACTTCATTTTCATCAATGAGAGCCACGTCGGTGATGTGTCTCACTTCTGGAAACCAACTCTCAACAACACGCCTAGCCTCCTCCGAGATCTCCGCCGAGATGTAGCCAGCCACCGGCACCCGCAGGGTATCAACTGCAACTCTGAGTGCGCCTATGCCATCAAACAAGGAGACCACAAGTATTGGTTCAACGTCATCTTGGGAGAGTATATCTCCCCTGCATTGGGCCTGAGTTGCTGCTAGCCCGTAGGGTGACAACGCTTTGCTCACACAAAGACCTCCCCCACTCGTCGATGCATCACTCGCAGTAACGTCCTCCGAGATGTCCATGCGGAAGTCCATAAAGGCCAACGGGGTCAAGGCAGTGAACCTGACTAGCTCCAACTCTACAGCTTCGCCTAAGGCTTCCCTCTTTCGATGTGACACTCCTTCCAACTCAACAATGCGTCGCCACAATGCATTCAGCCCGGCTAACATGGGGCGGCGGAACATAGCAATGTAGACAAAACCCCCACCGACAACCTGCAGCTCCTTCTGAGAGGCTCTGCCTCTCATCAGCAGTTCACATGCCAAGCGCACGTACTTCAACACTTTTTCACCTTTTGGAGCTGCTGTTCCTGCCTCACCATCCAACCACGCGCCCTGCACCTCTGCCTTCAATTCCTGAGTCACCGCCTTCTTGGGATGGCGAGGAAGGCCCAAGTCCTCATAGGTCTGACGCACTGCTAGGGTCCAGGCTGAAGGCGTTCCAATCAACGTGTCAGCAAGCCTCTTATCTACCTTACAAAGCTCGTCATAGTTGTCCAGGTACACACGGAAGAGGTGATCTGCCGTTGAGAAGTGCCGATCTCGACGAAGCTCCTGCTGTCTTCCTGCCAACACCTTCTCACCCTGAAGCGCCTTGCTAATCACCCGCCTGTGCACATGCTGTGCAATCGCTACGGAGTTGATGAACCCCATAGGCAACACTTGTGTCACTAAATGCCAGCCACCTCCCAGGTAGCCCTCTGGGAGGGCCTCAGCCGGCACCTCCCTTGCGAACCCCATATACTTCCACCACGAAGAAGGAGTCTGAAACAGGTAGAAAAAACACCGAATGTCTTCCGAAGATGTTATAAGCAACTGATTGTCTTCCAAGATCACAGAAGACATGCCTACTACGGTAGGCAATGTGGAGGTGTCTCCAACCAAGCTTCTACAACAACCATTCGTTGGCACCAAATTCATAATAAGCCTGCAAACCTCAAAAGACGAGCCCTGCTCATCAACCGCCGTTTCATTCTTGCTTACGGCGAACAGGCCGTTTAGTAAGGGTCGCCCATCTATGTGGTGTAGCTTAGACACATGCATCACCCGGCACACCCCCTTCCTCAACAGGCCCCGGCAGACCTCAGCCCAGTGGCTGTGCTCCACCATGATTGCTGGCGTTCGCCCGAGGCGTTGGTCCTGGGCAGGCAAAAGAAACTTCTCGAAGTCTTGGACATACTGCAGGGTCCCATCGCCACAGAAGTCCTCCAACATCAAGGTTCCTACTGCCTCAGGCATTGCTGCCTCCACCATCTTCCACTGGAAAGACCGGGCAACCTGTACCTCTTCTCCGGAGTAATCCACTGTCTTCGATTGGAACAAACGATGGAAGTCAAGTTGGGGCATAGCTTGGTCCAACAATGACGAATTCGAAACCACACTGTTCAAACGCTCGGTCAGCTTCCTTCGGGTGCTGTCCTCTCTGGTCCTAACTTTGGTCCTGGTCCCATAAAGTAAATTCAATGCACGAATCAACGCATCTGTACAGGGGGTAGATTTTCCTGGAAGCCTCAAAGTACTGGCAAGCGGCAAGGGGAACAAGTCCCCCTTGGGCTGGCTGCAACGCTCTAGTCTAGTTTCAACCACTGCCAATGCTTGAGACAACACCTCCCCCAGGTCTGCAAAAACAAGGTCACTTTTTTGGCAACACTTCTCAAGTTCAATGCGGCACGGTTCGAAAGCCAGTCGCACGCTCGAATCTTCGTCACCAACTCTCACCTCATGGCAGTCCGCTCGACGGGAGCCACCACCACAAGCCTGGGAGAGGGAATCCTCCGCTCTCTCCCCAACAACCAACGTAGGCTCCTCTGACATAGTCGACTGCCAATGCCTTGCAACTCGATGACGGCTCTGGGAGTCTGTCAGCTGCCTTTCTGGAAAATTTGACTCCCCTCCAACCGAATCCAGCGGGGCCCTCACGGCCTCTAGGCCCGACTCAGCGGGAGGGGTTGCTTTGTCCGACAACACCGCTCGCGACGTGCAGACGGTGTCGTCCCACCCCTTATCCTGCTTTGCTCTCTTGCTCCTCTGCTCCAGCCCTTTCCTCTCACATTCTTGCAACAGCCTCTCAACGCAACCACTCTCAGCCTCTGTCACAATGCCTTGCCCAACCAATGTCGTGCCACCCTCACTCTGCTTGCTGCTCAATCCTTCCTGATCCTGATTCCACCTGGGGGGCTTTGTCAACCTGTGATGTCATCATCATTGCTTATCTTTCTTCTTTCCTTTACCCTTTCCTTTTCCTCCTCTGTCTCCTTTCTCTCGCCCTTCAGGTGGATCAGACTTGCTTTTCGTTTTTCCCCCGTCCTTGCCTCCCATGTTGTAGGGCCGCTGTACGGCACTTCTATTGCGAGCTTCTTCTCGCGCCAGGCGAGCTGCTTCTGCTCCTTCAGCACCTTGACTAAGGCCGACTGAATCGGCTGACACCAGTTCCAGCTGACGTGCTACCGTCCAATGGGCTCCTCGAGCCTGTTGCTCTAGTGCCTTGAACCTCTGAGATAGCAAATCAACGGCTCGTGCTGGATGTCCACGAAGAAGCAAGTCTGCTGTCTGGCTGATGGTCAAGAGCTCTTGTCCCATCGAAGGAGAAACAACTGCATGCAGCTCACTCCTGTAATACTGGGTGAAGAGTGGGGGGCAAAGATTTGCGATCCAAGGAGTGCAACGTGCCACTGCTGGTCATCAGGGACTCCTTCATTCCTCCAATCGTCTGGGCACCCAGACAGCCTGGGTAGCGTTGGGTCAAACGCAGCGCCCTCTTCTTTTCTGCGAAAAGTCCTTCTCCCGTCTCTGCCATCTCTTCCTCCTCCGTCGTCGAACTTCCGGAGGAAGAATCTTCGCTAGATGAGTGCCTGCGCTTCCGGCTTCCTTTCTTTCCCAGCCTGCGGGCCTTCCTCAGCAACTTGGATCGCTCCCCCAGCCTGGGGTCTAAACAAGTCGCACCAAAGAGGCTCTTCAGCGACTTCTGTCCTCGGTCAAGCTGACCTTCTTCCTCGCTGCTCTCTTTGCCTGCCTTGTCCTTCTCCACTTTCCGCTCAGCGTCCTTCACCCTCTTCTTCTTTTTCTTCTTCTTTTTCTCCTTCTCATCCTCCACACTGGGAGACTCCTTCTCCCCTGCCACGGGTTGTTTGCGGGCGGCATAGTGTTCCCTCAGCTTTGCCATCTCGTCATGCTCTTCTGGGGGAGCTGGCTTGCCCTCAAACAACGTGTGCCACGGCAACTTCTTTTCACCTACCTCCCAAAAGCCTGCTGCATGAAGCACATCCGGTCCAGTTGTGGTGTGGCCGCAATCTTTAGGGCAGATGTGCAACTGCATGGTGCGCCGGGCTGGCTCACTCAACACTTCGACTAGCCTCTCGGTCTGCGTTCCAGTCACCTGGAACTCCAAGTAGTCGGGGTCACGGCCCAAGCCTGTGATGTACCCGGCCACCTTGACGAGGCCGTCGTAGTAGTATCCATAGGCCAACTCGACCAATCCCAAGCACCGCGACTGAGCGGCAGTGAGCTCCAAGAGGTAGGTAAATTTGTCAGTCTCCAACTCTTCTTTGGGTTTTGCCGCCGGCCTTTTCCGAGGCGGTTCAACCCTCGCCGCTGGACGCCTACGCAAAGACATCACCACCACCTATTGTTGTACTTCTCCTGCTTGGCTCTGCGGGTGATGCCCTTGTTTTTCCCCGTGTACCAACGGGGGGTGGTTGGACCAAGGGATCGGGCCGATCCACCCGCGCCCTCTTCCCCTGGCAATTGGGGGTGGACTGTCGTCCCGGGCTGGTGCAGGCGGTGGCTCTGGCGGTGGTCCTGGGGGCGTGTGAGGGCTTCGCGCCCGGGGAGGCGTAGGCAGCTTCTTCAGCTCCTTTTTCTTTGCCGCTCTCACGCGTGACCCTGATACTGAGCTGCCAAGGCTGCTTGACCTTCTCCGGCGTTTCTTATCACGCTTCTCCTTTTCTCTCTTCCTCTTCTCCCTCCTCCGACGCCTCCGTGAGGAACTCGTCGATGAAGTCCTGCGTTTCTTCTCTTTCTTCTCCTCTTTGCTCTTGGGAGTGTCCTTCAACTCCCGTGGGGGTTTCTCCTCTGCAGCAGTGGCGGGGGGGCTCGACCTCCTTCTTGGGCTCTGCCTTCTTTTTTGCAAAGAGGCCCAGGCTTGGGGACCGCCCGCGACGTGCACTGCTGGGCGGCTGGCTGGGTCGAGGCACCAAGCGGCTCTGGGAGGTGATCTTGCTGACCTCCCTCCCTTCAACGCTCAATGCACTGTCAGGCCGAGGCAAAGGCGAAACTGGTGGTGCTTTCGGCTGTACTGGCGGGGCTGTTCTATCTGGGGCTGGAGCTGGGCGGTTCTCCTTCGGTTCTTCCTTCCTCTTCAAAGGGCTGCGGTCACGGGCTGCTCGAGCACGATGATCACCTGTATCTTCTGCAGCCTCTAACTCTTTGACCTTCGCGATCCACTCCTCCAAGAGCGTGAAACACTCCTGAAGGTATATCACTGCCTCCTCGTCTCTCCTCGGCCCGAGCACACCGCGCAAGGAAACCTGCAACTGCCAAAGTTTCCTGCACGGCTCACAAGTCGCAAGACCTTCAGCTCGGACCACGTAGTGGAGGCACCTGTCACAAATTGGGAGAGAGCCTTTGCGGCTCTCTCCCATCGACCTGCCTTGAAGAGCCCGATGCTGCGGTGAAAGAGGGTTGGTTCTGTGCTTAGCTATGGGGACATTTATCCATACACACATGGTTATGCACATGGTTCTAAAATTGTTTAGAGGGGGTGGCGACTTTCGTACATGTAAATCTAGATGTCTCTGTCTGGTCAAGACCCTGATGTCTGGTCGGTGCGATCGACGGTTTGTGTGACCGGGTCGATGCGGTTTCGTGGACGGACGCCTTAAGAAACGACCGCTTTTCGACCCCAGGGCTCCAACGTTTGGGTTTGGAGGGTCTATCATATATTAGAATAGATAAATAGGAAAGTAAACAATGATATTTGTTAATATATGCTGTATATATATAGTAATATTTATATATATAGTAAACAATGATATTGGTTTAAGGGGCTACTGCCCGCGGCCACCGACCCCAGAGCGGCCGCGGGCGGAGGAAGAGCACGGGGGTTCGGCGACCGCGCCACACTGTTGCATCATGGCATTGGTGCCACACGGGTGTTCGGCATTGTTCTTCCGTTCAACCTCAAGCGTTTCTGACAACTACTGTACCTTTGTTTTTCCATCGAAGCATCAGAAAGTAACAATCGTACTGGAATATTTTAGTCATTGGCAGGTCAAGGCTCCGCCTGGTCCCGCGCGCGCGGGACCACTATGCAAGACTGGGGTTGCCTTGTTTTCCACACCAGGTCCAGGGGGGAGTCGAACCCGGGACCCCAGCCTGGACACCGCCTGTACTGCGGAAAAAAACCTGACGGTCCCCCCTACTTTTCAAACATGACCAATGTCCACAATTTGTCAAACATGTGTCAAAAACTTGTCAATTTTTCGCAAAGCGCTGGTTGATTGCCAGATACAGTAACTGTCTGGCGCGCAAGAGAGGTGTTTGGTAAATATATATCATTGGGAAATCAACTTGGACTTTGTGTGTATCTCACTGCCCTTACTCCTCCATCTGCTGAAGCAAATCGGAAGTTGTCAACACACCAACCAGTGAACTTCTGCATAGCAAGGACTCCCGGTTCTCAGTAAAAAGAGACCACCCTGTTCCTTGAAAGGATCCCTTCGTTTCTCAAATCAAACAACAAGTCCATTGCTGGAACCAGATCTGCTTGCACGGCAGTTTGATCACTCCAGTTTGGGAACTGGAGGGCCTCTGCCTGCATGAATGGATGCCAAGCCTACCCTCCATGTGAGCAACTGACAACATGATTCAATTTTCGCTGGAATGACACGTCAACGACCGTCTATTGGAACTCATATAACTGCAGGTTGCCATGAGGAATCTAGGCATATCGAGGCAACTCCGTTGTCAGTTGCTCAGCTGCTCATGTTGTCAGTTGCTCATGTACAAAGCGGGACCCAATCAGAGATCGATTCAGAGCTGTAGATTGATCTTGGGAAGGATCCTGGATGGCCAAAGCAAGCCGCTCGACGATTCGCTGCTTCCTCAAAACATCGGAGAAAGTGGTGCCGAAAAAGGACACTTGCATGGATGATATATGGCTAGCTCTCATGAATTTTTGGGCCTGGATCTTGCCGCCCCCCTGCACAAGTGATCACGGCACATCCTGCGACTTCGACCAACCGCCACAACGACTAGCGGCAGGTCTCGACAGGTTCGATTCGTTCGATTCAAGAGGTCAAACCAGCTGGCGGCGACCCAGGGGATGGATGTTCTAATTATAATTCATTCCAAATCCATCATGTACCTGGACCATCCGGTGTTCAATGAAGATCCCTAGACTATATACGGTGTGCAGGGTAGCCCAATGGACACCCATTGGAGGGTCCAGATCTGTGGACTGACTGTGTACTGACATGACCGAGTAAACTGGTCGTGAACATCATCATGTTTATCCACACAACTACTTGGACAGCAACATGCCATGACTAGGTCCAAAATTTTGGAGGATGATAGCACTACGGGATTCCACATGCCAGTGTTTTCACATGTTTTCACCATTCATGAGTTTGGATCAACTTTTTGTATCCTCCCCTTCCCCTTCCCCTGCTGTGTTTGGTCTCCTTACTTTGACATCCCTCCGCCTGATATTTCTTTGCGTTCTGGCTGGTTCGCAACCAGGTCAGAAGTGTCCATTTGGTTTTTTTTCCTTCACCTCGAACATCGACAGCCACTGGAGCGCGTGCGCACGTGACTCGCGGGAGTTTGGAGGCTTTGGGACGTGAGCTGAAGCGTCTGCCACATGCCACATGCGAAACAGCTCGGGCGATTGTGAAGCTGGGGTGCATGGACATGTCGCCACTCGTTCTTTTGGCGAAAGGGTGCCTGCTTTTGTTGTGGGGAGCAATAATATACAAGTACCTGTATAATTATATGCTACCCCTCCCAAGACCCACCTTTTTGTGACCTTTGCTCTTGTGACCTGCATGACCAAATATCTCAATCTGATCTGAAGTGGGAACCTGGCATGTGCATTTGCTTTGCACAAGGACAAGTTTGAGAATGCATTTGGGCGCATTATTTTTTTGGTGGGCTTCGGTGGGTCTGAAGTGGGCAATACTTTGGCCTGTGAATCTTCTTTCAAAAGGCACATGGACATCACTGCGCTGCCCTCGTTAGACATGTAGACACAGAGAAAGACAACGGGTTTCCAACACTACCTTGTCTATTTTCCAATCCAGCACCCTTTTTGTCAAAGTATTTGCTGTTTGGTTCATCTTCATTCTGAAACTCTTTTGGGTGAGCTTGTTTGCCCAGAAATCTTGGATCCAGGGCTGGATTCAAGATCCGAGATCCAAGATTTCTGAGCCAAGACCCTCCTGAAATCTTGGGTCTTGTTTCCACTATGATGGACTTATCAGACTTGAGATCGACAAGATTCTCCACTTGCCAGACTTGAGAAAGACAAGATTCTCCACTTGTCAGGCTTGAAACTTGAGACTGGACTTTCCACTTCAAAGCCCAAAACCCAAGTATACGTAAATAATAGTGTATATAATATATTGTTTGTTTGTATCGTTTGTATCTATACGCTGGGGTGCCAAAAGTTGCGCTTCTTGACTTCTAAAACATAACAAACCCTTCCCCCCTTTGAATCCTACGTGTAACATGTCGATACCTAAGTTGCGGTCAGATTTCCACACCTGAAAGCCTTATAAGTATTATAAATTTAAACGGGTGTGGAAATCTGACCGTGCTGTACCTGCCACGCAAAATGGACGTCTTAATCCGATCCGCTGTAGACCGCAAATGTCATGTTGGAACAGAGTAAGAAGCGTAAACTTTAGGGTTCTTGAAGTATGTATAGGGTTGAACATGTGGGTTTTGGGGGGGGTACCAATTGTATAATAGAAAAGTAGATCTTCACTAAAAATGTGCTGGAAACCGGAACCGCATCTATCTACTTGGGGGACCACTATAGTCAATGAGGAAACCGCAGTTTGATCCATTTTCTAATGAACCTTGTCGGCAGAAACGTTGTCCTTTACTATTGCCACAGGTGAGGTTTTCTCAAGAACGGGGTAGACCCTTCAGAATATTCATGAAGGGAAACAGGAAACATCGACAGAATTGGGAGGGTGTGAAACATTGAGCCCTACCTTGGCTCAAAAGCACCACCCAATTCAGGTGGTCTACAGGCCCCCCTCACCACATGCTTACAATTCAATAGTCATTCAGAATGAATGATTTGGGGTTGCAATCTTTCAATGAATCTTCACCACTTGGGAGGACTGGCTCGTCAGTCTCAGTCGAATGCATCCGCAGGATTACCTCTGGCATGTCCGCAGAGCGTGTGCTTGAGGCGGGGCAGAGGTACTCGAAAACGGGCATGACAACTATGGAAGACTTTAGTGTGTGGGCTGGCACTGAGAGCGCGCTGGTCAAGCAACTCTGCTCGAAGACGAGTGTGTTTTTTTTCCATGTTGGGTACAAGGGTACAACCGCAAAAACAACCCAGCACCCTGCAACATCCAGGTCTACGGGTTTGCAAAGACCTCCCACCAAACCCTTTATTTTACCAACGGATACAAACACACAGACTATTACAAACCCTCCCATCCTTTGCAGAAGACAGATGACAAGAAACACATAGAAACACCCCATGATCCTCTTCACACCACCCACCCATCCTGCCGTGTTTTCCCGCGGCTCAACCAACGCACCGCCCATACCGCTTCGACTCGGCCGCGGAGCGAGTCGTCGGCCACGGTGCAGAGGTGCACGGCGCCGTGCGCTGGCTGCAGTGTTCCAAGCCATGCTGCCCGGACGTGTGGAAGGCGCGCGGTGCAAACCGTCGGAAGACTTGGTGAGTGGCAAACCACTGCCGGGGTGAGGGTGTTTTTGAGGCTGAACAGCAAGAGCCGCTCGGATCAATGCCCGTATATGCCACATGTAAAGGTTGATTGATCATGAAAAAGGTCTTGAAAGCTACCTGGTATGTACCAAGGCCATTCGAAGGAGGATGAACTGTTCATCAAACTGCAGTATTGAAGGCATTGGACACCCTTTAATCGTTTTGGTAGGCCTATGTAGAATGTACTTATATAGATAATATAGTAGGACACATCCAATTTTCTCAGCTTCTGTGGTCCGTTGAGGGCTGATCAGTATGGGACCCCTGAGGTTTTCGGTCGAACATCGCCCGACGAAACATGACGACCTCGGAACCATGACGATGTCACTGACGATGTCATTCAAGAAGGACACTGCGGAAGTCGACACTCCGGCTGTTCGTCAGACGGTCTGTTCTTGGACCAACACCAAAGATCTGGCGACACCAACACCATCAACTAAGTGCTTTTCGGTTCTCTCAAACGCAGTTGACCACCATACGCAGCGGAACCAGGGTGCCATCCACCTCACCCAGCTCTCACCAGGCGCCCAACGACTTGGGCCTCACAGAAGATGCCACGTCGCATCGCGTTGCCGGAGCGCGGAGTCCCGGCCGTCGGACACCACGGGTGGAGCGCGCGAGCCGGTGGGGGCGAAGGAGTCTTCCGTTTCCCATGGCGGATCCTCCGTGCCATGGGAAGAACCTGCGAGAAACCACGAGGCGTTGGAGGATGCAGACTCGAAGACTTGCTGGTGTTTTTCATTCTTTTTTCCAGGACCCCACGAGGGCGGAACCTCTGTCCTGAAGCGGCCCTCAGGTGATGCCATGCTGTCCGAAATGCAAGGCGAGTCAATGCTTCGCCACCGCGTGGCCGTGTGGGTATCGCAGGATGAAACGATGACTTGAGCTGAGAAGCTGCTTCGGTTCAAAAGTTCAAAAGATCCAAAATGTGGAGATTGAATAACAAATTAGTGTATTCTAGACGCATATATAGAATGTCTAGAGGTTTTGACATCGATTGGATCCATTTGGATGACCCGTAGCCCATGCTTCAGAAGAACTAAGAGCGTGTAGACTTGAGGCGACTTCAGTGAGATGTGACTTGAGATGTGACTGGACCTCCCACAAGGAGTGCAAGGAAAGCATGATTCGATGCATGTAGCAGGTGCCTCTCCAGGAACAGTTGTGGCCTCTGTGCGGCACACTTGAATGATTCATTGGAGACCACTAAAACAGATTGGCGGAATGAATCATTTGTTCGGCTGGTCAGTCACAACAAAATCATCCTGCTCAGGATAGAGCAATATGATGGTGCAGCAACCCAAAACCAATAGGACAATTGGACAATTGTCGGAATTTTTGGATTGCCCCATATTATACTAAAATGAAAACTACAGGAACAGCTCACGGACAAGCTTCTGCTTCTCAGGTGTCCCATGGTGCCTATTCCTGGATGACCACCTTTATAGATTGTAACTGTAGACAACCACCAGCCTGGTAAGGGACTCGTCACCACAAACCCTTTCAAAAGAGCCTCACCCAAACCAAGACAACACTCCCATTCTCAACACCGCCCTCCTTTCGATCAAATTGTAATACATGTGCTCCACAAAATCCATGTGTCGAATATTTTACAGACATCAGTGAAATCCGTGAACTGGCTGGCAGTCAAAAAGATCTTTAAACAAGTTGCTTGTCAGCTCAGTACGGACCCTAGACCCGGAGCAAAGGGCATCGCTACTCGGAGCGTTCGGACGCTACGAACGGCACGCTCCGTTGGCATTACTAGTAACAAGAAGCTACGAACGTAACAAGGGCATCGCTACCAGTAACTTCTTCGCTTCTTCGCACCTCTTCCTAGTAGTAACAAGTGCCTTACTAGTAGTAACAAGAAGCTAGTAGAAACAATAAGCGTTTTTTGTTACTACATATGTCCACATTCCTTTCCACCGTCCTGCGGCCCGTCCTCCACCTCACCAGGCCGTGGCTCGGCCCAACGTGCAGATGTTCGGCGGGGACTCGGTGGCTTGGTCGTGACTCGGTGGGGGCTTTGACTTCGGTGGGGCAGCAACAGGTTGGCACACCTGCGCGCGAAAAACCGAATCCAGAATGGGTGCTGGGAAGGAATGGACGTCACGTGGAGCACCTGTTGGCGTGGAGCACCAACCTGGTGCGCGCTTCTCCCGTCGCTGCGGGAGCTGAGTTGTCGTGTGTCGGCGTGGATCGAGTCCCTACAGGGGCGCCCTGGAGGCCCTTCGAAGAGTTCAAAGGCAGTCCCATATTCTTTCAACAGGGCCTTTCTGAATGCTGAATGCCTGTTCCCGACCATGTGCCCTTGGCGTTGCCCAGGTGGAAGCTGAGGGTTCCGGTTTGAAGTTGAATTTGCTAATTTGGCATCCAGTTTGTACATGTTTGTACACCAGCCCAGACCCAACCAGAGACATCCAGGGACATCCATACCCAGCCCAGGGCTTTTCACGCGCCCGCCGTGGCGCGCAGAATACTCGGTGCCCCCGCCGTGGTTCGGTGAGGGAACCGCCAATTAAGGACCACGGTCACGCGGACGGTTTGTTTGAGGTCCTGTCTTGGTGATGCAACAGGCTTCTCAGTTTCTGTTTTTAAAAGGATACCTTTTGAATCCTTTTAATGCTTTTAAGTTGAGACTCTCGACTCGTTCTGCAACCACTCTCTTGTTTCAACCTGCGTGACCGAACTGTCTGCCAGGTACGATGCCTGGATCAACACTCTGGCAAACCGGCCGGACGTCGACAGCTCGAGTGCCCGGACGTCGACAGCGGTGGAACAAGTCACGGAGAGTCCCGTGGAACGAGTGGACGGCGTCCTCCACGGTGAAAGTCTCGGAGGTGGAACCCCATGTGGAGGTTGGTGGACCAGTGGACCCTGGATGTTTGGTGGAACATGGTGGAACCCAAACACGTAGACTGAAGAAATGGCTGGGGATTGCTGGGTGGAAAACCTCTTTGTCACCTTGTCTCACCGAGGGCCCTTAGTTATGCAGCATGATCATGCACACTGTTGCAGGGTGACAAGTTACAACGATCGCAATGATCGCACATGTTGATAACAAGCTGAGCTGAGCGCTGACAGCTCTCTTCTCGGCACTGTCCCTATCAAGTAGCAAAACATTACATAACTGTGTAGATGGTCACAGCTTGTCACAGCCCCACTGGTTCTCTTTAGTGGTGATTGTAGGGAATTGACAGCCGCCGTGCCCGACTGAGCCCCTTCTTGGATCTGGGGTCCTTGGATGCAGCGATTGGGCTGGTCTCTAAGCCGGTTAAGATATTAAGGCCCAACCGACAAAGAGAACCATGAAGCCATTGCGAGAGGGATCAGCGTCTTTCGCTCCAACCGCTCCATCCGCACCATCCGCTCCATCCGCACCATCCGCTCCATCCGCTCCATCCGCACCATCCGCTCCATCCGCTCCATCCGCTCCATCCGCACCATCCGCTTCATCCGCACCATCTGCTCCATGCGCTCCATCCGCTTCATCCGCTCCATCCTCTCCATCCGCGCCATCCGCTTCATCCGCACCATTTGCTCCATGCACTCCATCCGCTCCATCGTGCAATGTCGTTTTTCTGGCACTTCTTCAGGAAACTGCAGCCATTTCCAAGGAGGATAACCGCACTCAAGAGTGTCATTCGAAACTCCCAGGCCGGAAGCACCAGAACCACCTTAACGTCTAATTCTTTCTGATGCCTTAGACTGGCGGTCCGAACTCCCAACCTTGCAATGGACATTTTCATTTTCGAATCAGGAACTAGATTTTACTAACGCTGTGACCTGAAAGGTCTTGGTCGGTACGTGGGATTGACTGCTTAAGCGCAAGGCTTACACCGTTCTCACCGGTAGACCAGCGCGCCGGTAGAAAAGGTTGAAGTAGCTTGGGCTGCTGCTTGCAGCTGTCAATTGTACTCTAACTCAGAGACCCAATCCCTCCGCCCCAGTTTCTTGCGTTTTTCAACGCGTCAGGCTTGAGGGGGTTGTTGTTCTGTCCAACGATCGAGTGCGCGCCCGCAGCGTTGGTTCTCTGGCGCTCGAGCGCGCGCCGAGCGTCACGTGTGAAAGGCTGTCAGAGGCACCGCAAGCGGCGCAGAAAGCGCAGGTGGCGCAAGTGGCGCAGGTGGCGCAAGCGGCGCAGGTGGCGCAGGCGGCGCAGGCGGCGCAGGCGGCGCAAGCGGCGCAAGCGGCGCAGGTGGCGCAGACGGTGCAGACGATAAGAAACTATTGTATAAATTTAATGGCTTTATCGTTCACCTCCAGCGCAAAAATATCATCACCATTAATATTTTTGCCGTCATCCTAATTTGTAATCGCCTGTTGACTTCTTGGAAACGGATCACGCGATTTCATTTCGTCTATTCACCCTGCTCTTCTCTTCTCTTCTCTTCCCTTCTCTTCCATTCTCTTCCCTTCTCTTCCCTTCTCTTCCCTTCTCTTCCCTTCTCTTCCCTTCCCTTCTCTTCTCTTCTCTTGTTCTCTCTTTCTCTTTCTCCCACTACTCATATCCATGTGCACTTCACTTTGGCTATGTTTTCAAGATAAATTCTAAAAGCAATATGACAAAGGCATCCGAAACACTGTAAAGCTAGATAGCGACCCCCCCAAAATCGATACCAACATATATGGAGTTCCACACATGTGCCCATAGGTTTGGGCGATCGCTCATATATATATATATATAGATTGTTACATATACACCATAAACCCATAATAATATTGCTACCTGGCATCGTCCCCTTGTTTGGTCAGACCCCAGGCCTCCGGGTGGTTTGCATCGAGGCTGGGACCGAGGGCGACAGACCGCGAAACCCGTTCTGTCTGGGAAAGTGTTCGTGAGGGTTTTGGGCGTTTTAAGGTGCAAGCAATTTTATTGGAGTTGAATGGAGTTGATTTGTTTCGGACATGTCAGAGGTTGTTATTTGGGGGGGCAGAAGACGGCGGAAGACACCATGTGTGGTGACGTTGACCCATCCCTTTCCGATTGGAATCGACGGATCGCTAGGTGGGCTGTGGCCTTACGGTTCCGACTGTACGACGAGAGCTGGAGAAAGTGGTGCAGAGGCCGGGGAGAAGCTCTAGCCGACAGGCACACTGCCACTCTGAAGGATCGGTGTGAATCTGATTCACTAGCCAGTGGGAGTTGGAGGGAACGACTCCCATTTTTCGATGTTCAAACCGTTCAGAGCAGGGAGTTCCCCAAGAACCGTTCGGAAGGATGGTGGGCCGAATCACCCGTGCTTGCGCGGCCAGGTTCGGCCAAGTTTGGCCAGTTTGGCACTGGTCAACGTCAACCCCCGAAAAAGGTGCAGGTCAATACAAACCCTTGTTGACTCACCGCTGTGGGGCCAAGTAGGGCCGCTTTGGTGTCAGCAAACTAATAATACAGTGACATATCCCCAAATCCTGAATACATGCCGCGAAGCGCTTTGAAAAGATTCAAAAACAGCTTTGAAACCATATAATATGACAAAAGGGATGCATGGCTGGGTTGGTCCTTTGGGTTCACACGGCTTGAGTGGTAAATAGGATCAATATATAGGATCAAACTAGCCTCCAATTAATTAAGCATATATGGCATGTACATACTCGCCCGGGGCCCCTTTGGGGGGATGGATCGGACGTGCTTTTCCACCATGGACCAAAACCTTCCGGGTGCGCCCTAGAGCGTGGACCATCTCCTTCAACGGTGCACAGATCGCAGGGAGTGCCGCACATGCCCTTTCGATCCGTGCCCAGACCATGAATTCGATTGATTCTCAGTGACTTTTTTGGATTTTTGGTTCCATTCATCATTAGTGTCTAACGCGCATAATGGCATACCATATATAGTGCGTCATCCGAGTCATCCCCCCGGCGGGAGCTGGAGCATTGTCCCATGACGCCAGGTTCCCAGGTGGTCGCCTCATTCGAGCATCACTGGCCAGTCGAGATGGAGTGAGCGCTGGTGAAAGAATTGTCCTCTTCATTTGCGTTTCGACATGGCATGCCGTCAAGCATTGGTGAGCAGACTGGAATGATTTCCGGTGTATGGGAATTGCTGCTGCATTGCTACAGGTTCTTTCTTTCAGACATTCGCAGACTAAGTTAAGCCACTAAGCCAGAGTTCTTTGGAGGAAGCATGGGACAGTTTCATGAAACACGTATGCCAATTCATCCACGACTTCAGAAGCCAGGTCAATCCAGAGAATCCGGGTCTTGCCAAAGAGCTAGTCTCCAAAGGTGTGGCTTGGAAGGGCTTAGCGTCCGTTGCTCTTGGGGATTCGTGAATCGGACGGGTCTCCTGACATCGGGCGGGTCGGATTCGGCGGGCTTCACCGGCTGAGGCGAACGAAGGTCCAACAATGACCATCCTGCAGTCGGTCCACATGGTCGGTCCACATGCCGCCATAGGTGAATTCTCAGGGTTGTTGTTGTGGTTTTGTGCCACGACTCGTGCGCTTTACAAATCAACATCACAATGGAACCTGAAGGTGGATAAATAGATTGGAACCTGAAACGAGGGCAGCACAAGCAAACACCAACTGCAAGTTTGTTATAGTTTCCTTTTTCAGAGAGGTGCCTCCTTCCACGATTCCACGATCCCTCCAGAAGGGTTCCCTTCCAACTCTGATGCCTGGAAGCAATCCAGAACCCAGGTGAGTGTGCCCTTGCCTGGTGCGACGGCCATCGAGAAGTTGAGCAAACAGGAGCGGTGCCCGGGGGGGGCAGCCGCACGCATGGAGCAGCTAAGTGGAGGAAATGAGAGAATGAGGGTGAGTGAGGGAATCACCATGAATCACCTGGGCAACGATCTGGTGCGGAGGCTGGTCGCCGAGTACTTCTAGGGATTTTTGGGCCTATTGGGGTCCCATAATTGCTTTGACTCGACTTGGCAAAGGAGTCCTCATGGTTTAGAGAGTGGGTTTCCCAATGGATATTCCCACAGGCACATAGTCCAGTATATATATATACTATACATAGAATACATATACCAACTACCACAACCACAACTGCTGCCACTGGCACTCCTACTCCCACTCCCACCGCCACTGCCGCCACCATGGGTTTTTGCAGTCAAGATGAGACGCGAGCTCGACGCCCAGGTGGCCCAAGCCGATGAGACGATGCAGGCGGGGTGGCGTGGCAGTGCTTCTCCCTCCTCACCTGAACCCCATGAGTACTGTTGATGATTGCTTGGTGAAAACAGTGGTTTTCATTGGTTTTCCTTTTTCGGGGCCAGTGGTGCTAATGAACTCACCAGGCACATTGTGGTTCATTGGCACCGGCGGATTCTTGGGTCCTTTCGGACATGAACATCATGATGTATGGTACATGATCCTCTATAGAATCATAAAATCACGGGGATCATCCCCCGGACATATGTTGATTTAATTTGATTTATATATGTGGTTTGGGGGGTTGTTGGGTCCCTGATTTTATAGACAGACTGGTCGGGGCATGCGTTGGCATGAAAATATGCTATTTTGAAAAGGGGGTCAGGAGTAGTGGTTTTATAGACAGCCAAGTTTTTTTTAATGGTTTTGGTATGTCATGGTAATTTGCAAATATGTTCAATATGTTTTAAGATACGTTCATATTTACTTTCATATTGTTTCCATGAGTTCTCACAAAACACATGTAGGCTTGGTCCTCACAACATATAGGGTTCCTGAGGGTTGGTCCTCGCAACATGTAGAGACAAATGTCGATCGACCAATGGCCAGCAAGACCCCCCCCCAAAAAAAAGAACAGGATCCCCACATTGTATAGACCTCATCCAACCTCCATCCAACCCCAACCTCTAAGCTCATCCGAGGTCGAACATCCATCCTCATCCATCTGTAGACGTGGGGGGCGGGGCCCGAGACGTGGAGCCGCACGGGGGTCTCCCCGTGGAGCCATTGCGCCCGTGGACAAGCAGGCTCAGTTTTATAGTGACCTGAATGTGAGAGGCCAGGAACACTTCATGCATCCCCTAAACTAAAGAACCCCCCTATGCCATGTGTACGTACCTCACACCACCCGCCAAGTCCGGCAAATCTATGCAGTGCTCCGTGCCAATCCGTGCAGCCAGGCGACGTACATCCTCTGGGGTGAAAGCGGAGGATGTGAAGTCCAAGCCCCATTCGGGACTGCCACCGGAACTCGAACGTCGCGTCGTTGCTTTCGAACTCCGGTCGTTCTATGTCGCCGGTCCGGAGTTCGAGACGTGAGGAAGATCGGTGGAACCGAGCGGAGAAAATGGAGTCAACGAGAAGTTGTCTGCTTGGTCCAGTTTTAGAACACTTCATTCCAATAAGATCTATAATCAAGAATCTACGACAACGACAATAACTATATATATGAGAGGCAAAAGTGACAACTCACCTGAGATGTTCTTGAAGAGAAGCCACGTCAGGACCTGCCTGGGACGTCTGCTACGCCTGGCGAGTCAATGCATGACAGTGGAGTACAAGCAGGAGCCCCCTCTTGGTACTGGTAGGACACTGCAGTGCCTGCATGGAGCAGCCACCATGCTGACACAGTGCCCTTGGTCCCCTTTCTTCAACGTGAAAAAGTCTGTTGGCACAGTGGGTTTTGGACGACGTCTCCTCACGTCTCCCCGTTTGCTCCCGTCTCCAATGAGTGAAATGGGTCAAAACGGCGGCGACACAGGGAACCGATGTCTTGCTCGGAATCCGGCGGGTTACGCGGTGTATGGAAAGGTTCCTTTGTGATCAGGGCAAAGCATACAAATCCACACCATGGTGCCATGGTGATGCAATTGTCCTCAATTGACGGACAACTGCTGGGTGATCCATGTTTGGATGTCGAGAGGGCAGGGGCATTTCGGTTTCCGGAGGGCTGGGCCGCCGCTCGAGGATGTGATGGCGGAAGTGAAGCAGGCCATGGGCCCCAAGACGGAGTTCCTCTCGGCGGACAGGCGCGGAATGGTTCAAAAGACATTGCTCGTCGGGTGGCTCGGGCGATGGCTTTTTCCAATGATTTTGAGTGTCACTGGTGGCAGGTCCTCTTGGGGTGAATGCTTGTATTTTGCCCCAGACGAAGTGATGGAGATACTCACCAACAACCACGAGTCGATGAGGGAGGAAGGGTGATCGCACAGCAAAGTTAGAGATACATGAGGCTGTCAATCCATCAGTAGGTCTCAAAGATCACTATGATTGCCATGTCCCAGACACTCCAGGGGACGAATCTATGCCTGCATTGAGCCCTGAAACCACCTCAATGTAATATGCCCGTCCCATGGATCGTTTCTGTGGCCAAGGCTTAAGCGCGTAGCTATGGAGTGCTATGGATGTGTTTGTGATGTTGCAGGGCCGGCTGTCAGGTGCAAAGGATGCACCAATGGGGTCAAAAAGCCTTTGGAGCAGCTGGCAGCTAGTTACTCTGAGATCGGGTTGTTCGCACCATGAAAAGTACAATTGAGTTGGGTGGATTGGTGTGGACCCGAGATTTGTATAGATTCAACCATGCTGGATCCATATTTGAGTAACTGACGCTCAATGTATGCTTTACTGCTGTTACTCAATGTATTTGCTGTATGTAACTCATGCTTCCGGATCCATCCAACCCCTGGAGTTCAGCATGTGATCAACGCGGTGTTTCTTTCAGCGGCAGAAGCCGGCGGCGCAGGTGCCCGCCAATGGAGCTTTACCAGGAGACACGGCCTTGGTCTTGGTCTGATTGCACTGGTATAGAGGGCCAACTATGGTGATTTGTAGGGTACAACTCCGAGAGACAAGAGGTTGTGGAATTTGTATTTGTTTATTTTTTTAAATGAGCATGAGGGTTCAATCTCAAACCGCTGCGTACTGGGCTACATATACTGCAGATCACTGGTGGAGGTTTAGTGTCGGGGGTGGCTTGGAGCCGAATCCTGCGTCAATTTGTAGGTGGGAAAGATGCGGGGAACCTCAACAGCCCAAGACAGCTGGTAGGAAGGTGTACCCCTCTCCCCTGAGGTGATGTGAACATTGGCCTAGGGGTGTAAAGATAAAGACCCCAGCAGGAAGGGCAACTGACAACACTTGCAGACCACCCTCGGAAAAAGATACCATCAGCAAAAACTGTGCAAAAACAACTAACCAAACAATATATGTGTTCTATAGATGCTCAGTGTTACTAACTAGATTGCTTTCTTTTGTGTTTCCTCCATGTCCAGCCATGTCCAGTGCCGGCGAGGAGGTGAAGCTCCCCGAAGGGTCTGGCATGCAGGCATCAGTACGCGCGAGCATGAGTGAGCAGATACGCAAAACAGCAGAACGCCCAGGGCGAACGCAGACAGGCAAACATCTCCCAAGTTCAAGATACACCCTCCATCCAGCGGAAACGCGATTGCGTAGTGACCAGTTGTGACTGCAAGCAAGCGGTGGCAATTTAAAGAAATGATACTGTATTGTTCAAGTAGGAATAGTGAACCCCCCCTCCCCCTATGATTTTTTTTGAGGTCAACAATAGTAATCTCAATTGTAAACTTCCAGGCCATTTGCTTTTATTTTGCTTGAGATTTCTGAGACGCAATTAAGAGAGGAAGCATTCTGAAGGCAAAATGGGATCTGAGAGAAAAAACAGCTCATTATTGTCTAATGTTTATGATTTATAATTGATTCACACAAGTTGTTTTTTGGTTTAAATCAATGTTGGGGTTTGGATGTTGGCTAAATTAAACGTATATTGAACAATCCTGGCAGGCCAAAAAGCTGATTATTATGGATTCATGGTTTATTACTGCCAATTCAACAGTAACTAATATACTGTATAATAGCTGAGTCTTAGACCATGGAAAGAAATATGTGTTTTGTAGCAAAGTGAAAAATCCATCCCGAGAACAGTTAGCCACAGACCGGTCCGGGTCACGGCTTTTTGGAATGGCGGTAGCGGTGGGTGTGGGTGAATGATGGCTTTAAGAAACAACTGGACATTCTGTACGTTTGTTGGTTGAACGCTTTGGCTTCGCCACATGAGCACCTACGTATCAAAACCTGTGCTTATGTAGCTTAAAGGAGGTGGGACATCAGTTTTGAACATGGCGAGCACAAATGCTGGTGATGTATCAGTGACGGACAGAAGAAGCTCCAGGTGTTTTGCGTGCCTACAGATATATATGACATCATTTGACAGAACCCATCCATTTCTGAACGTGGCGATGGATTACTCTGGAAATCCAAATGCCCAAAAATTGTCATTATGGGAAAAAGCCACAACGTTCAGTTTGTTTTGTCCAAGTACTGTAATGACCCAAAAAGATTGTCAAATCAAAAGGGTATGGCAGGCCTACCCACAGCAAAACCGTATATGTATGTATATGTGTTTTCAACCTTTTGTTGAACAAAGCCTTCAAATAAACAACTCTCACACAAGTGGCTCCAAATAATCACAGCCGTAATGACCGAACAACATGCTCAAGGCCCGTTTGACCAAACAACTTGTATGCAAATGGCTTTCCAGGTAGTTTCATGGATGTATGCATGGATGTACTGCAAGTAATTGCAACAATTTGTACTTTTGTCTCATTTGGTCTGATCCAAACACACGGTGTTTACTCCCATTTCATCTCAACATTTCTTCTCAACGTGGCACCAGGTCACCGCCATCCTGCGCGTCCAAGCGCGCTTCTCGTCCGGGGCCTCGGTGCCGTCGGATGCGCAGGTCGGAGGGTCAGTGGAGCCGATGGCTTTGGTTCGTTCGTCCGTCCTTAGCTCGAAACCCTGCCAGAGTGGAAGGAAGGAACCATGACAGTTGGTTTTGTTTCGAAAAATCTTGGGAACCAGCCACCAAATGTCCTGCTCCTCGAACCAAAGAATTGTGCGGTGATCTTTGGGAGATACAGACTGATCTCTTAGAATCATATCAACAAAAACAGATGATTCACACTGATCCAACAGGGTGATGCATATACTCCAGGTTCAGAAGATCTCAGGCAGGTCGCCGAGGTTTCCGCTCTTGAGGCCCACTCGCTCGCTCCCAACACGCAATCAGCCATCATCAGCCCCTGGTACTCTCAGCAGAGAAAGATGATATTTTTGGTCCATGGAACGTGTATCACCCATCATAAAACCGTGTATCCGAGTGACTTTCGTCGAAGGTGCCACTCATTTTCGTGGAAACCTCCAGTTCTCAGGAATGGCAGCAGCACCATCAATGGCTTTAGCTTGAATGCCCCGTTGGCCACGCGTGTGCAGGAGGCACCAAGCGAAAGCGACCCACGCGTGTGTCGATAGACCCTGTGTGTGTCATGTAGATGGAGACTGGAGTTGGGGGGAGGACGGCCAACCTGCAAGCCAGCCCGCATGCGGCATGTGTCATTGCTTTTTGGTTTGACTAGGGAAAGTGGAAACCTATAAACGTTACTCGAACAGTGTTGGCATTCCCGTTGTTTGCAAGGGTTTGCGGTTTGCAATGCATGCTTGCCTTGGCTTCACAATACCTGAGACATTTGGAATGATGGGATGGTGTTTCTACACCTGGCACTGTTTGGTTGAGAATTCATCCATACTGTCCATACTATAAAAATTATGCATGCGTCCCGGCCGCATGTTCTGTCAACAGCAGCAGTTTTGATACACAGTACACAAGAGCACATCACTCACCGCCATGGCAGACTTGAATATTTTAACTTATATCAACAGCACTTCAAGGAAATCTAACCGTAAACTACACGTCAGTCAGGCTTTCGTCACCATGTTTGTTAAACCTTTCGTCACCCAAATCTCCTTTCGATCTCGCCTTTCTCTCGCCCAAACCGCGCGGCGTGACCGGACCGCCATGTCCTACGACGCCGTGGTCATCGGCGGCGGCAGCGGGGGAAGCGCCTTCGCCAAGCGGGCGGCCGGTGGCTCGGCGCCACCGGTGGCCACGAGCCACCGGGGTGACCTCACGGGAGGACACGGGTCACCCGTTGGGGTTGGAACAGCTTAAGCTCTTGGATGATGAAAAGACTGATGTAGATTTGTTGGGTATGTGGTTGAAAGAGGGAGACACGCAACCTTAAGTTATCTTAAGTCAATGTTATTTATATTATATATGTTTACTCTTTCTTTTCCCTATGTTCCTTCTAGGTCTTTGTGAGGCATGCTTGGAGTTTGTAGGAACTGTAGGCATAGAAAGCTGAGCGCGGTCAAGTCTCGGAACGGGAAGGACTTGCCTCATGAGGGTGAGAAGTTGAACTTTGAGCATCAAAGGGGCGCCCATCAAAGGGACACGTCAATTGTCTAGTTTCAAGATATTTAAAGCAGGTGAGCTTAATGTAGATGTTTTATTAATAGATTTATATATATATATATTTTTTTTTAATGGTTGTAGGGTCATTGATCAAGAGTCTACATTACTCAGTGGGGAAAGCTTTGGGCACAGCACTTTTTCCTGGCACTCAGCTTTACTCGTGGATTCATCAAGCGACACATCCGAATGAGCACGGTGAAGACGATGCTGACATGTGATGAAAGTGAAGCGAACCAACCTTTTGCACTCCAAAAAGGTTTGTTGACCACGACGGGGCAAGGTTATCAGAGGGGTGTGCTATATATCGCCTGGAGGTGCAAAAAAGAAATTTGCTTCAGCATGTCTTATGTCAGGAAGGTTGGACATTTGCGACAGCATCTGACAAGTATTTTGTGGTTTCGATGCCTTCTTGTTGTTCATATAAATACTGTTTCTTTATGGTCGTTTGCCAGCACTTAATTGGCGTAACAACAGACCCTCCCTTAGTGAAGTTATTTTCAGGCATTTTCAGGGTGGGAGTGGGAGTCACTTATATAGATTATATATTTGCAGGGTTGTCGCCGTTTCGGGGAGTTTGTTGGTTGCCCACCACGCACGCCTCACGATCCTCCGCGAAGGCTATGGCGCCAAAGTGGCCCTGGTGGAGCAGGGCCCCCAGTGGCAGCCCAACAAGCGCCGCAGCGGAGCAGGGCCGGGTGGCACTTGTATGAACGTGGGCTGTGTGCCGTCCCTTGGGCACGAAAGTAAGGTTACGGGTGGTGTGGGGAGGTGCGGGAGAGGAGCGACGGAAAAAGAAGGACATTTTGAGGTTGTTGACGTTGAAGAAACTCTTGAGAATCAAGGAAGTACTGCAACTCAGTGAAACTCTGTGAAATCACGAGTGTGACATGCTTGCATCAGCGCATACGGTAGTCCGCATTGTCACCAAGCTGGAAGTCAGTGCCAACCAGATCTATATATTACAATTCAATGCGACTAGGGAGTCGGAGTGGATTCTGTGGAGCATGTAGCTCATTTAAATCATAACTGTTGTGCTAAGGGTGCAAATTGTAGGGCTGCAAAACACTAGAATACGGCAGTCCAGTGTTGTTTCCTTTACTTGCTGGCTTTTAGCATTACGCCTTAGAAAGAGGGGGTGATGGAGTGCAAGGACCAAGGAAGACCACCACGTTGCCCCATGCCGCATGCCATACTGTACGTGTTCAAGATGTCACGAAAGTTGACACATGGAACAGGCGCTCCGGCCACGTCCCACCCAAACCATCTCGTTTGAGCATGTTTCAGCTGATATCGGATTAATGTTGACATGAACTGCAGTTTCACAGCATGTTTCTCCATCCAAAACCCAGCGTCGACCTGATAACATATAATATATAACTATTTGTGAATTTCACTGCATTGGATTGAGCATAGGATTTCCTCCGTATGCCATCTAGGCCGGAGTAGCAGGACTTGGGACGGACCCCCTTGGACGTCCTCGACGCCGGCCCAAGCCATAAAGGGTGCGCTTTGCTGCGACCGCAGGGGCGGTCACGACTTCTTTGTGAGAGGGAGCCAGACCCTTTAAACTGGTAGCGGAGCCCGGAGAGGCTGCTGCGTGCG
>CAXAMN010013558.1:492367-554495 GCA_963970005.1 Durusdinium trenchii | reverse complement strand
AGGGGCGGTCACGACTTCTTTGTGAGAGGGAGCCAGACCCTTTAAACTATTCGTCAACAGTGTGGTATGGACATCGATCGCCACATGTATGTCCTTTGATACTGTCTCAGACAATGTCAGACAATGTCAGTGTTTTCGACATGACATGCGGAGACTTTCGAGGCTCAGTGGCCCAGAGACCATTGATTTGGACTCCCGAGGAAGAAGCTCATGTTCATGGCTGCTGCACATCGTGAGATGATGATCGGGGAGGCGGCCACTGCCAAGGCCGTGGTGAGAAGCGGAAGCGGAAGAGCACGGTTGACGGGGCATGGTGGGACGGCCTTCAAGGATGTTTACTCCGATGGTTACATGGAAAGCCACACGTTTGTAGAGGAAAATTGTCATCCAAGGGGCCATTTTCCACTTCCATCAAAGATGTGGGCTCGCCATGACCTGTTAACAAAGAATGGGGGAGGTTCGGGGGTCGTGCTTGGATTGGGTTCGTGTTTGGAGTCTACAGTCAAGTCGAACAAAAACTGCAGAAGCATTTGGCTCTGGGAAACCCACCTTTCCCTCATTTGCACAGCCTCCTTCAGTGGCACCCACCGTCGCCCTTGAAAGATCGTGTTCGCCGGACATGTGACATGCCGCACGATCGAATGTGAGCAGAGAAGATCGGATCTTGTGACTGGGTTTGTGAGACGATCGGCAGTACCTTCGACCAGTACCTTCGGCAGTAACAAGGTCTCGTCGTCTCGTCGCCGACGGTCAATCAGAGGGACGACTTGGGATGTGAAGTGGGGCGATTTGAGTGTGTGTGTGTCTAGTTGATTGGTGGGAGCGATTGAACGGAATGGTTGATGTTTTCAATGAGCAGCATAGTGCAACAGACTGCCACCATCTGCCACCAGACCAGCGGAGTGGGAGACACTACTACGGGACTCGTGGGAATCTAGTTCTGCAGTCCTGCCCCAGGTGCCACATTGGCATGTTCCAGTGGGTCTCCCTGGTTTAGAGGGCTTGCCACTCTCATTGCCCTGCACTGGCTGCCCAAAGGGGCATGCCCGACGATATTAGTTGGATCTCAAGATGCAACAGCTAGGAGTCAGGAGTTTCTATCCTTGGTCGTTACCCTGACTGCAGGAAGGGACACTTGATCTTCACCAGCTGAGGTGAAATCTTGGGCAGCAAACACAATCTCCACATAATAGATGTGACGCACATTTAATGTGGACTGTTGAGCAACATCCCCCAGCCTGGAGGATCAACAGTCCCCAATCAACCTTAAATAATCAACAGTCCCTTTGTTACTTCACCGCATGACCCCCCCGAGTGAAACTCCGTTTTTGTTCTAGAGTTTCACATGACCCCCTTCGGGGCAGGGCTATGGCTTCACCGTGCGTAGTAGCTTCTTGTTCCTAGTAGTAAGGCCAGGAGACTGGTACTTGTAGCATCCTTGCTCAGGGCTATGGCTTCACCGTGCCTGAGGGAGCTGGAAAGATCGACTGGAAAGGCTTGAAGGAGCGCCGCGACAAGTACGTGCCACGGCCAGACGGTGCCAGACGGGTGGTTTGGGCTGGTTTGGTGGTTTGGTGAATGGTTCAGGGTGCACCCCTGGTGGACGGGCACCTACTACGGAGAAAGATCTTCCAGTTGTTCTGCAGTGTTTTTGACCTTTTTGGAGGCATCTCATCAGAGCCTGCCATGGAACTGATTGAATGGAACTGCTACAACCCACATCAAGCCTCTCCAATGAAACCCAGGTTGGAGGCCATCGCTAGTAGGTTGTTTTTCTGTATTTTCTTTCTTGATAGATAATTATTACTCTCGCTGGAACTAACATGGAAGTGGAAAACCACCTGTTTGTAGTGGATTTCATGGTCTTCCAAGGGACCATTCTCCACTTCCATGTTAGTTTTCGGGAGTGTATGTGACACGTGTATTTATTTACCGCAGATCGTGGGCCGCAAACTGCGGAGCCACGAGGCCCGAAGCGCGGGCCGCAGGCCTGTGACCGGCTGACAGCGCCCAGACCATCCATGTATGACCCCCGGAACCACCCCAGTGTTGGCTTGGTTGGGCCATACATGCCATACATGGGTTCGTTTGGGTTCTGCTTTTTGGCGGGTCCGTCCTCCAGTGCACCGATCATCCTCCCTTGAAACATTCCGGGGTGTTGTTCTTTCTTTTTTTTCTGGCAAAGATACGCTCATGATCTAGCATGTTCAGCATTTTCTCAGGTGGCCAAATTGAATACCAACTACACCGCCGGCTGGAAGAAGGAAGGCCAGGTCCGTGGATGGGGCGGTTTGATCAGGATTCATGGGGCCAAGATAGGGCCAAGATGGCAAAATAGCCCGAGCCGTGCGGCTCGAGCCAATGGTGTCCAGCAAAGATCGATGCAAAGGAGTCTAAGAGTCACCCAGCTGGAGGGTTGGACCCTCCAAAGCCTACCTCACTTGAGCTATAGCTATAGGCTATGGGCTATTTGTTTTTCTTTCGATATCAAGATGATGATGCTCAAACATCAAGAGGTGATCAATATCTTGATAACCTCTTGAACTCTTGATTGAATCAACCTAGGATAACTAAGCTATCCTATCGATCACTATCTATCTAGTATGCTCAATGATACTCGTGCAGGCCCACCATGAATGCTGGGTGATCGATTTGCTCAGTCTTAATTCAACACACCCATTGTTTCTGTTTTCATGTAGAAACTATAACAGAGATGAATGTTCGACCAGCCATTTCGAAGGCAAGAATTCATCATGTTTGGCTATGGCTATGATTATGACATTTGCAGAAGAAGGTCATCCATCAGCTCCCTTCCCAAATCTTCCAGGTTCCGCTGGTCAGATGTTGCAGACAATTTGTTTCCATGTGGAATCTGTTTTGTATGACGGTTACATGTCAATCCCTCGCGTGCTTTCTTTTCCAACACATTTTCCGTGTCCAGATTTCCGTGGGGAAAAGAAGCAGGGGCCTCTCGATTCCAGGTGTCGAAGTCATCGAAGGCCTCTCGAAGTCATCGGCGGGGTGGCGACATCTCTGAACCATTGAGCGGGTCCATGACGCTCACGGGTGTGTGCAGGTGTGTGACCAAAAACCCCTCAAGTTGGGAGGGTCCTGGTATGTCCTGGTACATGGGGTGTTTACGTGTTATAATGTACATTGTATATACCCTATGCCCTATGCGTCCAAAGACTATACTTAATTTGTATAGGTTATGTACCTGAAATCATGGTCACACTGGTCACGCCCCCCCCACCCACATTCATGCAACCTTTCGCTCCGCATCCCTCACTTCAAGATCGTGACGCTGCAGAGTGGTTCAACGCTATTAGGTTGGAGGCCATTGCCATTAGTAAATCAAAAGAAGATGTGTGTGGGTGTGGGTGTATTTTATCATGTTTCTTCGTTTTCTTGCTTTGACCCACCCACGGCGGCGCCCATTTTTTTTGATGGCTTCAGGGGGGCACAGATTCCGTGTGCCCGAAGCAAACACATGGGGTCACCTGAACGCGGTGTACTCTGATGCCCCCCCAAATACCATGAGAATGAAACCCGGTGTCCGGGACATAATATGGTTTTTTTTCTGCCATAAAGGTCGAGAGCGACATATTTATCACCATCATAGCATCATCCATTCGATTCGCTTTGCTTCATCACGGGAGGATGGGAAGACTTCATCATCATGCCATATCATGCCCATCAAAAAAACAAAACACCTTCAAACCGCCGTGATTTCCGGTCCGGTTCTTCATGGCCCAGGTTCCGACAGGGTGTGATACTGTTTGGTAAGGCCAGCATGAAAAATACTAATCGTATGGTGTTCCTATGTGTTCCTGCCCTTCACCGCCAGTCCTTCGCCAAGTCTCATAAGTCTCTGGAACCCGAACGCGCGCCATCGCAGAGGCTTTGCCAGCTTCACAGACGCGCAGACCGTATCAGTGCAGCTCGAATCAACTAGGTTCGGGTGTTGAAGATGGTTCGACTGGAACCTGGCGCAGGGCTATAGATGGCTCTAACCTGTTTATTGCTGAAATATTTCTTGAGAAGGTTTCGAGGAAGTGAAATTGGAGCGAATCGGATGGAGGAGAAGCAAGAACCAAGAACTCCACCAATCATCATCATCGTCATCGTCATCATCATCATCATCTTCTTCATCATCATCATCAAGACAACCAATGGAAATTACTTTTTATTTTTTATTATTATTGATATATTGTCATGTTTTGTCCCATTCGCATGCATCCGAACCCCCCATGCGACCTCCAACAACTCGCATCAAAGCATCAGCTCCAAGGCAATGCAACGATGGCACCACTCGTGTCTTGAAGGGCCAGCACATCCTAGTGGCTTGTGGCGGGCTGCCCTCCGAGCCAGACATTCCGGGGGTGGAGCATGCGTCCCTCGACTGCAGACCGTGTAGCGGACCCGGAGGTCGGGGGGTTCTGACAGAGAAGGGGCCCTGGTGGACGGACGACGCAGAGAACTGGAGAAACTTCAGGGGACGGAAGGGGAAAGAGTTCACGAGTTCAGGTGACTGGAAAACCACCTGCGCATGCAGAACCGAGACTGCCCCAAATTAGACTCGGGATGACTCGGGTATTTAGTGGATGAAACGAACAAGTGAGAGATTAGGCCAAATGAACAACAGGCCAATATGCAACTGTACACCACCCATGGGAAACCTCGTGCACAGGAATCAATTGTGAAACCTCGTTGAATTAAAGCCCCTGATGCGGTTTCAAAGGGCATTCTGGATCATCCTTCAAATCTTTCGAAGCGGTTTGTTCTTGGTTGGCGATGCTTTCGATGTCGGTTTTGAAACTCCTTTTCCCTCTAAAGGCCTCTCCAATATAGAGAACATCGTAGCAGAGTTTGTGCAAACTGTGAAGCTGAAGATGCAAGGGTCCTTGGAACCACCTTGTACAGGTCATCCTGAGAGATGTTTTTGGATGGTCCACGGTGTCCACGCAGTCCACGGTCCAAAGGGGACAGGACCCTTTCTGAAGTCTACGACTGGCAGCTGTAGTTCTGCGGGCATGTGGCGCACAGGATCAACAGTGATGGCTTCTTCGAGTTGGAAGAGCAGCCGAAGAAGGCGACCTTCGAGTTGGCGAACTGAAAAGGATACCGACGATGAACATAGGGAACCATGGGGAACCGCATTTTTTGAAAGAACCCCTTCGGATCGCTTCCTGAAAAGGATTTCAACAGTGGTTTCCGATTTGGAGGTGTTCTCTGGTGTTCAAGCAGGTCGACATCGTGTCTCACAGACCCAACCGCCACTTGGAGACCAATCGATGCAGGTGATGCGGTAAACATGCCCAAACCACGCCGAAAAAAAACGGGTCGGGTTCCTCCGGTTCGTTGTTCGCACGCTCGAGCAGGTGGCGGTGGTGGGAGCTGGCTACATTGCAGTGGAGATGGCTGGGATCCTCCATGCTTTGGGCTCTGAGACCCATCTCTTCTTCCGCCGGGACGCCCGGACGGAGGGCTGAGGGCTCAGGAGAGGAGAGGATTGGGGAGGACCGGGAAGGTGGATGGAAGGTGCGGAGTGCGAAACCAGTGAAGAGCTATACCGGATGGCACCAGTTTGGTTTGTTTCTCAAACTGGCTCCTCGAGCACCTGCTATCAAGAAGTATCAAAAAGTATCAGCTAAGTATATGGAAAAGTGATCGTTCTCTTGGTTGGGAGCACATGTGAGCTCTGGATTGATGCTTCTTGCTTTGCAGTTGGAGACCATCCACGTGTCGACCTTCCTTCACGATCCACGCGACACGTGTTCGACCTTCCGACTTGTGGTGGAAGCCGGTGCGCTCGCAGCAGTGCCCTTTCTTTATTGGGTATCAATGTGTCCACCATTTTTCCTATGGTGGCTGTCATATAGTGTCATACATATATATATATATATTCAAGTGACGATCAGATGAGACTTTTGATGATGTTTCCAAAAGCCAGAAGAGGCAAAAGTCCAATGAAAGACAAACACACCTTTTGACTTCTCGGCCATGGTGCAAATACAGCCATTCTGTGAAACCCACCCCTTCTTCTTTGTTGGACGCACCACCTTGGTTTCTCTCTGCCACCCACGGTACCCGAGGCGGAGACACAGTGCTACGCCGCGGTTTCGACCCCTTCATCGTCCAGACCCTCATGGAGGTCCGGGAAGAAACGGCTGCCCCCCCCGTGCCACGCTACTAGTAACAGGTGCCTTACTAGTAGTAACAAGAAGCTATTAGAAACAAGTGCCACGCTACTAGTAACAAGTGCCTTACTAGTAGTAACAAGAAGCTATTAGGAACAAGTGCCTTACTAGTAGTAACAGGTGCCACGCTACTAGGAGCAAGGACGCTATTAGAAACAAGTGCCACGCTACTAGTAACAAGTGCCACGTGGGTTCACCGGGGGTTACACCGGGTCGCTCGACCTCCGGTTTTTCCGAAGGACGAAGAACGGAACTTGGAGACGGGAGACGCGAGACTTGTGGCAACAGAGGATTAGGATGGATTAGGTGAGAACGAGTGTGAGAACCTATATGATATGCATAATATTATACTCACATTATATATATATAGTTCGATTAATTATTTGATCCAGCTTTTGCTTTGCAATACCAGCTTTGATATACCTTGTGTTTTGGTGTCGTTTATTCAACAACTCTTTATGGGTCTCCTGAATAATATATATATATATGCTAGCCCCCCCCCTAAAACCTACCTTGCACCACTTGATTGGGAAGTTTTTATGAAAGTCTTGTGTTGTACCATATGGTTAACATGACTAGCATAACCACTCAAGCTCAACTTCAAGGTATCAAAATTAAATCTTACAAGGTGATATATGATTTATTTGATGATGTAAAACAAATGTTAAATGATATGTTAGATCCTATAATAGAACATAAATTTGTTGCGCAGGCGAAGGTGCTTCAGATATTTAATGTTTCTAAAGTAGGCAGAGTAATTGGATGCTTAATTACTTCTGGTATTGTTACAAAAAACTTACAGGTATCTGTTACAAGAGAAGGTAATAATATTTTAAGCAATGTAAACATAGTTGATTTAAAGAGAGAAACATATTCTGTTACATAACTAAAAAAAGACTTTGAATGTGGAATTTTGCGCAAACATAGATTTTTTTGAGCAAACTATTTCTAAGCAAAGTCTTATATTAATTTTTTCTAATTTAATTTTACCACTGCTTTTTTGTACTTGATAGGATATTTTAGGGTGAGTCTTTAGAAGACGGGATAGTTATTTGTAGTCAAAATGTTATTTTTAGCTTGTTTTTTGTTATTGTTTGAGGGGGGCTTTTTCTCTGTGCGTATCATTTTTTATCGTTTAATCTTTTAAACTAAATCGTACGCTTTAAGGTATTTACTATTGTTTTAATAAGCAGCCCCTTTGCTTGGCTTTATATGTTTTACAGAGTTTAAGAAACTTTGCCTGAATACTTCCTTTTTCTATTTTATATTGCTTTCCTCAAGATAGAATAATTGCTAGCATGATAATTTAGTGATTGAGTTTTAAGTTTATCTGATTGTTAATGTATGCGCTTTTAGATAATACATCATTAATATGCTTTAGTCTATTTGTCTTAATAAATTAACTCATATATTTTTCTACATTTAGGCATTTATCTACATTTAGATTTGCACATTTTTTTACGTTTTAAGTGTTTGAGTTCATATAGTTGAAAACATCACTGTTAGTTTCAGTATGTTTAAGCTTAGATATTAAAAACTATGTTTGCTCATTGGTATTTATTGAATGTAGCATGTTATTTATTACCCACATTTTATTTAGGGCATTAGAAGATAACAATAAATATTATCTTCTTGTCCCAGATTTACTTATATCTCTTGCTGGGAATAGTTTTTTCTTTGCAACTCTTCTGTCTAGCACTATTTCTGAGTTTCCAGTACCTTTAAATTCTTCAAAAATTACTTCATCCATTCTAGATCCTGTTTCTATTGAAGCACTTGCTATTATGGTTAGCGATCCGCCATTTTCTATATTGCGAGCAGCACCAAAAAATCGTTTTGGAATATGAAGTGCGTTAGAATCTACACCTCCAGATAAAACTTTGCCAGATGATGGTGCAACAGTATTATGTGCTCTTGCAAGTCTTGTTATAGAGTCTGGAAATATTACTACATCTTTTTTTGTTCTACTAACCGTTTTGCTCTTTAATCAGCTAATTGCACATGTCTTGAAGCAGGCTCATCAAACGTTGAACTTACAACTTCTCCTTTTACAGCTTTTTGTATATCACTTACTTCTTCAAACATTTCTGGGTGATTTGAAATAGCATTAATTAATGTTTTCATCAACATAGTTTTTCCGCTTCTTGGGGGAGCAACAATTAAGCTTCTTTGACCTTTTCCAATAGGTGCGACTATATCTATTAACCTACAACTCAAATTTTGCTTACCTGCCCCTTCAATTTCTAGGTTATTTTTTTTCATCTGGAAATATAGGTGTTAGATTGTCAAAATAAACTGTTATAAAGTTTCTGGCAAACCGGACATTGCTTGCAGACCATCGCGCGCAGAAAAAAATAACTCTGTTTGGAAAAAACAGCTGCGGTGATAGTAGTAAGTCGAACTTAGAGCCAAACCCAAAACAACATCAAAACCAAAAAAACAGAAAAACAAAACTCTGAGGAGAATCTTTGGTTTCAGCCTGAAAGATGTTTGTTTTTTTTGTTTTCATTATTTTTTTTTGGTTTTTGCTTTGGTCTATGCAACCTGGAATCACAAAAAACTAAGAAACCACAAGGTTTCTTTTGTTGTTTGCATATGTTTTATTGAACAACCAAAAAACAACATTGTGTTTTTTTTGTTTTTGGGCATTGGTGATTGTATAGACCAAAGAAAACAAAAAAGAACCTTGTGTTTTTTTTGTTTTTTTGATGAATGAAACCAAAAAAAATCAATGAACACCAAAAAACATCTTTCAGGCTGAAACCAAAGATTCTCCTCAGAGTTTTTTTTTTTTTTTTTTGTTTTGGCAGTCTGTGATTAGTAAATGTACGCAGTGAGCCTACTTTATTGCGTATGGAGACTATTTTACATATTATTTGATTTAGTTTAATGTTTTATTCATATAATTCATCTTCATCTCCTCAGGTTAAGGCTGCGGTGGGGGCTGAGTATGCAATCTATCTATTTTTTTAATTTTATAATTTACAAACATATGTGAAATTTATATAAAATATATGTTCAACCTTTATTTTTTACTCAGAAAAAAACGGTGCCCAAAATATGCATTTTTTACTGTAAATATCAGTGAAATATGAGTTTGGGTAGGTTCTTTTTTTGGGGGCACCATATAATATATATATATACTATATATATATATATGTTGTGCCTTTGTTCAAACCACATTTCACCAATCCTTCACCCTCTTTGTCAAGCCGGAAAGAAAAGAACGGAATCCTTCACCCTATTTGTAGATTCATTGGCCAAGTTCCTTTTTTCACCTCATGCCTGTTTCAGTCTCAGTTGCTAAGGGAATTTCACGATTGATTCACAGAAGAACCTCTAATTGTCCAGATCCCCTAAGACCACCCCGACAAAGCCCATTTTCTTGAGTATAGTATCCAAATGTTCATATGGTCAAACCTCATAAAGGTAAAAACATGTAAGCATGTTGCCAATTAATCTGGTCCATCCTTTGAGAACCCACCAAACAGAAACACATTGCTGCATTTGGTTTTGCTTTGTGTCCAGTTTAACTACTGTACTGACTGTATATTCCTTTGAAGTTCTTTGATGTATCCTTTATATAAGTTCTCTTGATCTTGCCCTGATTCCGTTGAAATCACGATATATTTGTTTTTTGTGGTATAGATCCTGCTTGAATGCATGTTGATTTCAGTTGAAATCCGTTGGTTCGTTTTCAGTTCCCATGAAGGGATTAAGTTGTGTGGATTCTTCCCCATAAAGAGATGTACCACGCCACCTGACTGGGCAAGATGTCGTCCCTGTGTTTGTCTCGAGATCCATTTAAGATCGACCTGAGGGAGGAAACTCTTCAGACTTTGTTACCTCATTGGTTGATGAGTGCACGCCAGGTTTTGCAGAATCGCTGATGGAGGGTTGCAGTGTTTATTCAAGGTTTATAAGTATATACAGTTATATATCTATATTTAGATAGACATATCAGGACAGGCTTCGACGGTGGTCCTTGATTCCTTGAACATGTTCTGATACAGCGCCCCAAGAATCCTGATGGGGGCAGAGATGCTGGGGTAGTTCAGAAGTGCTCTGAGAGTCATATTACCACATTGAAGCTGACTAGTGACTAGTGACATCTAGTGACTAGTGACTATATAGTGCAGAGAGTTGTCAAGTCCAGGCTTTTAGCTTTGGTTTCCCACCTGTAGGTCGGACCGCAGGTGCGCAGCCAGTTCCGGGAAGGACGCAACAGTGCGACCCATTTGACACGCTCGAGCACAGATAATCTGACATGCGTCGTGTGACACAGCACTACTTCGAGAGCGGTTGCCTCAACGTTGCGATGTCAAACAATGATGACACGTGCTCTCCTTTTGATGCGCTTGGTTCAAGCTCCGATTCCCGCGTGCTTGTCCCACCATTGTTGCCAGCTCCAAGTGGCTGGGACTCATGTGTAGGGCAGGGTCAAGCCTAACAAAATCAAGCCGAGACTCCAGAGATGATGCTTTGCAGCGGAGGCCATGGAGCATCATGGCCCAGTCCTCCACAGAGACTTGTCTCAACTGACGTGGAGGTGAGCCATGTTTCCAAGTTGGAAGTGTTAGGCTTCACATCACTCTATTTTTTGGAAGATTGCCCGGCACCAACCAATGATGTGGTCGGACTTGGTTTGTTTGGACGATTTTGGATGCATTGAGGTGCCCGTGTACCAACCTGCATCGATGCTTTGGTTGTTGGACTTGAAGCCTTCAAAAGCAAGCCACTTGATTCATCGACAACGGATCAGCAAGAACATGTGAACGACCCCACGGAATTATATACCAGCAAACTTGAATGGGGGCTCGGGATTTACATGTATTTGTTTCATTTAGCAGTGGTGTGGATTAGCTCATGCCGGCCTGGAAATGAGGTTGTCCCTTATCAGAGGTGTTCTACCCTACCAATTTTGAACTTGGAGGGTGACTGCATATAACTACATAAAAACAACAAAAAAACTTAAATCAGAAACGAAGCCCCTCCCCAAACACAGCAAAACTATATAAACGTCCATTGAGACGTGTTGTGCATGGGCCAGGCTTCAGGCTTAGGCTCTAACACCATCAAAGTTGGAGGTGGGACCTCTTTTTGACTTGATTGTAGGATCCGTTGGGAGTTTGAATTGTTTTTGGTGACTCGCACGCTCTGTTTCGAGCACAAAAGCGGCTTCAAGTTGTACACTTCTTGATTTGTGCGTTCCTTTGCGGATCTGCACTCCTCCCTGCTCATTTCGAGCAGCTCTGAAAAGACCGGCCTCGTGCTCAAGCCGCTGTTCCACACACCTTGCACTGCCGGATTTCCAGCATTGTGCCGGTGACAGCTCCACACTTCGGGTCGGTGTGAAGATTCGCCACCTGGCCCTCTATAGAGGTAGGTGGTCTGGCAGTATGGCCTCTGCTGCTGCGTCGAGCACTGGCATGCGCCGCAGATGGCCTTGACCTGCTTGCGATTTGCATTTCGCAAGCCACGGCAGTCTTCTCGTCGATGAAAGCATTGCCCGCTCTCAGCAAACCACGCCTCCCATGCAGGTTCTGCTCTGAACCTTCTCGTGCCAGTGAGCGAGATCACACAGTGCTCATCTGTCTGATTCGGAGGTTCCTCTTGAGGTTCAGCTGCATCTGGCCTTTGAGATCGTCGATCACCATCTGTCATTCTCGATCAACTGGGCATCCAAAGAGCGCACCCATGCCCTCCTTTGTGCCTCTGTTGAACTCACGGACTCCATTGATGATGCCGTTGAAGGACCTCTTGATCGAGCCGTTGGCCTTGTGATCGATGGAGCCCCGCTTCCTTCCAATGCCATGATCTCGACAGTCGACATTGATGAAGTTGGACCCTCAATTCGATCCCTTGTCCTTGACCCGGACGAAGTGGCGTCCCTTCCCAGTGCCGTAGGTCTCGACAGCGATGAAGACCCAGCTGACTGCGCCCTCACGGACCTCACAGCAATGGACTCTTCCTCATCCCATGACTTCCATCGGTTCCGACACTTAATTCTGGAGGACCTTCATGAGTACCATTCCCAGCAACCTTCATGAGTACCATTCCCAGCAACATCATCATGACGCTGAGGAGGTACAGTATTTGGTCGCCCTCCATGTTCTCATCCACCTCCTTGGTGACATTTTCAGCCATTGCCCCGTGGACTTCCTGCAACGCGGAGAGCACCACCACAATCCTCATTGCCTTCTCCAAGTGGTACTTCGCCACCAGCTTCATGGCTTGAGGAGCGACAATTCCCTTGTCTTCTTCGTGGACCTCGTCAACCGAGTTGGGCTACCATGACATTCCCATCCTTTGCCTCAACTCATTGAGTCTAGCAATAGGTAGGGCCTTGGTCCCGATGTCGGCAATGAGCTCGCGTCCTGGTTGGTACTTCAGCTCCCATTGGCCCGACTGGATCCTCCACCTCAAGTGAGCAGCACGTACCTTCAGATGTCTGGTACGCCAAGCCCCTGTAGCGCAGTTTGCTATCGACACTGCTGCGGTGTTGTCACACTTGAGGAACTTCGGGATGTCCATGGCCATCTCATCGACCAAGCATGCTACTATGCTATCGCCGACCACCACCGCCTCGATGACTTTGATCAACTCAGCTTCTGCGGTTGAGAGCGCTGGGAATCGCTGTCTGCAGCTTTTCCATGCCACGGGTGCTCCGCCCAAAGCGGTGATCACGCATCCATGGCTGTGTGCTCCTCCTGGGGCAACGAGGCATCACTGACTGACTCCAGGATGAGGTTGGCGTCCCGCCTGTACCACAAACCCAGCCCTTGCGTTGCATTGAGGTGCTTGATGAGCTGGTGTGCAGTTTGGACTGCCCATTTTGGTGCTCGGCTGGTTGCTGAGCAAATCCTGCTCACCACGTAGGCGATGTCTGGTCTTGTCTATGTTGCCAACTCACCCCCAAGCTGTTGGGCTTCTTTCACCTGCGCAGGCGTCCGATCTAGTTCATCTTCAGGTTCTTGGGATTCCTTCATCATCTGAGCGCTGTTGAGGTCCTCCATGCCATGACGTCGAACCACTTCCCGCAAGTAGGAAGATTGATTGGCAAAGAAGTCTCAGTTCCATGCCACAGTAGCGCACCGGTTCGGCCTCTCCAACCCACGTAGGTTCTGAGGTCTCCCATGTTTTTCGGAAGCTCTGAAGTCCTCCTTCCACAATGTCTTTGGGGCCAAACAGCATAACATCGTCCACGTAGACGAGAGCCAGCCCTTCGACCTTCGCCCCATCTTCTGAATCTCGTCGGCGCACCAGCCACAAGTTCTCCTTTGCGAAGCTCTGCTGGTACTCGTAGGTGATGTGGTTGGCCTGAAAGGACGTACTCCTCGAACAGAGGCACCCCCCAGAAACAGCGCAATCGGTGGGCCTTTCGGCCCTTCATCACCAGCCTCCAAGTCCGTCTCGTCCTTGATGACCAGCTGCACCGCCGGCTCGGGCTCCTCTTCGCCTGGCCTTTGCCGTCTGCGGCGCTGGATCGACATGGCGTCGCGGGGCGGCCTGCGGCTCGTGCAGGGCTTACACCTCACCTCGCCTAGCGCAAGGTTGGGCTCATAACCTGTTGACCTCGCACGCTCTTTTTCGAGCACAAAAGCGGCTTCAAGTTGTACACTTCTTGATTTGTGCTTTTCATCCTCTGCGGATCTGCAGTTTTCATTCGACGTCCATTGCACCAAGACCTTCTCAAAGGCACCCTCCTGCACGTCTGTGGGTGCAATCGGAGGGCCCAGACTGGTGCCTGTTCCCAACCATCACCCTGGAGGGTTGAGATCGAGTCTCTTTCCCGCCGGCCCCCCCAGGAACCAGCACGCCCGCACGAATCAGTTGCTTGGCGAATTTGGGTTGGGCTAGGTCATTCTTTAATCTTAGGATGTCTTAGGGTAGCGAGTGAACCTGCTTCAGAAGGGCTCTGCTTCAGATTGCTCTACTCAAAAACCATTCTTAGAAAATCCTTTGATTTTCCCAGGGAGAATGATCTTTTTCAGGGATCACCGGTGTCTATTCAAGATCTTGTTTTTTTTCACATACGTTTGAAGCAACCCTGTTCTGATTATGTTGCTAAATGATTTAGTTTGGAAACATCTCATCACAGTGTCACTGAACATTTTGTGATAAGTCACTTGAAGTAGACGTGCATGACAAGATGCATTGCGCATGAATCTGCATGACAAGGATGCTTGGAACATTTGATTTGCCGAATCTCTTGCGAGACCCTGGACCCACCAACATGGACAGCATGGACTCCGACCTTCCTCCGCCTGAAAACCAGCGGAGGCAAACAGGACGATGGGCGTCTCACCTACGTTGCGACGGAAGGGCCGATGGGCGAGGAGGCAATCTTGAAGGATTTCGCCGCTTTTTCGCGTTGAGGAGTTTACTTTGGAAGTATGGGATTTGGGGGCGCCAAGTAACGCTAACTGGCAATCACCATTGATCACCCCTGAAATGAACGATTTACACTCTCGATCCTTCTGAGCTGATTGTGCTGGTTTGTTTGCCAGTTCGGATCAGGAAGCGCCACAGTGAGTTGTAGCACATGTTTGCCAGAGTCCCCCATGAATCTCCATGGATGTTTGGTACTCGTACGTAGTCGTTTCTTCGATTTGATGCTTAATTTTCTGTGCCGAGGATTGCATTCTGCTGGCAATTGGCCGCAAGCCGGTGTCAGTGCTTTGGAAGAAGAGATTGTGTCCGCGTGATCATCATCCGCGTGATCGTGATGTTTCAACATCAAAGGGTCATGTTATTTTATATGTTGCTTGCTACCACAAAGCATTAAGCAGTCAGTCAGTGATTGACATTTTTGTTGCATTTGGGGAAACCTTACGACGTAATACAATCAGTTATAAATGAGGAGTCAACTCTTGTTTGGTGAGAGAGCACGAAGCACAGGAGCTGACTTCGTAGACTCTGTTGCATCCAACACAATCCCACAATCCCTGCTCGACATAGACGAAACACATGGATATGCCCTGAAGTCTGAAATACGTGTTGCTGTTTTAGCGTGTTGCTCCGAAGCAAGGCTTCACACAACTGTGTATTTCGATGTGTTCAGGCAACAACACTCAGTGGCAAAATGAGAACATGTTTGGTTAAGTTAAACGATATGACACTCTTCTGGGTGTTCTGCCGATGTTCCGCGTCCGTACGTTGCCCCAAGGACCGCTTGGGATTGCAGAACACGGGCGTGGAGCTCAACAAGTCAGGACGGCTGGAGCTCGCCCGTGTGTGACGGGCCGTGGAGCTCGGCCCGGAGGCTGGACCGTCCTAGCGCGGCCCTTCTGAAAGTCATGGGCTCATCCGTTTGAAAGCGGAGGGAGGGAACAGCAAAGAACAGAAAGTCATCGGGTCACAAGCAAAGACCATTGCAAAGCTCAAGACATCCGCCCCAAACAAACAGAGCAACCCAGAATATGGTTGTTGAATCGGGATTGGACAATCTTCCCACATGCGTGCTATGTTGGCCGCAGGGAGTGCACATATTGTGATGACAAGAAGAACCACACAGCCAAAGCCAAACCCAGACACTCCATGTATGGCATGGCATATTTGCCTACGTTGGGGTCAATGCAAGCATATATTTCAATCATGCAGTGTTTGAGACATGATCTGAGCATGGAGAACACTGACCAAGATCACAACAACAACCATATACAGATACAATAATCTCAACAGGCAAATTCTGTTGACAGGTAGCAACAGAAAGGTGGTGAAACCAACACGCCATAAGAATGCAAATGGGCTGATTTAGGATGCAGAAGAGTGGGAAGACAGTTTTGAACGATCTATTCTTATGTTGGTTTTGATCTGGACACCCAAACCAAAATGACACTGTCCAAAAAAAGAGCATCCAACGAGATGTATCATGATCCACCCATCGAGGTCAGGTTTGTCCCAATACTATGACTCATCGTTGGATATCGTTGGTTAACATTTGTTTTTGTGGGGGAAAAGGCTCTTTTAACGAGTGAGATATACGTATTTCACGCGTATACTGGATGCTGCTGGTGATGCATGATATACCCGAGTTGTGGCATGCTGCTTCTCGGACTTGCTCGGACGCAGTCCAGCACAAAAACCACCAGTGGGGCAGGACACATTGTTGTGGATGCCTTTGAGAACACCAACGTGCCAGGAGACGAAGGGACCAGCGCTGGTTGTCGGAATCATTGAAGGTTTGCGCTGGTTTTCTGCAGGTGGTGAGGCTCACCGTGTACAGGTTGTGCGTTTATTTGGAGGGACAAAGTTGGGACTAGGAGTTTAATTGGGCGAGTTGCTTTGGGGAGCTGTGAATAACGGTTGAAGACGTGCGAATGGCGTATGAATAACGGGAGTTGCGGACGCCGCTTCTGTGGTGCTACGGCCCGGTGCGAAGCAATTGGGAGAGCAAACTTCTCCACTTCGAGATCAGATGCGTCACAGAATCAAAGAACCGCGGGCGGAGACGAACAAACTCCAAATCCCAAAGGGAACGGAGATGCTGGACGCTGGAGGAGATTGAAGTGTTGTTTGTCGATGTGTTTATCTCCCCAGGTTGCTATAAGATACTGAAAAATCCTTCGGACATTGGGTTTCATGGACCTGTGTTGTGCTGGAGCTGCTCGCCCAGAACTGCAGGAATCTATGCGATTGGCGACGTGCGGGGCCCCGGTGAAGTGACTTCATTGCACGGCCTCCCACGAAGTGACTGCATTGAAGTGACTGCATTGTACAGGAGTGACTTCATACACCTGTTCCAAGGATTGTCAAGGTTACCAGTGCAATTATCATTATTTTTCATTGGTTATATATAGTTATATGTGGACCTTATTTCGGGATGTTCATGGACGTTTGAAGACGTCACAAAGTGGCAACTCCCCAGGGATTTTGATCAAATCTCTCCAAGTCGCAACTCACCTGTTTACTTTGCAGTAATTTGGATTCTTGTTCGAACCTTCATCATTACGTACAGTGGGTGATCTGGAGCAAATCTGGAGGCTGTGGGTTCAGCCTTCTCGAACCCATGGCAGGTTCGCAGGTTGACATCCTCAGTCTCTGTGTGAACCAGGGTCCCTTTGGTTTTGACACATTCATGCAGGACATGGATGTTTTGAAGCTGATGTGTTTTGCTCCTTTTGGATTATGGATGATCGTGGATAAGTTACAGGCTGTAATGGGGTTGTGTTCCTAGTAGAACGATGTTCCTTCTGCTTCATGACCATGTTCTTCTTGTTTTTGGTACTTATTGGGAGGCAGATTACTTTGCAACAACAACAACAACAAAGACACATGCATTCTTGGATCCCCTGCCCACCAAAAAGACAAAAAGAACACATCCCAAATCACGCTGGCGTCGGATGCGTCTCACCCTTGGGTCCGTCTCACCCTTCTTCTCCCTCCTTTTTCTGGAAAAAACGTTCACGGCCGGTCACGGCACGGGCTACGAGCACCTGATGGTGACCGCTCCATAGGTCACCTCCACGGGCTACGAGCTCACCCCAGTGGCCATCGCGGCCGGGCGGCGCTTGGCGGATCGGCTCTTCCTCAAGGAGGGCACCTTGGCGGAGCGTTAAGCGTCGTGCGGTCCGGTTCGTTTCGGCGGCGATGCTTCCGGCAGATGAACATGGAAACTCATAGTATGGGACCCTCCATCATCACTGGGTTCGAGCGGAACGAAAGTAGGCGGATCAGTTCTGCCATGGGGGTGATGGTTGACGCGCATAAGGCATAAGTCATTTGACAGAGAGAAAGAGAGAGAGAGAAAATAAACATAAAACACACAAAAAAACAAAGAAACAAACCAAGAGAGAAACGAAGAAGAAGAAAAAGATAGCAAAAGAAAGAAGTAGAAGGAGAAGAAGAAGAAAGAGAGCAAGAGAAAGAAGAAGAAGAGGAGGAGGAGGAGGAGGAAGAAGAAGAAGAAGAAAAAAGAGAACAAGAGACAGAAGAGAGAGGCTTAGATAAGAAAAGGGGAAAGAGAAAGAACTATCAGATGTAGTGAAGTTCTTAAGCAATGCTCACATGTGTTCATGAAGTCGGCACAGCGCTTTCGTTCAGAGTTTGCGATTGGGATTGGCCGGAAGGTCTACTGTATCTCAAAACAGAAAGGAGTTGAACAAAATAGTGAACATGCCTTTAGCTACGGTGAATATTAAAAAAAAAAATATATATATATGATCTATATGATAGATGAACAACAGCCCAAAGGGTCCGGTCACAAATCTTTATGTAAGAGCAAGTGTTGCATAGAAATCATGAGGGAATCCAGTAAACCGATATAGTGAACATCCAAAAACAACCAGAAACAATACCCTCATTTCATTCAATGTCCTTTACGTTATTTTTTTGGCTTTGCAATTTCCGCTTTGTATATATATATACACATAATAACACGATACCAAAGCAATACCATGCACTTTTTGCCACAGACGAAGACCTCTAGAAAATTGCTGGGAGGCAGTAGGGCTACCGTGTGAATGGATTTTGTGTTTTGCTCTTTTTACTTCACCTCTACCCATATCCATGTGTGAAATTGAAACAGGCACCAAAAACACTGTAAAGCGATATAGCGAAAAACACAAACATAATACCAACATATGCAGTTTTTTTGGCACATAGCTTTTGACGTTCGCTCAGATATAACAATAGACAATACACATTAGAACAACCAATAACATATCTAGCATAGCTATAGCTATAGCTATAGCTCCACTCCGACCATCGGCTGCTCGCAACCCGAAGCCCCTGAAGCCTCGGCCGAGGCCGCGCTCGGATCGCCTACGAGCTCATTGCCACGGCAGCATGGCACGTTTGGCCGGTGTTCGACCCTCGTGGCCATGGGTGTTCGACCGACCCCAAGAAAGGGTGAAACTCGTGACATGAGGAACCACCCCCCTGATGAGACGTCTGACTGATTCCTAACATGTCACGATGTTTCACCATGTTTCACCCTCCAAAACCTCCTCAAATCACCTGTGTCATATGCATTTCCTGGGCAAAGTCATAGATCCATGTCACCGTTCTTCGTGTTTTTCACCGGCAGGGACTGACACCGCGACCAGCGGCCTAGGTGGTCTTCAGCCACCCGCCCATCGGTTGCATCGGCCTGACGGAGCCACAGGCGAAGGCGGAGTTCGGCGAGGCACGGCGTCGACGAAGAAGGGCGGATCCAAACGGCAGTGTAATATTGGAGGGATCATTGGAGGAATGATTGTGATGTGTAACGTATTACTAAGAACATCTAAACACAATAAATATATACTATAAAAAGGAACAAACACATAGACATCGGTGGACTATTTTGTAGACGTGGACTTCAGGTTCACCGTTGGACCAAGTTGGGTCGGCGGAGCGGCTCCATAAGCTGGCGTTCCGGCGATGCTCCGACGCATCTCAGGCATCGCAAGGTCCAATCCCTTCGTATAGCCAAGAATATCCACTTGGACTGCAACGCAAACAAGTGTACGGTAAAACAACGGTATAAGGATGTATAAGGAAAGTGTGTGTGCGTGTGTGCGTGCCGGGCGTGCCGTTTTTTTCTTTTACTTTTTTATATTGTTGTCCCAACCGGTCACTCACTCTGTGTCAAACATGTTGTTTTTTCAATTGTACCTTCAGTTTTCACCCTTTGTGGATTTGATCGGATCAGATTGGTTGGTAAACACCTCGGAGAGGACCAATTCATCGATGGGTCACATCCATCCGGGCTTCGCGGACGACTTCAGTGCTTCGGTAACGGACTGGGCTCCCCCAACGGAGCCCGAGACCACGAGGGTGTTGTGCGCCGTCCGAAGGGGTCTGACCGGGGTCTGACGGGGTCGGGATGGGTCGGGATGGGTGGAAAGGAGAACATCAAGGTGAAGCAGTCCCGCTTCGCGAGCATGCTGCACCTCGGTGTGTTTTTGGGGTGTTTTGGGGTGGTCGGAGAGAACCTTTCAGCATCACATGCGGCTATGTCACTATGTATCTTACCCTTCATGAAGGTGATAGTTGGGTGGCTGTTGGTCGATCTATGTCCATGCAAATTCCACAGATTTTTCAGCTTTGCCTCAGCTTATTTGCGATTCGTGATCGTCATGTTTGGATTCTCCTGCTTTTCACCTCCACATCCAAGAGATTCCAAGAGGGCCTTTCCAGCACTTGCCCATCAAAGCTCGAGCGATCCGCCAAGAGGCTGACCAAGTCATGACACGTGACATGTTCGAATCGCTGAACGGTGGTGTGCAGAATCTTGAGAATTGGGGGACCTTGTTTTGAAGTCCTTTATGTTCCTTTGTATTTATTACACTAAAATTGAATAGAACCATTGATTTGTCAACTACGGGACAAGTTTTTGCTGAGGTATGCCTTCAACGATGATGACAAAAAGGCCGGATCCTGGGAGCAGCAGAGGTGCAGCTGCAGCTGCAAAATAGAATCCACTTAAGACTCTACATATTGGCTGAGCCCCCCTGGGTTTAAGCTTCTATGCTTTGCATAAAAAAATGATAGAAATGCACAATCGACGCGATGGATTGGCATGCCATGCCGATCATTTCCGTAAAGAGTGTACCACACTTAGCCAACTTTGAGCCGATGAAGCACGATGACCTTTTCGCCGTTGAAGCCAGGTGAAGACAGCGTTGAAGTTGGTGTTGAAGCTTCCAGAGGACGGTTTTCACGCTCCGCGTAACAAGTCGAGGTTTTCAGTCAAAGAAGGACATGGTTGTTCATGTATTGCTGTATCCTTTATTCTTGTAAGTAGATCCCCAAATAGATATATATATATATATTAAGTATATATATATAGAGAGATACCCCACCTAAAGTGTGTTGGACACCATTTCTATCTATTTTGGGGTAGTTATTGTTGTGAAACCTGGCTATGGTCAACCACGCATGAACCATCCACTCGGCCACTCGTGGCTTTGGGGATCCGATGGATCCAATGGATCCGATGAACCGTCTGATGGATCGCGAGGTGGCTTGTTCTTCAGTGTGGTTTAGCCCCCATAGATGGCCGTTCAGGCCCACTTTCAGGGTTCAACGTACGTCAGGATCTGTCAGGTGCGTAGCTTGTCATGTTTTCCCGACACCGGCCCGGTGAGCCGCCGCCCGTTTAGGGAGCGCCCAGCGCGATGGGTCCTGCGGGTGGGAGGAGCGGATCGTGGGGCTGCACTGCATCGGTCCTTCCTCGGAGACTTGGATTTCAGGACCATGGAAGCTTGAAACAAACATGTCCTTTTCGGATCCTAGGGACCAAGGAACGTGTTTTGTTCTCAGCACCACAGGTGGTGTAGCACGGAGAGTTTGGATTCCCCCGGTCTCACCTTTTGGCCCGGAAGTGGCCGAGTTGGACGTGCAGGGTGAACGCCACCAGCATGTCCTGGTCCCGATGACACTGAGTACGGAATGGTCGAAAGTAAAGAACCACTGTAACTGGTACCGTGGTGACAGGATGGGTGAAATGACATGTCGCTGTCCGCCCGTGGACCGCCTTTCTTCTGCTCTCTTCACCGCGTTCCGTGGTGGGAACCCCTGCAGCTTCGCCTTCTACCGACCCATGAAAAGTGGGTACCTTACCTTACCGACATAGCCAGATATTCTTGGCACCTGGGGTTTGTCTTATATGCATTGACATCTTGAATTGATCGAATTTGTCCCCATGAGAAGTCTATGTCTATGTCATGTTTCCAGAATTGTCTCAAGCAAGAGGTCTTTCCAACATCCTGGTAAAGGAAGATAACAGTCAAGAAACCACTGGATATTGCACAGATCCGATCCCTCTTCTTTGTCACCGCCGCTGAATAAGGCAGGTTCAATCAACAAGAATGGGGAAACCACTGCCCCGACTGGATGCCACTCGTCATGTCGGCCGGCCGCGTCGGACCTTCGGTGGTTCGCCGTCGCCTCCTCCTCCGACCCTCAGGATGAGATGATGCAAGGCTTCGCGGTGGCCGTGCGGATGGGCGCCACCCGCGCAGACTTCGAGGCCACCTGGAACCGGACAGTCGGACTGAAGTGGGTTGGGTGTTGGCCCACTTGAAACACTGCTTCCTTTGGTTTGTTTTTGTGATCTTTTTTGTTCCACGGGGTTTCCCGGAGTGACACAGGGGCCGGCTCTTGGAGCTTGGACCAGAGATGGTTCCTATCTCAACATCGCGTGAGTATAGTGGTCCCCGAATAATGGTGTCTAATTCCCCAAACAGGTTTACCTGTGAGGGGTTCTTACTCCTTTGAAAGGGGTCCATGACCGGGCCCCATGATTTTACATTTGTCTCCGGGCTTGCGTTCCTGGTTGCTGTGTCTCCCACTGTCTCCACTCGCTTGTGGGTGCTTTGGCCGCATGATTTTACGTCTCCCATTTGTCTCCCACTTGTGCCCCACTGTCTCCAGTCTCCTGTGGGTGCTTTGGCCGCATGATTTTTACACTTGTCTCTCTTTTGTTTCACACTTTTTTTCACTCGCTTGTGGTGCTTTGGCCGCATGATTTTACACTTGTCTCCCATTTGTCTCCCACTTGTGCCCCACTGTCTCCAGTTCGCTGTGGGTGCTTTGGCCACATGATTTTACACTTGTCTCCTACTTGTTTCCCATTGTCTCCAGTCTCATGTAGGTGCTTTGGCCGCATGATTTTACACTTGCCTCCCACTTGTCTCCCACTGTCTCCAGTCCTTTGTGGGTGTTGTGGCCGCATGATTGTCTGGACTTGGACCTGGACCAAACAAACTGTTTGGGGTCAACGCTGGTATAATTCATTTTTTAGTGGGGATCTACTTTTTATTAAAATTATACAGTATCTATTTAGGGGGTTTGTTTAGGTGCTCCTTACTGGTAGGGGTTCAATCTTGGTCCTAGACCCCGTTTGGAATCCTGACCTGGACCCCCCATTCCAGTCCTGACGGTCTTGGCGATGGTGTCATCAGTTATGGGCCACGTATTTTAGTCAGCTCGCAGAGTCACACTCCAGGTGTTCGTTTCGGGCAAAATAGACCCCAGAGACGGTCCTTATCGATGATGCAAAGAACTCTTTGCATTTCTTTTTCGGATACTCTCCAATGGAGGTGACGTCAAGATACTCTCCAATGGATTGAATGGATTGTGGGTTTTCAGACTGACTCTCGCCACTTGTCACCCTGCATTTGACTGGCGAAAAAAAGACCTCACCACCCATGGGATAACTCGTGCATCGGTCCAACTTGACCATGGCTGCCTCGGATGGGATGACCATGCACCGCTATGCGCCGATGGAGGCCTCTGTGGCGATCCACCCGACCATCGCGGAGGAGTTCGTGACCTTCGGGGGCTGGGGTCAGCAGCAACAGGGTGACAAGGTGAGGATAGCTGAGATGAGTTGGACAAGGAAGGGAGAGAAGGAAGGATGCATGAATTCAGTGAATGTCGGAATCTTCGCATGGGAAAGGCGGGAAAATATGGAAAAATTAATTGATCGGTGGGTGAGGAGAATGTGAGGAGAAGGGAGAAAAAGGAATGATTCTCGGATCAGCATTAATTACATGGGACATCGATCATCAATCTGTTGGGCACGGACAGGGAGAGACACCGATCTGGCGACCTGGAAAGCCTGTGTTGGACGTTTGGGAGAGACGGATGCGATTCTGAGATGCCCAAAAAAAACGGGTTGGCGTAAGTTACGGTAGCGTAGCGTAAGACTTGGAGCTGGGACTAGCTCAGAGTGATGTGATTATCGGCAGAGATGTCTCTAGCGGTGCAAGTCAAGCCCCCGCAACGCTTCGGTCACAGGTCAGCGCTTTGTTGCCTCCATATCTCAGTTGATGCCACTTGACTGCAGAGGACAAGTGAGGTCGACTGAGAACATGGCCCAAAGATATCAATATCTTTGGGATTCCGCTGGAGCCGTGCTGTTGGTGTAAACACTGCTGCAAAAATGGCAAACTCATGCGTTGAGTGGCCCAACACATTTCCAGGAGGCTCCCTGCTCTTGGCTTGACCTGGTGTAGACTGTAAACTGCCTTGAAGAAACCCAGATGGTGTGGAAGGGGAAGCGGATGAACATGGCACAACAGGTCAATGTTCCATAGTTCCATGTCATAAAAGTCTTTTTTGGGGGGGGGAACGGATCAAGTCCAGCATCAGAAAGGGGACATGGCCTGGCTTCTTAGAGGAAGATCACCTGCCGCCCCAAACTGTAGTTTGTACGTATTGATCCCAAGCCATGGACCCATGAGTCCATGAGTCATCAGACCCCCTCCTCAAGCAGCACTTGTCCGTATCTTGGAAGCGAATTGCTGGGGATTGATGAACACATATGAACACCCAAACGCTCGGTCTTCCGTGGTCAACTTAGGGGGTGAAACGCGCTGGACCTGAATGTGAGCAGGGATTTGGTGCAGCACAATCACTACTACTGTAGATTCGGCATACGTTTTAATAAATACTGCAAGTCAGTGATGTTAGACATTTTCCTGTGACATATCTTAAGACACATGCGGCATGCATGTGTTACTATCTCTGCACGGACTGTCGCTTGTGTTGTCGTAAGCCGTTGTTGAGTGCGCCCAGTCATTGCCGAACTCTGCACATCTGGGTGACGCATCGGCTCGGGGTCCCTCGAGGATTTAGACTCGATTTGACCCGATGTTGCATCAAAGTAGCCACTCAAAGGCTAAACTCTGAGATTGGTGCTGAATTGGGAGATTCAATCAGCTGGCCAATTGGTATTGATATTGTGTTCAATTGGGAGATTCAATCAGCTGGCTGATCCATCATGATCCAACTTCAAATCGACCGACCTTGACCGGTTTGTTTTAGCTCCAGGCAGTGCGGCAGAGCCTGGATCAGTTGGATCTATTGGTGGCACTGATGAGCCGAGGGTTTGCGACCTGCTTGCTGAAGCCGACCCATGGGTGGAAGCGGCATGTTTCATTCACCACTCTCCAAATCCAGGGGATATATTATGAGGATATATATATATATATATTATGGGTAATTACATGTAATTACTCTACTTACTTTTTCGTGCTAGAGGACGGCAGAGTACTCGTACTAGGTGGGTGGTGATTTGCTGCATTTGGTTTTGCTGGATGTTGCCCTGGGCAAATATCGTCAGCTTGCTTTCAGCTCGGTGTCACGCGGCCACAAGTGCTGTCGTTTGATTCTGTTGATTGGTGTGAAGAAATTGCTTGACCAACCATCACCCACATGACAAAGGGCATCATTCCTTTGTAGCAAGGCACACGATTGGGCTGGAAGGTCCCTCTGCTTTGATTTCCCCCTTTTGAAAAACATGTACTTTAAGAGGGATCCCTGTTGTTCATGGGTGCGTCGGGAGAAGGACATATATATATATATATAACAGAACCACCTGGGTGTGTCCCGCACGAGACGAGAAACTGCTGGACACCGCCTGTCAGCTGGGAGGAACAGAAACCGCTGTCACTGCCCAACGACCGCACGATCGCCATTTGTGCCTTTGGCTTTGGCTGATTTGGCTCCAGACCGCCATGGCAGATTGGCCCAGGACGCCCAGGACCGGTCGAGGCAGGTAGGCCAGCCCCACTGGATCTGCATGGATGAGGAAGGATGACACTTCCTGGAAACCAGGCTACCAGTTGTCTTGTACAAGTATTTGATGTGTGAGAAGTGGCTAGTTAGTTTTCAGGATCCCTTCGGGAAGGTTTTGAATCTGCTCGCAAAACAATGACGATCGACATTCTCATCGCCAATCCACTGGGTGCACGAGGTCAGTCGTAATCTACTAGCTAATATATAATACTAGCCACTAGTCCTTATCAGGTACTGCATGGATGGTATTGGCTACCCAGAATAGGGTCCAAACTTTGCATAGAATTTGCGGCAGTCAGTGTATTTATATCCCATGACCAATAGGTTTGGTGGATGATGGTTCAGTTCAGTTCCCTTCTCAAAAAGCAGTGATCATTGGTTGCCAACGGGTACAGGTTTACTTTGCTACACCCTAGATATGGATTCAGATCCCATCATGGATCTACGAATTTCGATCGCTTCGCCAGGCCCCCGACCCCAGCACACCGGTGACCGTCACCGCCTCCAGGACCGCCCGCTACTTGCGGCCCGTGGCCACGTGTGGCCGCGGGGGCCGTGCAGCGTCCGCGCCGGGCGGTGCGCGGGCGGTGACCTTGCGACTGAGCTCGGAGGGAAGCGCAGGGATCAGTTGGAACCATCCAAGCAGTCATAGTCATAATGGTCAATATATTAATCTATAGTAATACATCCCTCTTGCCTGTAATGTCCTGTAATTACAATAATTTGTGCTGCAGGATTTTCTTCCATTAACATTTGTTCCTGGTGTTGGTTCCTGATAGCCACTTGATGTGGGATCAAAGTAAAGATACCTCAGAAAACGGCACCCACATGTTGACCTTTTTCATTTCACTGGCGACCTGGTGGGTTTTGTGGAGAACCGGGACCAAGGCAAAGCCATAGATTCGGTCAGCAGTTCCCACAAATGGGTGTGCACTGAAGCAAGAGAACCCCCCAACCTTCCGGGAATAGCATGTTTTTTCCACTTATATATACTTATAATCTTATATAAACTCATTATAAACAGTTATAAATTATAAACCCCTTTGGTTGGAAGGATGCACTCCCTCGCGACTCGGGGCCACCCGGAGGTCGCCGGGGGACGGGACCGACTTCAGGACCTCGACCGACTTCAGGTGTCCAAAGAGCAGTTGTGGCGGTGAACACGTTTTGTTTTTTTCCCGGTTTGCTCGATGGTTTCGGTTGACATCCCTTTTTTGATGAATGTCATTGACTTAATGTAGGTTGATAAACCTGGTTGACATCCCTAATGTTTACGGTTGACATCCCTCATGTAGGAGTCTTGAATGAATAAACCCTTTTTTGATGTTCAGAACCCCTTCCATAATGGGGCATATATGAATCAAGAGTCTGAGTCGGGTGGCGGATTCCACTGCTTGGCCTAGCTGCGGCATGTTTCACCCAGAGAATTCTCGACCGCTGCGAGGCCCCAAGCAACGGAGCGCGGCTCCAAGCGGCGCGACGACCTATCCGGGAGCATACGGATGGAGGTGGACTGTGCGGGTCAGTGGTGGACGGGGCAATTGATCATGATTGATTGGGTGGTGTCCGAGAGTTTGGATGTTCAACCGTGAACACAAGGCATGAACCCACTGACCGATATTGGTTCAAGTGAGTTGAAACAACCAACTATAGATCTTGGTTGATGGTCGTTAGTTGATAAACTGATTGATGTGATTTTTTGATATTTATACCATGTATATATACCTGGACCATCCAATGGGTGTCGAATGCACTACCCTGCTGTACTTAGGCATCTCAAGAAAATCTCCATTGGACACCCATTGGATGTCCTGGTATATGGTTGATCAATTGGTTGTTGTTCCTGACCTGGACTGTTCGCTTGATCCAGCCAGTCGACTGGGGGCCAACGCATGCAACAAGGGTCTCACCTGACTGTGCTGACCTCGGTGCAGATCCACCCTGGTCCTCGGTCCCAGCGACCGACTAATGGGACCTGAAGTCGTCTGACTGCGGGACCGGAACGTCGTCCGAACCGGTGGTGGTTCGGAGGAGACGTGGTGGTGGCGGAATCGAAACAGACTTCTCAATCGGTCATGCGGCATGCTGATCCTGGGGTGGGGTGGCTGACACATCCACTTCCCACATCCATACAGGGCCACTGCAGGCATCGCTTGGGTGTGGGCCCTGTATCACCGTAACGCTTGGTATCCGGTAAAGGAGGAAATCTTACAAATTGTGGTGGCGCAGAAATTCTTTCAACATCAATGTTTGCTGGCTAGACTCCCGATGAATCTCAGATGACAACCCTTTGTTCATTGGCTTGGAAAGCTTATGCGCTCCACCAAACGATCAGATTCGACACACAGACAGACAGACACACACACATCAAAAAACACACACTTAGACTTCACTTAGATGATAAAGCTCCACCGGTTGAGCATTCGATCAGTGAGTGACTCACGGGTGCATTCGCCATGCTGGCCTAGCCCTTGACTAGTTTGGTTCGGATTTTCGGTAGGTCGGCAGGTACAGCGCAAGGAGTGGACCGTGCGTCCACATCCCCGGAAGCGGCGGAATCCCATTAGCTTCGTTGGCGCTAGGGAAACAGCTGCGCCCCCTGCATTAGAGCTGTACGTAGGACCCCTTTGAAACGCACGCACACACTTTCCTCAGGCTTCTCAGACCTTGCTCAGACCTGTCCCACTTGAATCAGGTGCCGGCGTTGCCGCTGCGAGAGGGAAAGAATCTGCAGAATTGGCAGGGGGAGCTTTGGAGACGCTCTCTCAGGAGGCCAGGACTTCCACTGAAGGACCGGACCGCTGGGCGACGTGGCGTTTTTGGTCGTGTCGCGCAGTGACCACTGGCGGAGGGGTATACCGGTGCCGCACAGCAAGATCAAGAGTCTTCAAAGAGCAGTCATTTGAATTGGTTCCTGACAACAAGTCTGCCAGGGCAAAATTAAATGCGGACCCAACATATGTAGAATACTCCCCCCTGTTTGGGTACTCCTTTCAGTTGCCCCTGTTTGGGGACGCATTGAACAGCAGGCCGAAAAAGCGTCGGCGTCGCCCCCGCTGGACCAGCGTTCCTCCGAACCGATCAGATCGGGAAGGACCCCATCTTTGCTGAGACCAGCATTGGGGCCAAAGAACTCCACGAGGACTCCGTGTGTTTCGATCACGATGACATCTCCTGGGATCTTGTGGCTGTTTGGATGTTTCTTGGGTAAATTACTTATTAAGGAACAAGACACAGGTCCAGAATCACGCAGAAGATGCAATGAGCAGATCGAGTTATTATGTGATGTTATGGCTCAGATTTGGAATTCTTGATGTCATGACTCCTTCTCAAGAACTTCCAACCCTTTGGAAGTCTCGTGGAATATCCTCACAATTCATGTTTGTGAGAGATTGAAACAATATATATATATATGGTTTTCTCACATTTTTGTTCCCTCCTTTTGAACATGTTGGGTGATCCCTTCGAGGAGTGGAGCGACCTCTCGCCCGCGCAGCCGCGGCAGTGGCCCTTCAGCGGCGCCACCGCCAGTGGCGCAGCGGCGCGGGCATCGCCGCGGGACCCACATCGGTGGGTGGAGCGGCCGGTGCGGAGTGCCCAGTGGGTGCATCGCATGGTAGGAATGGTGGTAAGATGGTGGACAGTGAAGTGGTGGAAACTCTGGAGGGAAGATATGCAAGAGCATCAGGGAGGTGGGAACATGTGGTGCGGATTTCCCCATGCCAGTGAGGAATCAGACATGTGAAGATTGAAGATAGTACTGTATAAGGATAGTTATAAGGATGTAGAAGGTGATTGTCTACCCAGAGGTCTCCTGTCCTCAGTCCTTAGCTGTTCGTGAGTGTAGGCTGCCTGCCTGTGCTTCTTTGGCTATCAATTGTTCTGTTTGTACACTACACGGCCCTTTGCCCCAGTAGAATGACAGGTAGATCGATGTAGATCGTTCTCTTCGTACACGCAAAGCGTGTGCAAAGTTGTGCCCGTCAATGGTAGAGTTTGGTGATTCCTTGATGGTAACTAGTTATACATAGTTGGCATAACCGTGATCATGATCATATCAAGAGGATCGTTTGTGTAGTCAACCCACAAATGTCCGCTTGGTGAATTCGATAGCGCCAGGTGGCCTGTGGGAAATACTCCTTGCAACATTTCAGTGGCAATCGCTATGCGTGGGACACGCGACCACGGCATTGCTTGATTGGACTTCGAGATCCTGGTGATTAGACTGAGACCAGAGACTTCTTGCATTTTCTTGCATCAAACAGCTGCTTGTCGTACAAGGTACGCGAAGCGGGCATGTTAGACAGCTCCTTCCCTTGCTGCGCAGATGATGAAGGCCTCACAATCCCATGCCAACCATTGGCCAGCCATTTCTTTTTGTGGTTGTTTCTACAATGGTCACTTCTCACTCAAAGAGCTTTGAATGCGCAGACGAACAGAACAGTGGATCATCCAGAAATAGATCTATAGACATAGACAAACCAAAAAGACTTTCTGCCTGTCCCTAGTGAGTTGCTCACTCCCCTGTTTGCTGTGCAACTAGAACCACTGACCACTGACAGAGCTTGACCAATTCGATGCCTTTTTCCCTAGCATTCCCACTATGATCCAATGTGGCTATAGTAAATATATATATATAGTACGTAGTTATGGTCATAAGCTCATACATATACTCATACACTGGCCACATTCAACGGGCCTCATGAACAGCTGGAGGTCCTCAATGTAAGCTTACTTTGTTTGGTGACCGACGACGAAGCGATTGGCCATTCTTGGGGATTCACCTAAGTTGTCCGCCTCTGAGTGGGTTTTAAAGCCTAGAACCCAAAGCTGCGAACCGAAACTCATGGGTTTCGTTGGTCTCACTCAGGTCCAAACCGTTCCCTACCGTTCCCTTGCACCAAACCATTCGGGTGCGGGACGAGGTCGTTCGGCGTCCCAACAAACACCCGATATGAAGAGTCGTTCGATGTCGTTCGGGTCCGGCTCTTCCCTTCAAAAGGGTCTGTACAGCGTTGCAGATCCCACGCGTTCGTTTTTGGGAGGTGCCCAGTTGCAATCCAAAGTAGATGCTTTCAGCGGCACCAGCTATGGATGTTGGGGCCCAAATGAAGACCAACGACCAACAACCAACCAAGGAGCAGAGCCACATCTTCGGCACCTCTGAATGAGGCGGGGATGTGGCTGAACTTAGATTTTAGAGTCTGGATGGCCAGACACAAAGCTTCACTCTCAGCATCATGGAGTGGTCAGAGTGTGCATGGCGACGTGACGTTGGGATGTGAATGGGTACTGTGTCCTTATGGTCTCCTCCGGTCTAGGTCATAATACACCTGTTTCACATGAGGACTGGAACCTCTCGTGGGCCACTCTAGGGCATTGAAGTTGAAGATTTAATATAGACCGTACGCCGCTGGGGCATGCTCCACTTGACATGCTTCTCCTTCTCCATGTTAGCTGCTGGGAGCTTGATTGGTGTGGGTCAAGAATCGCAAGAATGCTAGGACCGCTAGGGTCCACTGAAATGGGAAGATGGACCGATATTGTGCAAATCCTTGGATCAGGCCTCGATTTTTGCTCCACACCCAGGTTTTCCAGCTGAACCAAACTTGTTCAAGCTGAGTAGAGAACCCAGTGAGCCGTGGAGGGCGCTGGGGTCTTACTGCTTTTGCCACAGGGTTTACCTGTTTTGCTGGAGGCTGGCGTGAATCCAGGCGTTTTGACTTGGAGAGCAACTGGAGAGCAGAGTCCTTGACAGTCTTCAATCTGCCCTCTTGGGAATCAACGAGCTGAAGGAAGTGTCCCACCACATTCGAAAGCATCTCATGAAACGCTGGAAGCCCCAAGCCGACCAGCTCCTAGTCCCTTCGGGTAGTTTTGCCAGCAACGAACATTCGTGCAATTGATCGCTTGCAACGGGTGTCGGGAGGAAGGGCACCAGATGTTGCAGTTTTGGCATGTGCTGCCTACAATAAGATCCTGGAACGATGTGTCAATACATGCTGGAGCTATAACTATATCATCTACAAACCGTCATCTGTACAGTCTCCGTTCGTTGGAGTGTTGGAGATTTGATTATATAGACATATATAGACTGTTATATAGACTTGATATCACCTCTAGGTCAACCCAGCGTTTCTGTGAATTGTGCCTGTTGAGAAAACAACACAAATTACTGATAGATAGACTGAGAGGTGCCTGACAGTCTTCCACCACGCTGGTAGTGTAGTCCACCAAGCCCCAATCCACAAGGGCATCAGCAGCCTAAAAGGCCGGCAACCGAGTGAACACTTGTGCGGAAGTAACATGATACGATTGACCTTTTCCGGAAAAACAATAATTTGAAACTGGGAAGATGATGTTTCTAAGAACATTTGGGACATGTGTTGGATTCCTGTTGGATGTCTCAAATGGAGACTAATCCAAGTCCCTAGTCCAAGTACTACATTTCACACCTCGAACGCATGTCGCCGGCGTGTCATCCATTGGCTGGGATGTCTCTTTCGGTCACGAGGTCCTTCGAGCCGAACGTGTGATTTTTTGGGCTCAAGCGTGTCATCCAAGGGTATGAGAATATATCAGATACCTTACGGCAATTCTTTGATATTCTTGGTGCTGTGGCTTATGGATTGGATATTATATATATTATATCCTTTGGAAAGCAGGACAGCAATCCTTTTGGGCCCAAAACGGAAGTTCCGAACGACCGAACGACCTTCTAGAGGGCCCCTTCAACGATGCCGATTCTGCCTGCGGATGTCCATTCCTTGGGGCCCCCCTGAAAAAGCGGTCAACACGATGACGGTTGTTTGGTGATGTTCGGCCACGCTGACGACGTGGAATCAGCAAAAGAGCGAAAGTGGATGTGTCCCTGATGCATTTCCAGAAATCGAGCCTACAGATGGCATGTCGCCCGCCCTTCAGCCATATGCTGCTTCTATGGCTAAGCCTTTGTCAACCTTTTTCAGCACATGAGAGCTTTCAGCTGCATGCTCCAACCTTGTTTCTTGGATGAAGCAGGGCAGACATGCTTGGTTTGTTTTGGTGCGAAAGGAAAACCTCTTTGATCACCGGTGAGGACCACCTGGCCGTGATCGCTGGGGGATCTCTTGGGTCAGGGCCTGTTGAAGTAAGTGCCAAGTCGAGTCGTGGACTGCGGTGGGTATGTTTCTGGGAGTTCCAAGCTTATAAAATGTCCAAACACGGATCAAAACGCTGGTGTATTTTGGAGTGATGCTGAACATTTGGTCTCGTTCACGCAACAAGGGATCTATTCATATCTCATCCTGGAGACAAGTTGTTGGATGAGTCAAAACCTCAAGCATTGTCAGGTTGCATTCCAAGTTCAGGGCCACCAATCCTGGTCGAATTGGCTCAGAATCTAATGGAGGGTACTCCAAAAGAGACTGGCCAGAAGGACATTGATTGGATGGTGAAGAGGAGTTCTCTTTGGGCATCAGAAAAAAACCGTGTTGGGCAGGCAGCCAGATCGATGTTTCAAAGCATGCGCGGAGCCGACCAAACAGTGGAGATCACCACATATGGGGTCGTGGCCAAGAAAGGAGACATGGCCCTATAATCCCTATAGTCCATCAAAACGAGAATCTCTATATTATTCTCTAATATTTCATTATGATGCATGAATAGCTCTGAATAACCGTCAATCATTCATCATCGATCCAACCTCGATCTCTTCCGGACTCCTCAGGAACTTCCGCCACAAACCGCATAGAAGCACCCATCATCAACCCATGGTCTCCCATTTGGAGACCATCACTAGTAGTACTAGTAGGTTCCTTTTGGCTATTGGGTTCATGCTAGTAGCGTCCTTGCTCCTAGTACGTAGCGATGCCAGGAGCCCCCAGTAGCTCCTTGCTGATTCTGTTTCTCCGGATCTCCTCAGGTCCACATCGCAGCGTCTCGCGGCGCCGCGCCTCGCAGTCTCGCGGCAACGGATGTGGCCGCGCTTCGTGCAGAAGACCCTGGAGGTGGCCGAGCGACCCGCGAACAGGAGAGGGCGAGTTTCGATGAAGTGGGGAGTGGGGGGAGTGGGGGGGAAGATGCTGGAAGCAATTGATGTTAATTACCATGTGTTTTTTTTTGCGATTTGGAAAGCGTTAATCTGAGTCAATTAGCCTCCGGTTGATGGATATTGATGGATATTGGTGAGGGCTCAAAGGTTTAAACTTGAAGCAATATCTCTTTACACAGATGGCTTTCTTTGCTGGATTCTCACAGGACCTTCAGCATCCAGCCGCACAATGCGACCGCCTTCAGCCTTTTTCCCAGCCCAATGGGTCCAGGGCACTTGGAGTGGCAAGCCCTCCTTCGGAGTAGCCTGGAGTAGCAGCAGCAGAGTTCTTGCCTATTCGGGATGTGATGTGACTATCGTAGCATATAACAACCCATGTGAGAGAAGGCATCATTGAACACATTGAAGAATCCAAAGCATCATCATTTCTGGGATTTGTTATGCAATTATTTACTCAATTTTACTCATGTCAATGTCCTCTATTTACTCCTATAGGAAGAGAAGGCATCATTGCAGCCACGACAGTCCGATCTTCAGAGTCCCCACCGTACTTCCCTTCCACCATCGCCCAGGTGAGTCTCCACCATCGCCCTTCTACTTGCCGATGAGCCACAAAAACCAGTGTCAGACCAAGGTCTCCGGCTCCGCCACTCGGTTGGACTCCGTCGACCGGTTAGGCAGACCGACGTGTGACGGAGTCTCCACCTGCGGTTCTCCACCAGGTTGGATCTACAGGTTCTCATAGGATGTTTACTGTAGAGAACCTATGAGACCAGTTGTTTCGTAGGTTTGTGTTTTTTCGGTCATTTGTTTCTATTTACTGTAGACCAGTGTTTGATCCAAAACATGTCAGACACGTCTCTCGTGGCTTGTGGTGTGGGTGGGTATATCCCAGCTGCCGTTGTTTTTTCGCTTGCTGGCTCCTGTTTTGTGTGTACCCTTCTCTTTTCAGATGAGAGATACTCCCGCAAAATAGATCAAAACCTCAAATTGGCTGGTGGTTCCGTTAAACAACATACACCATCGCCATGTTCAAGACGTCCCTGGCCACTTAGGTCTTTGTGTATCGAGGATTCACGCCCGAGAAGTTCCAGTATGGCCACTTGCTGGGTGACCTGGAAGTGACAACCGTCGTTCGGAAAAAAAAAACACCGTCCGAAGGCAAACCGTCGAAGACTGTGCGGTACTTGTCGCTTTGCGGCTGTGCAGTGTTTGCTAATGTTTTTCAATGCTTGTGGGGGCGGGAAAACCCACTGGAGCCTTTTCTGGATTTTTCTAAAGAAGGTTCTGGATCTTGGCAGATGCGTCGCTTGGAGAAGATTGCAGATATATTATTGATTGGAACAACAAGTGTAAACGATCAGACAATATCAGATATTGTTATTCCATCCAGTATTGAGTAATGTAGCGGCAGGTTTCCATGAACCGTGTATCATGCATGCATGTTCTGGAGCCCGATCAAGGCGCGAATCAAAGTCCTTTTCAGAAAGGCATGAATTGCCGATCAGTTCCTTAAGTGAAGACCCACATCTTCAGCTGCCAAGCTATACTTTATACTGTACAGTACTTTATACATCTTTATACACAGCAATCATTCCTCTTTTGCAGGACCTTCAGGTGGATCTACATGGGTCTTCGGTCTTCTCTCTTTAAAAGTGAGACCTTGAAACACACCATCCGCTAGCCTAGCTGTGGCCTAAATACGACCATCTTGTAGGTGTGTTTTTAACAGGACCTACGAACCAATGGATTTAGTCTGCTTTTGATCCCAGAGGTCTTTTGGGGGTCTCCCCCATTCTAATGCACCCCCTTGTAGTCAGACCCAACGCAGATTTGGACCTTGGTCCCTTTACCAGTGCCCTGCGGCACTGGACAAGAAGTCGCGTCTCAGGAGACGTGTTGCCGATGGTCGCCTGGATCTTCCACCAGTACCCCAACATCACCATCGCCGTGCAAAGCGAAACGACGTACCTCGTCTAAAAGACGACTTGGATATCCTCGGATTGACCACGGAACAGCAGGGGGGTGCGCTGGGGTTTCTTTGGGAACGGAAAGGCACGTTGGATGTCGGGTTGCAAGATCCGGATCACCTTTTTGGTGCTTGTTGAAGACTGCAGACTCCAATGATTCCAGCCTCTTACGCGATCTTCGTGGTCAAGTACTCATCACATCAGGGCTGCATGGATGTACTTCTGCCAAGTTCATGAACCTCTCACTTTCTTCCGAAGTGTGCAGAGCAACGTCGGGGGGCACCCACGGCCACATCGGGTATCAACGAGCTTCCATTTTTCATGCGAGCGTTGGAAACACATCGATCAGATCGATGCGAGGCGAGCGGTTGGGCATGGTTCAAGAGACATGAGACAGATCGATGAGTCCACAAAGACATGTTGCGACCTTCGAAGAATCCCAACACAGGCAGAGATTGTGATCATTTTGCAAATAGTTGTTTGGTGACAGAATTTTTAAAGCTCTCCCGACCAGATGAAGTTCCTCTCTCGGAGTCATCAGAGTGTCTACAATGCTCAGGAATTCTTTGGTGAAGCAATTCATGGAGTGGCTACTCAGCTTATTCAGCTTCTGGCAGCACTTTGAGGCAGTATTTTTGGAATTTCCTCGACTCTTAACATGCATGTGTCTATGTGGTCGACCGTGCTCGCGGCTATGCAGGTCGGGCTTACGGCTCGGACGAGTGGTGGAGAAGGGGGATGTTCCTCCAACAAACCACCGCGGTCGACTGGGATGTTCCCCTCAGTTATCCCAGACTGATCAAGCCACAACTGGGTCCTCTACCAAGGGAGTCCCTGACAGTTTAATTCTTTGGCAATGTTTTCCGACCACCCTCCCCAGAGCTTGCTGCAGGACGTTGAAGATGCTTGACCAAACAAACTTGGCGTTAGAGCTTCTCAAAAAAGGGTCTTTCGGATTTGCAACAAGTATCAACAAGTAGTTTGCAGGCCACCAACACCAACACTAGCAATATCAAGTGATTACCACTGGTTGTTTCCTGCGGTAAAACACTTGCAGTCCCTAACACTGCTGGCGACCAAATCGCCGAAGGGGTGGCACTTGGGAAAGTGTTCAAGCCAAACTGAGGGTAGGCCCTGAAACAGGTCCAGTGGACTACGAACCAGTCACCAAATGTCACCAATACTTCAAAGGTGGCGAATTTACCAAACTCAGAAGTGGATCCTCCAACCTAATAGCGATGGCCTCCACCTATAGTAGCTTCTTGCTCCTAGTAGCGATGCCAGGAGCCCCTAGTAGCTTCTTGCTACTAGGTTCATTCATGTTCATTCTATTTCTATCTTCAGCCACCCATCTTCTTTTTTTCTACGTCCAGAGGTTTGATGCCGACGGCCTGGTGAAGCGCTTGCTCTTCGTTCCAGTGGACCATGTGGTTTGTGCTGATCAGCTACTTCTACTGGAGCCAGGCCGTCCGAGTCCGCAGTACGAACATCCGAACACGTGGAGGTCTTCCGGACGTCCGCAGTACGAATGTCCGGAGCACGGGAGTTTCGGCGGTTTCAGCGGTCATGTGGATGTTTGTTTATCAGACTGGAGAACGACAGAGGGTTGAGGACCGAGAGAGTTCCTTTGGGGTATCTTAGAGTCTCAGAATCTGTGCAACACGACCGGGAGTGTTGCCTACACTGTCGGCTACACAACGACCGAGACTCTGGAGACCACCGACCTCTCCCACCTGGATTCCACAAGGTCTCAGAGCTCTGATCGAACAAGGTGTAAGAATACCGGGAGGCTCCCCATGGCAGGGGTCGGACCCAACACCTTCGCAGGGGTCCAGCCCCTCAAAGCCTTATGTGTTGGTTCGGGCCCGGATTCTTAAGGTTGACAATGTTGGACAAATTACTATTTTATTCATTCCAGGATATCAAGTTGACATGATTTTATTACATGATAGTATATACGATATATGACCAGTTCTACACAGATCTTCATGCTTCCATACGATTGTTCTCATGACGCCCAGGCCCCGGCATCACGCGGCCCGAAGACCTCCGCATCGCCGAAGCTGGGCAATCAACGGGTGGTGCAAAAACCGTGTGAACGCCCCCAAAACATCCCAAAAGCCTCGCCCCCAAACCACAGAGGAACAGCTGTCTTTAATCAACAGTTTGTTTTTTTTTTTCTCAATTCACATGTGTCTTCAACCGAAAAGAAAGCAGCTGCGGGTTGCCAACTATACAGTTACATCACATCACATCACATCGCATCCATCATCGTCATCAGCACCATCATCATCATCATCAGCAGCAGCAGCATCATCATCATCAGCAGCAGCATCATCATCATCATCATCATGATGTGCTTGACTCAATCCAAATCTGGGCAGTATGTTTTGCAGCAACAAAATACAAGCCCTCTCAAGGCACCCTTTGAAAGATGCGATACTAACTAGACCATACTAGGCCATACTAGACTATAGTATACTACATAGTATGTTCTTTTAAATGGCTAATGAGTGTTTGGGTCTTTTTGGATGGTTGTAAGATGCAAGTTGCCAAGTGCGTTGCTGGAGGGAATCTCATGCTGAGTCATGCTATCACATTCGGCCAGAAGGAGATCTCAAGCACATCAGCTCAAGATCTATTCCTCAGTTGCCACTGGAAACAAAGAGCGGTCCTTTTGGACATTCATATGAACAGTGCTGGACAGAGTCGGACAGAGACCAAGGCCCTTGGAGGCAAAGCCATGAGCCCAGGCCAGGACATCAAAAGGTTACCCATAAAGGCTAGCAGTACGCAACAGCTGGATGGAAAAGGCCCATTCCCTAGCAAACGCTCAGCAGGGTTTGGGTTGATGTTCCAAAACATCCAATAGTCCGTTCTATATTATAGTCCTGTAATGTCCTGTTTGTTTATTCATTGATATTTGCATGGTGCTTCTTGGACCCGGCCTTGCCCGGCCTTCCACCCCCCAGAGCGTGCGACCACGCACGGCCAGCAAGGAACTCACCATGTTTTTGCACCGCTTCGCCTTCCAGCTTCACTCACAGCTGTCACCCGCCTCGGCACCGGTGGCACCGGTGGCCGTGTACTACCAACGCGGAGATGACACGATGCATACCCGCCTCCTGGTGGCTCAGCAGTCGGATGCACTGATCCAGCTTGCACAGCAGCGGCTGCAGGAGCAAAGGAGAGCGGTCGGGAGGGGCGGGTTTCTGCAGGAGTTCGGCCATGGAACACAGGCATACCAGGTATACGTGATGATACGTGGGTGAGAAAGATGTATGTTTTGGTTCGAAGCGGTGGGGTGTAGATTGGAAACCCATCGGAGGCTTAGGCCCTTAGGCTTGGGGGGGATCATGGAGAAGTTGCGAACTCATCTCATTTTGATTCATTTTGGTATGATCTCAGAGTCTATCAGAGTCTTCCACAATCGGAATTGATTTTTTCATTCTATTTCTGCTAATTGCGATGTAACCCCACACTGGTAACTTTGCCACCGCCCAGTAGTAGAGCAAGATCATTTATTTCCAGCTTTTTGGGAGCAGTCGCGCTGGTTTCTCGGAGCATTTGGCCCCACATGTGTCATATTTGGGCAGATCTACGTCTCTCACCTCACCTCGGGGTCCAGCACGGATCTTCGAGGCGTTCCGAAGAAGTCGTGCTCTTCAATGGATCCTCAAGCGATGGAAGGGCCATGAGCTTCGAGGAACAGTACCGAGCCTTGGCAGCTGCGGGCGGGGGCAGGTTCAAGAGCGCATGGTGGGTTGTTGAAACCCTCGCATTCGGTTTCAATCACGCCCACCGACCCCTCTTGGTGGTTGCAGTATGTTGCAGTTCAATTGTGCGATCAGGATTTTCCTGGAAGCATGTTCACCTTCGGATCCAGGTGCACATCAATCCATATCACTCCCACTCGTCGCATTCCACAGCCATTTATAGCCATCCACAGCCATCCACCCCCACATTCAGCCCACATGACACAGGCCTCTTCAGTCGAGCCTCCCTGGCATTTGGTGTTCACGGCGCCGGCTTCGCCAACGTCTTGTGGATGAGCAGCGGAACGACGGCGATCGAGCTCATGTGCTCCATGGACACGGTGGAGGCGCCGGGCTTCGCCGCTTTCTCGTTTGGGAGTGGAACTATGAGCGGGTGAGCCGAGAGATGCCGGAAGTATTCCGAAGCATCGAATTGTATGTATATATAACTATATAAATATATTAGTATAGTCTTGGAGTCTTGGATATGTTTTGAGGTTCCATGATGTGAACCCTTCAAGGGCAATTCAAGGGCAAGTCACACATTCCGGCGATGTTTTTCCAGATATTCCAAGATCCGGAAGAGCCTCCAGCGTTTATTGGATGATGTTTGATGTTTCTTTTCTCCGAGGGGTTTGGCCGGGGGGGTCTTTGTCTTACTGCTGTCCCCCTGAAAACCCACCCACAAGGCCAGCTTCCAAAGCTCGCGTGGCCGGCCTCGACGCGGAAAAACGCCATTTATGCCCCGACCCCGACCCCTGTCCCAGACTAATAGGGGTATAGGATGATATAGGATGTATAGGTGAATCTTTCACCCGAAGAGGATGTATGCCGGCATACCTGTTCCTTGAAGAGAATCACGCACAAAAAATGAACCGCTTGGAGACAGAAGTGAAAGTGCCTCTTCTGCGCTGAGTTGCACCATTTCCATCAATGTTATTCAATGATATATGCAATGCTCATTTTTCATTCCCTTTCTTGTCCCCCTTTCTCCTCTTCATCCATCCTCACCCATCTTCCTGCCTTTCCTTGTCCAACGCCCGTCCCACCGCAGGTGCGGGGCTGCTTCGTGCGCGGCCCTGGCAGGCGGAAGAAGCCTCGGCCCATGACCTGGTGGCGCTACTTCGGTGCCTTCGGACGAAGCCCGTTTCGCCCGTCCATCGCGCGAGCGACGCGACGCGAGCGAGACGCGCGAAACGGCAGCTGGGATGCGAAGTCGTTTCCACCCCAACCAAGGAAGCTTACATCTACTTGTAGATGTCACGTCGCCTTATTGAATAACGACCATGTTGAGAGCAAACTCACACGCACGAATGTTTTGGGGCCTCGAGTTTGTGGCCCTCTTTTGTTGGCCACTGAGGTTCTCAACCTTGCAGGGCATTCCTGCTGTCATGCTACCTTGGATTCTTTCAGAACACATCACCGGCTACAGACAGCTACAAGCTACGACAAACACCATAAGAAGTTGGCCGCTTCCCGGAGTCCCGACTCGCCCCGCAACATGCCACACCCAAGGGTCTTGCCACGGGCGCAGAGATCAGACACTTTGACTTGAAAGGGGAAGGGTCCATCATCGCCGGCGAGCCAATGCATGACCCCTTTAAGCTTGGATCCCTGACACGCGATGACCAAGAGCTTCAGAGCACTGAGGCGTTTAAAGATTGCCTCCAGACAAAGCATCGGTGGGAACAACCTGCGCGATTGGGCTTTGTGCACAGAGCAAGAGAAGGTCAGAGCATTGCTAACTAGTTTTGCTCGTAGAGGCATGCCATCAAGACAGGATGCGTATCTTCAGAGGTTAACTTAATTGTTCGCTGTCTTAGGCAGAAGCACGGACCTCGCCCACTATGTGCGGCAGCGTTTCATCATGAGCTACCAGGGACGCTGTGGCGACAGGTCTGCGCAGGATACTGCGAAGTACAACACTTGCGGGATACAGACTAACACTGCGTACGCAGCGCTCCTGTTGGGCTTCAAGAAGCGTTTCAATCGGCAGCTCTTGCTGAAACAGAAGACCAGGCGGTGCAACACTGGTTAGAGACCATGCCTGGCATGGGGGGGCACAGGGCTCAGGGCCCTGACAGCAATTCGGATTCTTCGGGATTTGGACATCTCTCGCACTTCAAGGTCCACAAAGTACTGCACTTCTAGGTCCACAAAGTACTGCACCTGCCACGAAACACGAAAAAATAAACAACGAACAAATCCAAAAATACATCCGCAGCCATCTGCAATTCATCCTGTGCATGGCGGTCCACGCCCCGTTTTTGTTATAAGTTCTGACTGGCGCAAAAAAACGGGCCATGCGAGACGCTGGAACCTTGCACGATCAGCTGGAGGCGGATAACACAGAAGCAGCCTAGCCAGTGGTCGCACAAGTAGGTCTCCGTCTGCCAGTGATCATCAAGGCGGTTGCCCCTTCACACGTGAAACAGGACATGAATACCTGGGCCGATGGGCTTACCCATGCGGATCCTGTCGGATTCGACCCTGCGAAACAACTGAAAGGGGTCTCACGGCCACTCCAATCCTGCACCCTTATGAGCTGGCTATTCCAGGAACTCTATGCACCAACCATTCCTTCATAGAAATGCCTTGGGGAGGCAGGAAGGTGGCCACTACTTCACCTGCTAGTTTTCTTTTCTTTCACTTCCATTCTCCTTACGACACCCTGAGCATCGAATCTTGATCCTAATCAATAAACTTTAATGCTGGTTGATTTACAAAAAAAATCAATATTTTTGAATTGATTTTTTTGATTTCCATATCAATATTTTTGGAAGCCTTTTCCCACCATCAAAATCAATATGCAAAATCAAAAAAAATCAAAAGGGAAATCAATAAAATCAATATACCCTGAAAGCTAGCAGGCGCCTTTTTCCTTTCAGACAAGCTAGTCTGGACAGGCCTTTTGCAAGTCCACTGACCTTTTTCAAGGTCTAGGCATGCAGTTCCTTTTTCAAGGAGCTTGCAAGGGGAGTTGTCCTTTTTCAAGGTTCAATGTTTCTCCCTGCTTGCTCCATTCCTTCCCTGGTCAGAAGGAAATGGAGCAAAATTCTATATTTGGGAGCAACCTTTGCACTCACCCTTGTTGAAGACACCCCTGGACTTACAGAAGACGTGAGAATGCTCATCTTCCCAACAAAGTCTTCTGAGGAGAAAGTCCAGTTTGTCTTTGGGTTTAAGAATTTTGCATTCTCAACTAAATGTTGAAAAGTGTGATGTTTCATCACAATGTGGAAGAGGGATCTCCCTTTTTCAAGGGCCCAAGCAGAGAGAGAGCTATACTTTTTCAAGAAGCTCTCTCCCAGCTTCATGGCTTTGAGCCACTCCCCATTAGTCAAGAAGACATCTCCTTGATCAAACAGGTCAGTGAGCTTCGCCATGTCTTCCACTGCTTGCAACATAGTTGCTTCATGCTCTTTTTCAAGAGACACAAGATTCTGGAGGACAGGTGCAAAAGCCTGCAGAAACCATTTGGTCTCTGAGGCCTTGAGATCCAATTGAGCCATGCTTTTGTGGGGCTCCTTTGGATTGCACAGCATGCTCAAGCGCAGGTTGGTGACCCTGGTAGGTGTCTCCTGTGCAACATATTCTTTCTGCACAGCTTCAAAGATTGAACCCAATCTTTTTTCTGGAGACACCTTCTGGGTTTTTCCAACTCCATCATAATATAAAAAATAATGGATGCAACTACCAAGAAGGTGCCCAAGCACCCCCTTGGTAAAGAGGATATGCAAGCAGTCCCCTCGAACCATTTTAGTGCTCAAGCCTGGAATCACTCCTGAGAATAGATTATGGGCGCTCTTAGGATTTGCCAAAGCCTCCTCATTGGAGATTCTCTTCCAGGCTTGCTTCCCTTTTTCAAGGGTCTTGTAGCACATATTGGCTGGTTTTGCATCTTTCTTGGCTGAGCATTCCCAGCAAGGGCTTTTGGAAGCCCAATGGGGCAACTTTAGTGAATTACTGAAAAATTCACGGTCTCCTTGGACCACCCACAAGACTCCACAGAGTCCATGGGCCAATGGCTTTCCTTTTTCAAGGAAAAATGGAGAATCCTTTTTCAAGGGCTTCCCCTCTGGGTCATGAGTTGGGTGGTAGCCATGCTGCAATGCAGCAAAGGACCAGCAAATCCACACCATCATTTCCTCCCAGGTTCCATCCAAAGTGCAGCTTTTGGGGAAGCCTGCTATATAGAAGTGTGAGGATAGGCTGGACATTTGCTGCAATAAGCTGCCCCAGCTGTAGACCATGAGGCTGTCTCTGTTTTGATATTCAACCCCATCCCCATGCATAAACAAAGGGATGGTTTTCTTCTTCCATGCTCTTTGCTGCATGGGGTGGTTTTTCAACCGGTCATCTCCTTTTTCAAGGGCTTGGTTCCAGAAGTCTTCCAATTTTTCAATTGGGAAAATGCTTTGGAACACATCCTCATAGCTGGAGGCAAGCTTGGAAAACATCTGGTGAGGGAGGAAGCATGCCGCAAATTCCACATCCTTTTTCAAGGATTTTGGATTTTTGCATGGGACCTGAACATCGCAGGGGTCAGGCATGCTCAGCTCTTTGCAGAAGCTGGCCATGAGGTCCCTGTGGATGTTGCCAGGATGCTTTCCATGGCTCCCACACTTGGCAATGGTGAACAGCTCTTCATGCTCTGCCCCATCTAGCATGGCACTTTCTGCCAGCCATCTGATGGTGGTACCACTAGCTTTTCCATGAGCCCATAGGCACAAAAGAGCTGTAGCCAAAGCACTCTTGCTGCCCCTTTTTGGTGTCTTGGTTGGGTTTTGCATTTCTTTTTCAAGCTGCCAACCTCTCAGCCTCTTGGCCATGGGCCAAGAGGCTTGGAACTTTTTCAAGCTCCCAAGGTTAAAAGTGTATCTCTTTCTTGGGCTTCTTCAAGCCCCCAGGCCTTTTTCAAGGCAATTGCAGAAGAATGCCTAACTAGCACTAACTATACTGAAGCTTGTGGGCCAAAATGAAGCTGCAGTTGCTTGACTGAAGTGGTTCAACCCAGTGTCCAACCCCAACCCCAACACCAGCATGCTGCAGGGAACTTTTTTCTCCAAGCGCTTCTTTACATAGCTTCAAGGCTATAGCTTTGTACACATCAAAACTGTACCTTTCTCAAGGTAATCATTTGGGTTTGGAGGAGGCTGCCTTGCTCAAGGCCTTCATCCCAATCTGAACAAGCTCTTTTGCCTCTTCCTTTGCATGCTTCATAGAGGCACAAGCTTCAACCAGGTGGCTCTTCACTTTTTCAAGTTTGTTCTTGTCCCCTTTTTCAAGGAGTTGCTTGGTCTTTTTCAAGACTTCAGTGAGGTTGGTGAGCACTTCCTGCTTGTCCTTGAAGGCCTGCTTGCTCAGATAGGGACTTTTTTCAACCTTTTTCAAGGCCTCTTCAAAATTGCTGTGGGTAGAGCTGAGCAAGTCCCTGGTCTTCTTAGCCTTTTTCAAGGCTTCAGCCAAGGTCAAGGGCTTCTCCTCAGGCTCATCCTCCATAGGCTGGTGGTCCTTGCCATGCCTCTTGCCCTTTCCACTCTTGCCCTTACCTTTTTCAAGGCTCTTGCCAGAGCCCTTGCCTTTTTCAAGGCACCCCAGCATCAGACTGTGCAAGTCCTTGTCCAAGGCTTCTTGCCAGTCCTCTTCATCCTCCTCCCCAAGCTCATACTCCTGGCCAAATTGCCAGGAGCATCTCTTCCTGCCCACCACCTCTTTTTCATAGTCAGCAGTGTCTTGGTATTCATAGACACCCCAGGTGGTGGGACACTCTCGCCAAATGACCCTTCCAGATTGGATGTGCTTTTCCAACTCTGCAGGGCTCCATTTGGCATTTGCCTCCATTTCACTCAGCCATTTCTCTTTCTTTTTCAAGGAGGTTTCTTTGGCTGCTTCTTTGGACACATGGGCATACACAGCTCTGTTCTTTTTGAGCAAGAACAGAGCTGTGCTGAGGCCTTTGCCCTTTCTGTCCAAACTCTCAAAATCCTTTTTCAAGGATTCATTCCCACACTTTTTCAAGTGTGTCTGGTGCTGGTTCCAAGCATTGCTCTTCTCACCAGGGGTCATCGACTGGTGGAGAACAATGGCTTGGGTCTCTTCATCAGAATGCTCTTCAACTGCATTCTGAATTTTCTCCTTCAGAGAAACTTCACCCAACTTTTTCAAGTTGGTGGAGTTGACCTTTCTCAAGGTCTTTTTATTAAGTTCATCCTTTTTCAAGGTCTTGTTGCCCTTCGATCCCATGGCTGGTCGCTTCATCTAATCTACAAAACTGAAATCTACCGCTGTTGAACCCAAATCCTCTGGAATAGAAATTCTGTGAGCATAAGCAAATCATATTTGGATTGTCTTGTTCTACAGTTTTTTACAAAATGATGAAAAGTGATGAAAAATGATGAAAAGTGATGAAAAATGATGAAAAGTGATGAAAAGTGATGAAAAGTGATGAACTCATCACTTTTCATCACTTTTCAGCACTTTTCATCACTTTTCATCATTTTTCATCACTTTTCAATTCTTAAAATATTTAATAAAAAATGTAAATCTGAACTAAAACAAACATTATCAAACAACATACTTAATTAAAAAAATATTTTTTGTTGGCAAACAAATGTATTTTAAAAATAAATATAATGTACTGCAAATTATTTGACAAAAAGTATTTTCATAAATCATATTTCATCAAATATTATACTCAGAGGACAAAAATATATGTTCATAATTCATATGTTCATCAAACAAAATATTTATTTTTATATAATCATAGTTCATAATAAACACACATGTTCAACATTAAATATATACTATTTCACTAAATATTTATTGATTTATTATTACTATTAATATATTTTTCCTCACCTAGCCTTTTTGGCCAAGTCTCATGCTGCTGGGCAAAAGTTGGCTTCCCCATTCCAACAACAACACAAGGTGTGCATATACATACCAAAACTTTGCTACATAAAACATGACATATTCTGTACCTAGTGTGTATACAAAAACTCTGGGGAAGCCAACACCCTGGTGAAACCATGCATGCTTCCACTTTGAATTCACCCTTTTTCAAGGGTCACTTCCCTTTTTCAAGGGTTGGGCTGGGCTTCAGGGGCAAGGCCCTTTTTCAAGGGCCACCAGGGCTTGGTCACCTTTTTCAAGGTGTCCTGTCCTTCAGGTACTGCTCCACTGCGTCAGCAAACGACCAGAAGGATGTGCCCTGGTGGTTCTTGCCCCAGGCTTTGATGGGGTATCCTTCCAAACCCCATTCCAAAGCCTCCTGGATGACATCAGGCTGGTCATCAAACACAGCCTGTGCCCCCAGATAGCAAGCCCAGTCCACCTTCCCTTCAGCACCTACCATTTTGTAGATGCATCTGAAGCTCTTGACCTTTTTCAAGGTCTCAGCTGGGAGCCACTGTTGGATGTCCTGCATGGTTTTTTCAAACCTTGCAGAAGAGCCCACCCAGCTGATGATGTGCACATCCACCGCCAGCATGAGGGTCTCCAGTGCCACCACATTTTTGTGGGGCACTGCATCCTTCTCCTCCAATGTGTTGTGCCAGTCCACAACAACACATGGCCTCTTTTTCAAGGGCTTGGAGGAGGAGCTGGAGCTGTCAGCCACCTTTTTCAAGGTGCTGGGTGCACTGGGTGCACTGTCTTCCTTTTTCAAGGAAGGGTCAGTCTCCAGCTTCAACTGGGACAGCTGCCTAGTGAGCTTCTGCTTCAGGGCAGCTTCCCTTGCAGCTTCCTCAGCAGAGGACAGCCTGGTCCTGCTCTGGGACCTGGACCTGGGCCCCTTCTTCCCCCTCAGGGTGAGCTTTTCCAGGTCTTCTTCAGCCTTTTTCAAGGCCTCAGTGTCCTCTGCTTCCTTTTTCAAGGCTTCTTCCAGCTGCCTTTCAGCTGAGGTCAATGCCTTTTTCAAGGCAGCAACCTTCTCCTGCAAGCTCTCAGAGCTGATGCAGGGAGGGTCAGCATGGGCCAAGGAGGTCCATTGCTGCCCTTGTCTCTGGGCCCTTCTGCTCTGGCTGGTGGTGCCAGAGCCAGAGGACCTCTCCTTGCTGTTGGCCATAGCTTCTTCAAGCTGGGCCTCCTGCTTTTTCAAGCAGGCTGGCTTTTTCAAGCAGGCTGGCTTTTTTCAAGCCCTGCTTTTTCAAGCCAGTTCTTTTGGCTATTTTGCCAAGTTTTGCACAAACTTGGACAAGGTCAGTTTTTTCAAACTGACCTTAGGGCCACTTTGGACCACCTTGGCAGGCTACAGGTGGGCCTAGGTTGTTTGCCCTAGTGTTGTGTATTGTGTGGTATTTTGTGTCTCTGTGTGAAGTGTGCTCTTTTGTAGAGTGTGCAGTGTGCTGTGCAGTGTGTAAGTTGTGTAAGTAGTGAACTGTGCACTGTGTGAGCTGTGAAGTGTGGAGTGTGGTGGTGCAGCTGCGCCCAAGCATGCTAGCTTCATGAGCCAAACAGCTGCAGAGACATTGTGTTCTTGACATGCTTCAGGTGGCACCCATGTGGTCTAAACTAAAAACACAAACATATTTGGTGGGACAGGGTGTCACCTGAAGCATGCCCAAGTCATGCAGAGCCTGTGCCATGGAAGCCTTTTTCACACACAGGCACCCTATCCAAAACTTTGTACCTTTTTCAAGGTACATCATTCACACCTATATACACTGTGGCACAGGAACTACACCTTTTTCAAGGTGTTCCTTGACTTGTGGATTTTCCTTTTTCAAGGAAATTCTGCACACAAGTCTTCCCTCATCTGGAGGGCCTCCTCCTTTGTGAGGTGATCCTTCTCCAGTGACTCTTTGATCCTGTCTACCACCCAGCTGTATTGGAGGCTTCTGGTCTTTGCCACCTCCACAATCAAAAACTTTTTCTGCTCATTGCTATGGCTACCAGTCAGATAGCACCTGGGTGGCTTTTTAGCTGTTGTCTTAGAAAGCTTCACCCAAGGCTTCCTGGTCTCCTTTTTCAAGGAGACCTTCTTTGCATGCACCTTTTTCAAGGAGCCTTCCTTAGCAACTGCCTTTTTCAAGGCTGCAGCTGGCTTTTTCAAGACACCCAGTGCTGCCTTCAGGTCTTCATGCCTGGTAGGTTCAGCCTGGTGTTTGCTGCCTGGCCTTTTTTGTTTCCACAGCCTTGGTGGACTTGCTTTGGGGCTAGCCAGCATCTTGGGGAAGCCTGCAGAGTCCACAGAGACATCGCTTGCAGTGGACTTGAGCTTCCTGCTATTTGGGGAGACAGCAACCATGGGCTGCCCATCTCCCCAAACAACTCCCTTTTTCAAGGGGCTGCCCTGCTTCACCTTTTTCAAGGTGCCTTTGCTGCTGGCAGTTGCCTTCAAAGCTTTGCCCTTTTTCAAAGGCTGCCAATCCTTTTTCAAGGAACCCTTGCTGCATTCACCTGCCTGTGCTGCCTGTGACCCACCTTTTTTCAAAGGCAGGGTCTGCCTCAGCTGAACCTTTTTCAAGGTTTCAGTGAGTTCTTGGAACTCCTGGGCAGTCAGGGCAGAGACAACACTGGGTGTGGGCGTGTTCCTTGCCAGTTTTCTGACATGGTGAAGCAACACACCCAATCGCTCTGCCCTGAGGTTGACAAACACAGCTCCATTATATTTGGAGGTGTTCAGCTCAGGCTTCTCAGTGATGAGATGCAGCAATGCAGATCTCACCCCTTGGGGATGGATCTCAGCTGACCCCTCTATATCCACCAAGGCATTGATGAGGGGGAGCATCTGGTGCATAGCTTTGGGGTTGACAGCACTGTTCCTGCTCAACTGCTCATACCCCTTCATGTCCATCACCAGATCTTCATGGTCACAAAGGACCTTATACAGCAAACCTTGATCAATCAAAGGTTTGCTGAAATGCCTAGCCCCTCCTCTGCCAGACATACCTTTTTCAAGGTAGTTGTGGGCTTTCCTTTTTTTCTCTAGGATCTTATATACCTTTTTCAAGGTTAAGGGCTTTCCCTATAGAGCTTTATACAGAGCACCTCTTGAGCCAAAACTCCAAGCAGCATGCACCCCAAAAATCAATATTTGGGAACAAAAGTTTCAAGGCAAAAATCAAACAGAAAATCAATATAAAATCTGACTATTTTAAGAACTTCTAGAGCTTATAAAAATCAAAAAAAATAAAATCAATCAAATCAATATATTCAATCAAATCAAAATCAATCAAAAAAGACAGAAGTTTATTGATCAGAATCAAGATTCGATGCTCAGGGCACCTATGGACCCGCCCCTCAGGGTGCCTGGTGTCTGCTTTCCTCCATGGTTTTTTCACTCCATGGTCGACTAGGCTCGGTGGCGGTTTTGCATGGGTACCTTCCCGGTCTGACAGAACTTGATTTCTCGAATACAACTGGAGGAAAAGCCAACCAACAGGCAAATTTGTGCCAATGCGTGCAAGGTGTGGTTTCCCATGTGTAAACCATTGCGCCTTTCTTGCTTCGGTGATGAAATTTTCCTCGCCACTTTCAGTCACAGCAGTGTACCCATTGTGGTTTTTGGCGCCTTTGCACACTGCTGTGGTGATTCTTGTGTTCCATTTTTTACCCGCCCGCCTCCCTAAACTTGGAAGGTTCAGATTGGTCTCTCATTTGTTTTGCGTGAGTGTGGTCCATTGTTTTTGGGGCCGGGGAGTGGATAGTGTGGACCCCCAAGCTCTGACAGAGAATCTGGTCATGTATAGCAGGTCATGCCTTTTGACTTTGACCGATTTTCCCCACACTATCAGCCATTGGCTAGAAAAAGGCAGCGCGCCTGTGCGATGGCACTTTTGGGATGGGAGAGAGGTTTCGAGCTGTGGGCCCGAAAGGTTTTGTTGCTGGAGGGCACCCTGTTTAAGGTTTCCTTTTCTAAGGGCACTCACCATGCGTATCTTGTAGAACGTGACAGCGGCCCTGATGGAAGAACTATTTTGGGGCGCCCAAGTTCAGCGATTTTTTTCGGAGAAAATGATCCATAATAAAAGCCTCCCTAAACCCGCACTGGTCATACAAAAGTTGTTAAACACTGACGAGCGAACGACATGAACGAGCAACCAGAGCAAAGCCACCAGAGCTACCCAGACAATGGCAACAGCTGTCACAGCAATACACAAAATACCAGGTACCCACATAGTAGTTCAAGATCGTTTCGTATCCACGTAGTTACGCTCATAGTCTCTTCTCTTTTTGTTCCCCAAATAGGTTACTGTCAGGGGTTCTCAAAGTTTTCTAAGAGTGTCCGCCTTCCTGCGTCCCTCATGTCTCCCTTCTGTTTCCTTTTGTCTCCCTTGTTGTCTCCCTTCTTGTTGGTCATTGTGTCCGTTTTGTATCCTTTTTGTTTCCCTTCTTGTTGGTCATTGTGTCCGTCATGTCATGTCTCCCTTCTGTTTCCTTTTGTCTCCTTCTTGTCTCCCTTCTTGTTGGTCATTGTGTCCGCCTTGTTTTCCTTCTTGTCCCCGTCATTGTGTCCGCCTTGTTTTCCTTCTTGTCCCCGTCTTAAAATGGACTTGGGAATGCTTCTTTGTTGCCCCACCTGTTTGGGGTCTACAGTGGTGTACTTCCGCTCTAAGGTGGTGCTCCCTGGCTGCGCTACTTCGTGGTTTTGCTGAGACGCTACCAGGAGAGCCGACCAGCGACACCAGCGACAGAGTTCACTTTCCCGAGTTTCCAGCATTCTTGAGACTTCGTGCGGAGGAAAAACATACACGCCAGCTCTGACCTTCCCAACATATTTAGATTTATATAGATTTATACACATATATATATATATCATGCGTTTTTTGTTTCATTTTCTTACTAATTTCACATCCATTAAATTGGGGTATCCTTGAAGTGCATTGGCATGCCGCATGTTGGACACTGCTTCTTGCCATGCGATACATGGAGTAGCCTACTATATAACAGAATATTATATAGGTCGGAAGGCTGTCGCATGTTTCCTCAAATGCCCCCCCGCTGACACTTTTTGGGCCTTCTTGATCTGTCAGGATCATCCTACAGGCTACGTCTCTGTGGACATGGAGGGATTTGATTTGGCGCTCCAGCAAGCCCTGCAAACACCGCCGGTGGTCTAGCCATGTCCAAGAAACAACTCTCGCCTGGAGATGTTTTCAAGATTTTTCAAGCTGTACATACATTGCCCTCTTGGCCGCTCATGTAGAAGAAGATCACCAAAGTATATGCTGCATATAGTATAATTTTAATACACATACATAAGGATGTTTTTTGTTCATCAATATTTTCTATATAGCCTTTTTGGAGACCCTATATACGATGTTCTTCTTCTTTGGTGGCCAAGATGGTGGTTTTCAATGCAAACGGCTTCCGACTCGCGTCCCAAGGACCGCGGGGATTTCGCACGGGGCGCACGCGTTGTAGGCAGCGCGAGACACAGCATCAAAGCGTGGACGCCCCGTGGGTATATAAACTTGGGAGTTGATGTTTGGTGTCGGACATTTTCGCAACATGAATGGGCAAGAGTCAAGTTTCAGAATGACAAGTAGATCCTCCAAGTAAATTTTATTGGACTATGGACTGGTGCTGATGGACCTGAAAAGATCTGCCACCCTCTCAGAGACTCCGTCCGACAAATCTCTCAGAGACGAGTGAACCCCGTGGACCGTAGCAGGTCTGCAAGCTCTTGGACGAGGTGAACTTGGGCTTCAGCAAACCGGAGTGACCCGCGGCAGCCTGCTGTTCCCTTTTTCGACTTCCGATCGCGAGGTTCAGTTCGACAGGTTTTTGGGGGGGGAGGAAGACCATGGCTACCATTGGGGACCGGTGTGTGAAAGATACGGTTCCTCATGCAGTGTCAGGTGGTGTTTTGGAGGCAGCCATGCGGGTCAGATGTTCTTTAACAGGACCCTGATGTACCACATGTCTCGTGTAGAGCTCGCCATGATTGTCAGTGGATTGTGCGGTGCAGATTTCCCATCCTTAGCGTCAGACAACTTTCGGGCGGTGATTCAATGCGTGCATAGGATAGATGGCATGTCCATGCATCCCCGTCCGATTTGGTGCGTCAGAGGGATTGTCAGATTGGCATGTCTAGAGTTGAAAGGATTGTACGAATTTCAAGAGTATTGAACATTCCAAGAGTATGCATTGTTTTGGGATATGACTTGCAGACGCAAAATCAGGATTGTCTCTCAACATAAGCCAGAAACGACAAACATCAGGTGGCTCTGTACATTAGTTGTCAAATCTTCATCATGAAAACATCTTGCAATCACATGCAATCACACCCGTACAGACGTACAAGACAAGCACAGAATCCTAGAGACGACCACCGTCGAACAGATCTCGGTTGCTTCGCCAGTGCGTATCGCATTCCAAGGCCCAGGGTTCTCTGGGGGATTGGTTTCATGCCGACGATTGGTTTCACTCCGAACATCGTTTCATGCACTTTTCTGCGAAGTTTCATGAACAGAGCCAACGTATCGAAGAACATATATCACCTCGTTCAATTGGCCCACATGGCCGGAGGCATGGCCAGAGGCAGGGGAGGCTTTCCGAACGTGAGGAGGGTCATTTCGGAAAGACCCTCAATTCGACAGAAACAGGGTTTCTGTAGTAGGCACGGTTAAGGCACATGGTTTTTGGTCAATAGAAAGATTGGTGACCTCTGAACTAGTGAGAAGAAGTGGGACCATAGATCCACATGGATTCACTCCTAAGACCAGCACCTCCAAGAGAGTCACAGAAACAGGAAGCTACTAGTAACAAGTGCATCGCTACTAGTAACAAGTGCCTTAGTAGTAGTAACAAGAAGCTACTAGAAACAAGTGCCTTACTACTAGTAACAATAAGAATTGAATTTGAATTCTAATTACTAGCAAAGGAATCTATAGGACCTTTTCCTTCGAATCAGCTTTCCTGGTTCCTCAACCGGAGCGCTGGCCACGTTGGGACGCAGGGAGGGGCGGTCGAGATGATCGGTCTGGGAATGAATCTGGAAAGCGGACAGGAAAGCAAGGGAGGTAGAACAGACAGAATGATTCATGATGAAGAGAATAACTGACCAGGTAAATGAATCATGTCATGAATGATGGAGGTAGAATGGTGACCAGGATCGATGAATCCTTTAGAGATGACAGGACATGATTAGACGAGTCGGATGAGGGGGTTGAGGAGGGATGGTTCAGCAGGCCAAGGTCTGGTGCAGAACTGACCCGTTCTCTTGGGAAAGCGTGTGAGCCAGTCAGATGCGTCAGACGGGTTCTGAACAGGTCAGTCTAGCAAACCTCAAGTTGCCAATATGCCGCTCAAATGCTGTGGTGGAGAAATGCGCTGTTGTCAATAATTACTTCAATTACATAGACTCCGTGGTAAGACAATTGAGCAACACTTCCCAGCAACTGATTCTGGTTTCCTGGCACTGAAGGCCTCGGCCCTCTATGTCTCGGAGCTCGGGCCGCCCAGTGGGGGCGCCGGTGCCCAGGGCCCAGGGCAGGGTGCCCACCGGGTGAAGCAGGATGTCACTCTTTTGGGGAAAATTGAACACATCATGGCAGTAGTGAATGTTGTTCATAGTTCAAACCCTCATGTGAGGAGGCTTTACCATGCACATGGGTTGTTTGATTGATCAACAGTCTACATTGTGACTGTTGGGGCGCTAGTAGTGGTTCATTTTGGTGTTGGGTGTTAGGGCGGCGTTCCTTGTGTATGAGGTCTTGCCTTTGGCAGCCGTTATCGAGTTTTCTTTGGTCCAAAGGGTGGCCGCAAAGATGTTTATCAAGTCAATCAAGGCCCACTGTTGCTCAGGGTTCCACAGATTACTATATATGGTATATACATATGCTAATCCCTATTCCGTTCATCTTGGGGTGAGGCTGCATGTTTTTTGACGCAGTGCCATGCATGACGACCACAAGCTTCCTTCTGATAAGACCTATTAGTTTCTCCGAATCATTCGGCCACTTTATCCAAAATCCGAACGAAAACATCAACAGACCCTTCCAGCAACATGTTTTTTTCATTTTGCTTATAGGAAAGATGGGAAAGTATATCTTAAGATGCAACAACTTCAATTTGCTGGTGTGTGCTGGTGTGGCTGGGCAAACAATTTGGTGAGGATCTTTGATTGGTGGTAGCCCGGTAGCCCATTTGTCATGGATGCAGCTAAGCTCACACTCACAAGATCTCACGAGTACGACTGACATTCATTCAGGCCGCATCAATCAAGCCATCATTTTCCGTGCCATCATTTGATTCAAAACTGAGACAAAGATTCAAGTAAGTTGACTTCATAACACATCCACCCCTTGTCCGGCAAACATGTTTGACGCTCTAGAGGGGAAGTGGGTCAGACATGATCGGACATGATTGGACGAATGTACCTACACACTTTGACATTGGGTTTTCAGTTAACTCAATTCCCCGAGAAGAGGAATGGCTCAACGGCAAGGTGAAGCGTCCGATCACTTGAATGTGTTTGAAAAAAAAGGTGTTTCTCTTGATGCATGACTGCAGAAAATTGGTTACTGATTACTTAGCAGACCGAATTAACGCCGTGCATGGAAACCTGGTTTGGGGGACGTATCATGAAAAAGAAAGAAAGAAAAACAGAAAGAGCAGCGCTAAAAGGGCAGGAGAGAAAGATAGGTGTAGCAAAAGGTGAACACTTAGCCCTTGACTGGGGCAGGGAAACGAGCCTCAAGAACCACCTAAAAGGCCTGAAAGAAAGCGAAAGAAACGACGAAAAACGCAAGAAAGAAAGCGGGGGGCAGGGAGGGGGTGTATGTCCATGTGTGCGGTACATGTGTGTGTCTGAATACTTAGCATTAGGGACTTTAGTCTTAAACTGCCCGGGTAGAGTAGACTAGAACAGGGACAACAGAGGGAAAGGCACCGACACACAAGTGTGTCGAGTACCATTTCCCTCTGTTACCCTAATTAGGTGGGGAGTAGAGAACGGGGGGGGGGGGGGGGTTGTGTGGGGTCATTCTCCGTATGCCCGGCGGCTTTGACTTTCCGTATACCCGCCGGTCGTAAAAATCGTGGTGCCCGGCGGCTTGGATTTTGGGAATACAGTGGTGAAACAAAGTCGATTAAGATAATCCAACGTGTGCGGAAAGCAACAAAATCGGTTAGTGATACTCCGGCATGAAAACAGTGCCCCAGTGACGGGGATCACACCCTGCACCCAAGTGGGACGGCAGAGCGGCACACACTTTGACATTGGGTTTTCAGTTAACTCAATTCCCCGAGAAAAGGAATGGCTCAACGGCAAGGTGAAGCGTCCGATCACTTGAATGTGTTTGAAAAAAAAGGTGTTTCTCTTGATGCATGACTGCAGAAAATTGGTTACTGATTACTTAGCAGACCGAATTGACGCCGTGCATGGAAACCTGGTTTGGGGGACGTATCATGAAAACCACCATGAAAGCGCAAAAGAGAGTAGAACAGCTTGGACAACAGTTGATCGCAGGTACGTTTGCACCCGGGTGGGGGGGTGTCTTCGTTGGCCGGAGACCCCCCCGCCTGGCTCCGGCCCCCTGCATGTAAAAACTCTTGGAAACAGAGTGTGACACACACACACACCAGGCTGGGAACTCAGACAAACCTTCTCAAAGTCGAGGACGGCTGTTGCAGTTCAACAGTTCATGTGTTTGGTACCAGGACAAATCTGTACGATCGGCTTGTTTTGTTGAGGCACAGCCACATTTGCTGGGTTTTTGTGCAAATCTTTGAGATTGTTGGTCCGAGGTTGTAGGCCTCAACTTCGCCCAGTGGTGATGTTTCTTCGGCAGTCAGATGTTCACTTACGGTAGTGCTCAGTGAATATGAACAGCTGGGGGTGGTATCCCAATGATTCCAACGATCATTGCCTTTGGGGACTTTTAGACCGTTGAGTCAACCTTCAGCCCTGTGAGTTCCCTTACAATGGCCTTGACGCAGAGATGCCCCATGCATTCAGGGACTGAATCCTCCGTTTTGCCATGGCCTTCACCCTTCGCATACCTGGCGTGTTTGTCGGCGAAAAAACACGTTGCACCGGTGTTCTAGAATACATTAGGAATCATTAGGATACATACCTCAAAGTTTCAACTCTTAAAGGGAAAGGACCTTGGACTGAACACAGTGTTTGGTTTCAACACCAAGCAAACAACTTTTGGATACAGCAAACAGCGAACAGCGTGGTCACCATCGGCGACCGAGTCGCTCCAGATCGCGACCGATCGCAGAGGATGTCCCGATGCGAATTCGTGGGTTGTGCTCCGGAGGGTCATCCCTAGCCATACCACCACTATCCAATACTGGGATTCCAGTCCAATAGCTTGCCACCCACCATGAAGCCATCCATCATCCATCATTGAAATGCCTCTTCGCAATGCCTCGAAAGCCAGGTGGCAGTGGCCTGGAACGGCACGAACTCGCCGCGTCTCAGCTCGATCTCTCGCCTCTCCAGTGCTGGGGAGACCGAGATCTGGGCGGAGATGGGCGGAGGTGGAGGAGACATAGGGAGTGCAATGGACGTCATATTTCTTTAGGTGGCTTGTGGTGGCTTCGGCGGTTGGCTTTGGCTGTTCGTGGCTTCGGTTGGCTTGGTTTTTTTCACTGTTGCACGGTCGGTGTTTGCTGATGGAATCGATCTTCTCAAAATGCAGCTTGGAAGGGTTCTCCTTCAAGAACGGGTATCAACTTCAACTGTCTAACTATCATGTTTACCATCGTCTCAGACATCACATTCAGGATCATCTTATTGATGGTTTATCATCAACAGCATCATCAACATCATAATCATCAGTGCTGTCATTTTTATCAACATCACTGTCATTGTTATCATCACCACCACCACCACCAGCATCATCATCATCATCATCATCATCATCCTCATCCTCATCCTCATCCTCATCCTCACCGTCATCGTCATCGTCATCGTCATCGTCATCGTCATCACCATATGCAGTTGCAGAGATGACTGTCAAGGATCATCATCTTCAAGTGCATAGATGCAGGGGCAACACTTGGGCAACACCTGGTACATCACATCTACATAGATGCAGGTGCTTGGATACAGGTATTGAGACATAGGTGTGAAGGTATAGGTGATACACGTGTTGAGTAGTTCCCACATTTGGGGTACAACTGCAATATTTGTTTAGTGCCTGGTGCACAGGTCGCTGTGAGGAATGCGTGCTTGTGCTTCAGTAGGGGCTCTTAGGTGGGTTGAATTTTGTTTACTTCAGCAGTTCCTTGTGACGGCCCCCCAACAACGAAAACAAGATTCATCCGGCTACTGCAAACAGTGCAGAAGACTCAACCGAAGAAAACCATCCCACAACCCGAAGTACCTCACTACAACAAGACCAAAACCACCAGGTACCCCTGTATCACCATATGGTAGCAACACCTACAAAAAGCTCGTCAGCCATGACATAGACCAAAATCCACAATATGATATGTCCCTTCGGTGGTTTTGGCTCAACAGACGGGACATGACGGAAACATGTGGTTTACAGCGGTAGAACTGTCTGGTGGAACTGTTTCTGTTGTTGACTGGTGCGTGGCGCTCCTGGCCAAGGTCCTTCCTGGAACAACCGTGTCCACCAGTTGGGTCAGCCCAGCGCAGGCCAGCTGAGCGGTTGGTTCAGAGGATCACACACTTACATAACTTCTATTGTTTTAGAGTCCTCCCCAGACTAGAGAACAAGTCAAAGTGAACAGAAGCAGCCACAGCCACCAACACAACGACAACAACAACAAAGTGCGACAACCATTGGACAACTGCACCCCCAAACACATTGCCAGAACCTTAAAAGGAAAACCGTATACCCTTAGCTTGAGATTGAATGATCACTGGACATCGTTGATCATTGGATGAACGTTGGTCTTGGTTTTTGAGAGGCTTGCACTTCCATGGACTCATGCAATTTAGTAATCTCATGTATGTACACGTCCACGTAGGTACTTCATTAGGGCAACAAAGGATGATACAGGAAACACCGAACTTCTTGGGGCCATGATTATGGTCCGGTGTGTCTCTTCAGAGTGATATACTTTTCAAAGTAGATCAATGTAGTAACCCATCAATATCACATGGTTCTTGGCAACCAAAATATGATGGCTCTTGGCATAACGATTCTTCCGACGAGGTCGCCTATGATGAAGCGAAACAAAGATGGCCCGCCGAACCCACGCAGGTGCAGACTAGCCCCCCGCGATGGGTCACGCTCAAGAAGGAGGGGTATGCGTCGGATTCCGGTGCTTTGGAAGCACCCCAAACAACGTTTGGTCAACTGCATAGGTGCTGTTGCGTGCCGGCTGGAGAAGTTTGCCTGTGTCGGAAAAACAGCACAAGTGATTCTCAAGGCTGCGGCCGAGGGCCGCGGCGAGGGCCGTGATGCATCCAGGACGTTCCATCTACACTGGAAGATGTCTAGCCTGCGTTTCATCTGTGTGCTAATATTAGTGCGTTTGGCGCAATGGTGTGGTTTATGCGTTTTCTTCACAATATGGTTTGGCTTTGTCCTATCACTGTAACAGTCGGGGCAAACAGTTGTATAATATCACTATTTGTTTAGAGAAAGGGCTTTAGTAAGGATCATCGCCCACTGTTACTGGTACTGGCGGGATATACCCGGGGCCAAATTAGATATCAAATGATGGGTCTTGGAACTGGCCAACAGGACGTTCGCATTTGTTCATGCTTATGTTGCTTCGCTGGTGCCATGACCGGAGCATGGCCATGACCGGAGGCCAGGACCGGACCGGTGCCATGACCGTCCCCAAGACCGGTCGGTGTTTTTCGGTCGGCCAAACGGTCGCCAGGAGGTGGAAGCGGCACCAGAGGCGGGAATGAGTTGGGTTGTTTCAATGTGAAGAGTGGTCCCCACTGAGTTTAGAATGAGTGGGGTAGTCGGTAGTAGAGCCTGATTTACTGGAGTGTCCTTTGATTTCATGTTAACGTGTTTCAATATGTCTTAAAAGTCGAATGCGGGAGAATCATGTTACAACATGGAAGTCAGAATGAATGAAGTCAGAGGAGTCTGAAGCATATTTTGCAGGAGAATGCAAGGGACAACTATAGCTTCCTTCGCAACAAAAAACCACACACACTCGTTTCACAAAAGTGCTCGTTCAAACAACACGCGCTACAAACACTCAAATAACGCACATTGGATTCCTCTCATATCCAACCCATTTTGGGGTGGTTCGCCACCTTTCTAATTGCGCTCGTGTTGCGGCAAAATGTGCGCATTGCGCTGGTTTCCTCCTTTGGCCAAGAAGACTTCAGTGTTCAACATCTCGAAAAAGGGCTCGCTTCATCAAAAACATTGAAAGGTGCTCATTTCATCAAAGAAACGCTAGGAAACTCCGAAAAGTGCGTACGATTGAATGTTCAGGTATATAAGCCGCCCAAGGGGCTTTGCCCATTGCCCATGTTCTCCACAGCAGGATGCGACAGAATCTACTGAAATCTGCCGAATGTTTACCAGCGTCCAAGTCAGATGCTTCACCACTTCCAAAAAGCTTGAACCGGTTTCGTCCTTTGCAGAGGCTCCAGCGGACAGGCTGCCGGAGCCTTCTCCGCTCCGCTTGGAGACGCGAGCCTTATCCAGCTTGGTGAGGCGGGGCGCAACGTGCCGAGCAACGAGGTGAACAGAAGGCCCAGAAGCCAAAGACACCGTGCAAGTATACCATGGTCATGTATGGGGCATAACTAGTGGCATAACTTTAAACTGGGGACATGGGGGATATCCCTTAACTTGGCATACCTGACTATAAAATGCTATAACTATGCCACAAGTTAATCATGCATGGGGGATATCCCAGACGCTCCATGGGACACTCAATGAGACACTCCATGGGACTGGTGTTTGGTGTATAAGTATTTTCCTACATCGCGGAGGTTGAAGCGGGGTCAATGTATGGAGAATCTAATAGCGTCGTTGCTCCGTTCGTAGCGATGCCATTTGTTCCTAGTAGCTTCTTGCTCCTAGTAGTAAGGCCAGGAGCCCCCAAGTAGCGTCCGATCGCTCCTAGTAGCACATTATGCGACATTATGTGTTTGGGAGACCAGACCTTTGACTCACCTTGGTGAACAACAACGTGGAACAGATGGTGAACCAAGCGGTCCGCGGAACGGAAGCGTGATGTCGTTCAGAAGCGTCCGGCTTCTTGAGCTCCTCTTAGAAAAAGGTTCATGAAGCAAGAAGACCCCGAAATCAAGTAAAGAAACCAAAAAAAAAACGAATCCCAAGCCTCAGTGGGTTCCACTTCGCTTTTGGATGGATGCGTTTGGCGAACCCTTGCGCGCATCGGCGCCCGCGGTCCGGCGTGCGCAACAGGCAATACCATGATCTTCGCCTCGTGAGCGGATTCTTTATGCAGTGGCACTCAAAGGTGTGGTGCCCAAAGCCGGTTCGGTGATGAGCGGTGTGGTGCCCAAAGTTTTTGTGACCAGATTGCGGCACAGATTAGTGGATATATGTGGATATAGTGGGAGATGCTGTGCTACTAAGTATTCAGATATTCAGATGATTATTTGTCAAATTTTGGACTTTAGACCAGATGACCATTTTGCTCAGATGAAGATCCGAAGATAGTTGCTCAAAAACATGAAGGCTTCCCAAGGCTTCCGTTTTTGGTTGGAGATCAATGCAGTCCCGTTCACTTCCGTCGTGTGATGAGCGCGATCTTTTGGCGTCCAGAGATGTCCAGAGATGTCCGGACGTCCAAAGCGGTCTTTGGGCGTTTCAGCATGTTTTGAGGCAGTGCAGAAACGCCCAAAGCGGCGGAAGGAACGCTTGCAGAGGCCGAGAGATGGGGAGACAGACGTGTTCTGCTGGGTGTGGGAGACGTGTTCTGCTGGGTGGGTCTGCTTGGAGAATGTGAGCAAGACGTCTTGGTCGCATTCTTTTGGCAAGCCAAAGAAACAGCATCAAATTGAATCAAGTTGATAGTTATAACATATATATACTTGTTACGCTTGTTCCCAATACGCGAGGAACCAGATCTAGAGGTATACTATAGGTACTATGTTCTTTCGTAGGCATCTTCGTACTGCTGATGACAAGTCGCAAGACTGGAAATCTTTGACGGGTTTGCCCATGGAAGCCTTTTTGCGCTGAGGGAGGAGATCATGCAGTTGTGGACATGTCACGACAAGCAATGGGCCACAAAAATGGCCAAGCTGGATCCGGATGTGGCGCCTCGGCGTGTGCCGCGGAGGGGCCATGAACGGCCGAAGGGCACGAAGCGAACCGCGTCCGCCACGTTGTAGGATCTGCCTGGCGCTTCGCTGGTGGCGGAAGAGGTGTGGCGCTACACCTGTGGGGCAGGGAGCAGAGAAGTTGGCCGGGTGGCCTGAGTGTGGCTGAGGGGAAGGACCTGGAGGGAGAGATAGAGTGAAATCCGATAGAATGCATATAGGGATTGGCTTTTGGGCTTATGGAGAGCAATGGAAAGGTGACCTGCCCAGACACTTGAGAGGTTCACATGGTGCAGCTTCGCCCTGCAGAAGAGTTTGAGTTCCTCAACACTCCAAACCACAGCAGGATATATATATATATATACCCAGACACTCCATGTATGCCATATACGCCTACATTGGGGTGGTTTGAGGGGTCAATGTATGCATATGTGGCATATAATGGAGTGTTTGGGTATATATATATTGTGAAGCCACACGTGACACCGCAGGGACTCCTTTCGTGCTCGGAA